>CM053605.1:142067571-142090714 GCA_028646535.1 Procyon lotor | reverse complement strand
AAATTCGAAAACATCCCATTTCCCCTTTTCACCCTGTCTGGCCCAAATTGATACCAATTTTGTTATTATGCCACACGAAACAGCCTTTTAAGAAGGATAAATAAAGAGGCTCTTAAATGCACCTGTTTTGTTGGAATCACGGGCATCCCCCACGCAATGTTCTGCTTATGTTCTTCTGAGTCTCCCTAGAGTTCTGGGGGTTTGGTCCATGTGGCAAAATGACAGGCGATCCCACTGTCCACGGTGGCCTTGAATGGACCAGATCTGTTCCTGATAGTACAGCATTCTCATTCACACCTGATGCAAGGGACTGTCATCCAGTTATCACTCATGTCCCCCTGCCCTGCCTTGGCAGTAGTCGCCATACACTGGTGATGACCAGGCAGCCGTGGTGAGGGGAGGGGTGCTAATTCCGTTCTGTGGATGCCCGTCTTTGGCATATCATGAGAGTTTGCTAGCTTTCAGAAATTCCAACATGTGCCTCAGTTTCTATTTCTAAGAGAAGGGGACTCTTCTGCAACTTAGCAGGAGTGTGATGAAAGGGTGAGTGATAGGAGCACACCGTCATGGTAGCTACTGTGAGGTGGCCCGAGATGACCCCTAAAGATGGAGACTAGTGAGCCCTAAGTAGGAGCACAGGGGAACCTTACCTTGGAACGTTTCCTGCTCATTTTAATAAGTTCTAACTTTTAAATCTCTTTTTCCAAGGCTATCCTTCTTCCCAGGTTTCAAAACTAAGGCGAGAAGCAGGAGTTAGTGACATTTTAGGAGTTAGTGACACCTTAAGCCCTTCTATGTGACAGACACTAAAGCAAGCAAGATGGAAAGACAGCTCATTTCCAGGGAAGTACAGTCTGGTGATACGTCAACAACTGGACTGAATTAAGGAGAGCAAATCAAGTTTCTCATTTAACAACAGTGACAAGAACAAACAGGTGAATTTAAGAATCAATAAGGGATATAATTTTTGGTGATTTTTCAAATCCAGCAAGCAGCAGAAAACATCACTAGACCAGTACTGAAGTGAAGCCAAAGAAGAGGTAAAGAACCACTAACTTTTCTTTTCTAATCGGATAATACTACAGAGTTAAAGCTTTCTGATACTATTAAACATTGGTCTTATCCCTAAATACATGCTTTGGAAGTTAGTACAAGGCACAAAGGAGATCCCCCGGCAATCGTGAGGATGGTGTTGGTATCTGTGTCTAGAAGGGAGACCCCCCAGCCAATTCCTGGTTAGTATGATTACACTCAATTGTCAGCTCTGGAAAATGTTGTCTTTTAATTTAAAAAACATTCCTTAGGGATCTGTAGATAGTTTCTGATGCTCAATAAAATGAAATTACTTTTAGTTGTTGTTTTTAAACAGACTAACGTGTTTGAAAATAGGCAAGTTTATGCACTCAGCGTGAAATTTTGCACACTTTTGTAAAGTACCGTAACTCCAATTTCCTTTTCTTTTCTTTTTTTTTTTTTTTTGTCAGAGGGAGAGACAGAGAGACAGAGACAGAGCACAAGCCTGGGGAGAGGCAGGCAGACAGGGAAGCAGGCTCCCGGCTGAGCAAGGAGCCCTACATGGGACTCAATCCCAGGACCCTGAGATCATGACCTGAGCTGAGCTGAAGGCAGCCGCTTAACCAACGGAGCCCCCAGGCGTCCCCCGTGATCCCAATTTCTGAAGGTAGTCAGCGTCTGGGAAGAACTCAGCTCCTTTCTGCACAGTCTGCAGTGGGAGAGCGGGAGAGGTGAGCAGAGCGAAGCTGCTAGGAGCCGGGCCACTCACAGCACACCGGTTCCTGCGGCCGGCCAGCCAAGGGCCACCTGTTGGGGATGCTCAGACCTGGCCGTGCACAGCGCTCAGGCTCAGGTCCACAGGCTCCACCCGCCACTGCCGCCACTTCCCACCTGCCGGGAAGGCCCCCAAAATGCTGTGGGTCATTGAGGCGACCTCTGCCAAGCAGCAGGCGTCAAGAGCTGGGTTGTCTCCCTGACCTTGATGTGTGAGGATCAGATCCGCACCTGTCTCAGATGCCAACCGTGTGTTGGCACCGTGCGGCGTCCCTTACAGCCCGGGGCTGTGGCCGCGAACCCGACGCCAGCTGTGTGCTGCAAGGAAGCTGGACAAGGAAGATCACACCGCAGAACCCGCGTAAGATCTTCGCGTCCATCCCTGGGTCACGCCTCTTAGGGAAGAGAGCTGGGTCCCTCTCCTCCTAACAGTTTCCATTCACACGTGGGGTTACATTTGTTTCCCACTTCGCACGAAACATTTAAATTGCTCAGTCCCGGGTAAGCGGCTCCTTGACTGACGGGCAGAGTCAGATGTTCCATCGCGGGCAGTGGAGGCTGCAGGGAGCCACCCTCCCGAGGCTGGACTGCGGAGCTCAGTCCCAGGATTCGTGCGCCGCAAAGGCAGCCCCGGGGGGGCCTCTGAGAGTACAGATGGATGACCGCTGCCTGCCGATCGGCCACAGGAACACTTATTTGTTAGCCCTTGTCTCAGTGCTGAGTCAAGAACAATAACAATAGTAAACACTGGCCTAGTATTTATGATGTGCGGGGCCCGTTCTAAGAGCTCCCATTTAATCCACGATGAGATACACTTTCTTGTGGTACGCTCATTTTACAGGTAAGAAACGGAGGCACAGACAGGTCTGTGTAATCTGGTAAATACTGTAGTCAGGAGAGAGATTCTTGACCATATGATTTGCTGACTCTTATTTGTAAACACACTTAATGTGTTTTCTTATCTCCTCCAATTTCGTAATTCAGGATCTTGCAAACCTGGATAAATAATGTGGATTAGAAAACTTTGTTTTGAAAATGTTGTATTTGGAGAAAACTGCACTTATGCAATGTGCATGCTGATACTGGAAAGTTCTCTCTTAGACTTTCAAACTAGATGCAGCCTCCTTTTAAGTTTTCGGTAGAGTTTTATACACTAGACAAGATACATCATGCCCTCTTGTGTAACACCCCAAATTTCAAGACCTTTTACCAACAGCCCCTTTTCTATGTCACAGCTGTCATCATTGTCTGTAGGGCATATTATCAGAGCAGCATCGTGGAGAAGGCCATGCTCTGCTTTGCTCTCAAAATCCTATAGGAAAAGTCCCTCTTCTTTGTCATGATTGCATACAAAAATGAACCTCTCTGAAGTGTCCCAATTTTATCTTTATTGTCTCAATTTTTATAACATTCTATTTAAAGTTCTCTTATAGTATGGGGGCACAGAGGAGAAGCAAGTTAGGAGGGAGTTCAGAATAGTCGTCTGGCTTTAGTGTGGAATATTGGAGATGTCTATTAACAAGAAAAAGGAGAAGAAGAGGAAAGAGGAGAAGGAGAAGGAAAAGAAGAACTTGTTGAATATGCATGTCTAGAATTCAAAAAATAAAGATCTGGGATGTATTTATGGTTTGGGAGTCAATAGCAGAAAAAAAATGGAAAGCACAGGAGGAGGTCAAATTATTTAAGGAAAATAATTAACATAAGAAAACTGAAAAGAGATCCTTACCTTGACTCATAACCTCCTACACATTCATTTATTCATGTCACATTTATTGGGTGTAATTACTTGAGTAATACATAATAATACATCCTATGAAGTCTTCTTTTTTACACTCAAGTTGTAAATAAATTATCAGTAACAAGACAACAGTATGACAAAAAAGAAATACAAATAGTATCATTTAGCATTAATGACAAAAGTGTCAGATAAATATGACTGCCCAAGGATGATGCTTAGAGAAGCGATATTAGATTATTAGAGAACATTTTTGTTCTCCTCAATTCAGAGAGCAAGTATCTTTCATATTCACTGTTTTCTCCCTTGAAGCTCAGAAGCAGGAGAGGTTTTGCCCCTCACAGAACACCCTGCACGCTTACACAAACTTGAAGTTTCCCATGCTGAGTCATCCTCGGAATGTCGAGCAAAGCTCATGGCTTTCAGAGTTCTTGGAAACTAACTTCCGGTTCATCAAACACACGCAGTTTCTAATATACAGCCAGACGTAGTGTATGGATTCTCTCCTGTTACACTCAGCTTATAACTTTCCGTTTAAATCTTCCAAGTATTTACCTTTTCACCTAACAATTTTCGTTTTGATCTGATTTTCCCCACGATGAAATCATTCTGAGTCATGTTTCTCAAATGGGGCACAAACAACAGAAAGCCCCACAGATTGTCTGTGTATTCATGTAATATTAATGGAACACTGAAAGTCTTAAAATCAAAGTCTTTAATCTATTCTCATTGATTATTAACTGTTCTAATTTATAAATGTACATCACCTTAAGATTAAAAACAAGTATCTTATCATTAAGGATATAAAACAAATAGAAAGAAATGTAACATTCTTGTAAATAAGATCATATATTTGTGTCTTTTCCCCCTTACCCTTTATTATATTATCCCCACCTTTTTTTTTTAAAGATTGTTTTTACTTGTTTTTTTGACAGAGAAAGAAAACATGCAAGAGAGGGCACAAGTAGGCAGAGCGGCAGGCAGAGGGAGAGGAAGAAGCAGCCTCCCAGTTTATCAAGGAGCCCCAGGCAGTGCTCCATCCCAGGACCCTGGGATTATGACCTGAGCCCAAGGCAGATGCTTAACTGAATGAGCCACCCAGATGCTCCTATATTATCCCCACTTTACCAGTCCTATGTTCAAAAGAAAAATCTCAACACTCAGAATTTCCTGAATCACTTTTTCTGCCTCTTTACCACCTTCCTACTGGTTTTTTGTTATCACTAGTCATATCTGCCTCTCTCCCACTTTCTCAGAGAAGACATTCATATCCACCCATCTTCCCTCAACTTCCAGCTAGCTTCCTGTTGTTCTCTCCAGACACTGCTGCTGGAAGCCATCTTGCTTCTCTGGATCAAAGAAGGAAAGTGAAATCCATCTCTCTCCCAGTCCCTTTCCCACCTCTTCCTCCCCTCTGCTCCTCCTCTTTTTCTCCCAACTACCTTGGAAAAACAATTGCATAGGAAATCAGGAAGACCGAAACAGACAATATTTTCCAAATTTAACCAAAATTATAAAAGCCACCTTCCTATGTTCGTCTTGTGATGCATGGAACAAATGAATATTCATGTGAGAAAACCAAATACATTGCAATGTTTTAAGAAAAAAAAAATCAAAATGCAGCTGTACTAAGCATTGTGTATGCCTCACAGGGAATCCCTTACTCTTGACAATCAGAGGCGTAATCTATGGATCTCATATTCTTAGCTCATTCTAGAACACATTCTAACTTACTTATTATTCCAAAATTTAGTTTCTTAAACTATTCTTCCTGTTCTGTACCTCCTTCTTTACCCCATTTCTCATGATTCTCTTTCCTATAAATGTCATGGCCCAAATTACCACTTTGCTTTCCCTTATCTTTGACATAAGCAGATATCCATGCTTTCAGTGAATTAACAAATACTTATCAAGAATTTACCATGTACCATGCACTGTTTTAAGTGTTAGGCCTACAGATTTGAACAAGACAACTAACAGTCATACTAATAAATAGATAGCATAATAGAAAGCATAAAACTGAAAATAAATTAATTGGTATAAGGGAATAGAGACCTGAGGTATGGAAAGATTATTTTAGAGCAGTTTCATAGGGAAGCCCTCTCTAAAGAGAAGACATAAGAAGAAAGACTTTAATGAAGTTGGGGATTAAGTCAGTCAAAAGTCTGGGGCAGCACATTTTACTCTGGGGGATTAGAAGGTGGTTCAGCAAGAAAAAGGCCCCATGGGAGGATTAATATTTGGGGATCAGCAAGGAAGTCAGTGTGATTGGAGTCAGGTGGGGAAAAGATAGGAAAGGGGGTTAGAAAGCTCACCAGGACATATCACTTAGGCCCATTTAGGCAGTGGCAAGGAGCTAGAAATTTATCTGCAGTTAATATTTGCAAATATATTTAGACTGTATCAGCTACGGGAAGGCATTGAAAAGTCTTAAGCAGGGAAATGACTTGAACTGACATTTGGCCTCTGGCTGGGGTAGTGACTACAGGGGCAGCAAGGCCAGAAGACCCCTCGCAGCATCATCCCTTTATCTTCTGGTGACATAGCCTTGGATGGTTCTCAGATGTGGCTCTAACACTCCATCTTAACAACTCACTCTGTCCCCCTTGAATGACATCCACATCCCTCACTTCGCCTGCCTCTTCCAACCCAAGACTCTGTCAGCCTCCTTCACCCTCAACAGGACACTCCTCAGCTGGTCCCTGCTACTGGGGAGCAATCCACATCCCCACAGTCAATTTGCACTTATGGGGGTGCACTCTATAGCTTCCCTTTCACCCAGAAAAATCCTACCAGGGCACTGGAATATTCTAGAACTTGTTTATTTCTTATATTTGACATTCCTTGTTTTTCAGTGGGCCTAGAATTTTAAGCTCTCTAAGTTTCAAACACCCAAACTCAATGAGCATGCATAGAAACACAATTTTGTTTTCATATTGATTTTAGAAAGTTTTAAATAAAACAAATGTTCTTTCCTAAACTTTTATATCAAACAATCTTAATGAGCTGCACAAACTCACTTGAAAATGAAGACATCAGTTCCTGAAAAGTCTTGGAATTTTGCCTTAATCCATAGCTCCAAAAGGCAAGCAAGAATGTTACAGAAACATTCCAATCGATTTTGCACAGGTCAGGGAAAACCACGTTTTTTCAAACATCTTCAAACATCATGTCCCTTATTTATTTACAACACCAGATATGCGCAGACTTCTGGTGTTTGTGGAATGCAGCTGACCCCATAGAAATATTTCGGGCTGCTCAGTTACACTTTGAAGTCATTAAAATTTTCCAGAGCAGATATCCAAGATTTCTGATAACATGAAGTATGTAACGTACAGCAAACACACTAGGTTAAGACAGAGTCAAGTTCTTAGACGCAAGATGGTAGTTTTCAGTTATAAAAGCTACTACTATTATCCTTACTGAATAAAATGAAAGTGGCAGAGGCGGGGGAGGCTTTGAAAGCAGGCTAAGATTCCTCATGACTTCCCTTGTGAACGTGGGCCTCAGATCAGCCTGCAGTGGACATCAGAGAGATTCACGTTACGCCAGTGTGATAAATAATGAAACACAATGCATAATTGTCAGCAAGTTCTTAGAATCTTCTCAGACCCAAGCTACCATGCAGAATGCATTACCTCGGGCTCCACAGGGTCACGAGGGAGGTAACCAAGTGTTGAGAGGAGTAAATAGACAGTATTGTACCAACCTCCTGTCGTTATAACAACCCTCTAGAAAAACTGGAATTCCATTTTGCTCAGCTGCTTTCCTGACTCTGTTGGGAAAGAATAAATGGACTTTGCAAACAGCAATCCTGAGCGTGTAAATGTAGCTTCTAATCTTAGTTCGACCATAGACGTGGCTGCTTAACTTGTGAAATAAATACTTTATCTTTTATTCTCACTTAACCTGAAAATATTTTCATAATAAGGAAAACGCATGACAAAAAGGAATACTTACCAAAGGGAGATAAGGACATGGAAAGCCCATTTATGTCGTAGCTATTTAACCAGGAGGGACTCTGGTACCCAAAACGGAAACAGAACTGAGTGCTTCTATTGAGACAAATGTCAAACTCTCCTACTTCAGGGACCAGGGAGATATCATAACTCTAAAGATGTCCGGAATTATGGACACTTGAGGGAAGTCTGCTTCCTGTTCCTCCTGCCGGTTCAACTTCAAGGGCAATGTGGGACCTGAAAAAAATGAATGTCATTTCCCGAAGTGCCCAACTAGGTTTCAGGAGCGGTTCACAGTTGTGGCCCATCTGGCGGTATACAGCAGTTAACACAGCCCCAGGGCAGGAGACGTGAGGACAGCTGTGACTCACCGATGAACAGCTAACTATGCGACCAAGCCATTGTCCTATTTAAGATCATTCTCCGCTCTTCCTTATCTCCCGAGACAGATTCCCTTTATTTCTTTGATAAGAATACAACTTATAATTATTTTTATTTCATTACTTGTCTCTACCTCCAATACATAAATTACATAAAGGCAGAGAGCATGTCTGTCTTGTTCATCTTTGTTTCCCAGTCCCTCCCTGGCACTTTTCTAGTACAAAATAAAAATTTAGTGACTATCTGTCGAATGAATGAGTGAATGAGTCTTTAAGCTCATTTTTCTCACTTGTGAATTGGGGTAAGGGAGGGTACGAACTGCTTCCCAGGATTTTTATACTATCAAAAGGAATCACACATCTAAAGCATTTTTAGGAAGGAAAGGTATAGTTAAAATGAGCTGTCATTACTATTTACTTCACAGGAACATCTTCTTTCTCCAGAGAAAATAGCATTCCTTTATCTATAACCAATAAACAAATATTCTTAATGTTGTTTACTGTAACAGAGAGCTGTTAAACATAGGTTTCTGGTAAAGTAACTTTCAAAATTAAAAAAAAATAGGTAATTTAATTATAGTAGGCAAGTAGATAGGAGAAAATTGCTTATTTTGTATTTTAAGACTTTAATTGATACAGTATTTGACTTAATAGAATGCAATACCACCATCCGGCAATCTTTTATCTGAGTCCAGACACAATTCTTGATAAACTGAGGGAATGAACTTGAACTACCTATAGGACACCATCTTTTTGTCTCACGTTTATATGAAAATGCATTTGGATGACTTTTTAGTCAGAAACCAGATGTTCCGAAGGCAGAGGCCTTAACCCACTGAGCCACCCAGGCGCCCCTGGGTGGCTCAGTGGGTTAAGGCCTCTGCCTTCGGCTCAGGTCATGCTCCCAGGGTCCTGGGATCGAGCCCCACATCGGGCTCTCTGCTCAGCGGGGAGCCTGCTTCCCCCTCTCTCTCTTCCGGCCTCTCTGCCTACTTGTGATCTCTCTCTCTGTGTCAAATAAATAAATAAAATCTTAAAAAAAAAAAAAAAAGAAACCAGATGTTCAATTTTAATTCAGTATCTCTTTGGAAAGGAAAGACATTTAAAATACAAACCAGTATTTTTAAGCCACATTTGCTAGTGGATGGACTATTTAAAGATTTCCTAAGAGCCTTGAATAATAAGACATGTCATCCAAAAAAATTTTTGTTGTCCCTTTGGGAATTCAAACTATTTAGGGTTACATAATACTACTTCAATACATATGTAGCTGACTGTTAATAAACTGCACAAATGTCACCATTTCAGCTAGACATTCTCAGAAGAAAACATAAATATCTGAGATAGGGAAATAATTTTATTGCCACGATAACCTCAGCCAGATCTACACTTAGCTTTGTTGAAAGACCAACTGCATAAAGAAGTTCCAAATTATATTTTTAGGAGACAATGAGAAAAGGATTCAAAAGGACATCCATGGGACATTTCTCCCACGTTTTTATTTCAAATTGGCATTTCACTGCTTAAGAATTTAGTTATTTTGTGCATTCTGAATAGTATCATTTTGAGAAATGCTTGTTGCAATGAGTTGTATTTTATCATTAAAATTGGGTTTGAGTCAATTCCATTCCATTGAAGAGAAGCATTTATTGAGCACTTACTAAGCGTTAAACACTGCTCTAGATATAGGGTAGGGGATGGCACAAATAAGCTTGCACTATAGTGGGGAGAAAAATATACATCTGATGTCAGGACAATGTGGTTTGTGCAACATTAGGATAGAATGCCTTAGGGAGGAGCTCCACTTCAATGTCCTCAAACTGAGCAGATTAAGAAATACTTCCTGGGGCAAGTCCATCATCCCTGTGTCCTAGAGGCCGGATTCTTACTAAGCCCCATGTGTTCAACATGTTCAAGGAATCCCATTACTTTTTCTACCAAAGCATTCCCTGATTACATTTAAAAGCCCATTTTCAATATTTCAATCTTTACATTTCCCTTTTTCATGCTTTCCTTGCCTGTGTAATGATTCCAGGCACAGTATTTCCAACACACGCAAACCAATAATCTATTTCCTCACCACTCCTACTTCTCACTAAAGGAGCTGAAAGGACGAAGTTTGGTTTGCCTTTGCTTTGCTCTTCTGATTGTTACTTGGGTTGCTGGAACCTCCAGGACACATTTAAAGGATCCTGGAGTTCTGGACAATAACAGAATTAGATTTACTAACTTCCACCCAGTTCTCTGGTTATTCTCATCTCTGCCTTCTTTCCTCACTTGACTGTTTCTCCTCCTGTTCTAAGCTTTGATCACTCTGCCTACACACAACTGCAGGATTCCGGGGCATTCTCCTCCTCCCCAAGAAGGGTGAGAAACATGAAACATGAAAAGAGTATTTTTGACTAATGTTCATACTTATCTCTAATGCTTACCTTTCACAAAAGCTAAGATCAAAATATTCTTGGCTCTTGACACTGCATTGCAAAAGCTAGTAGTGGAATGAGGCTGAGAAAAAGTAGCCAGTAATTTGAAGTTGTAAAAACTGGCAGTCTAGTGATGATTCCAGGAGGACTGTAAAGAAAATGGTAAACAAAACTTGTGCCTGAGGACATGTGCATTTCTTTGGAAGAAAGATCCATAGCTCTCATCAGATTCTCACAGCAGTCTAGAACATGGGAAAATGGCTAAGAGTTGGTCGGAAATCATGATGCTCACCTAATTCAGGGCTCTTAATCATTCATATGGTGACTATGAGGATCCATCTTTCATCAAGTCCTCCTTTCCCTTTCAGTACATATTTTCTCTTTCTGGTGTTAATTTTTGCCTTCTACTATTCATGAGAGCAGCCCAGGAGCCAAAAAGCACATAGGTGTTAGCAAATCTGCATGAGTCTCAAGGAATGATGGAGGGTGACAGAAAAGAGACTTAACTACAGAAGGATCTATATTATCCATGCTCTTCTTTGTGTTCCTTCACCAGTAATTTGGAGTACCTGCAGAGGATCGTGTACTCCTCCTCCCTGAATAAGTCTTTGCCCCCACGAATATTGCCCTTCAGCCAGAAGCAATGCAGTCATCTTGTAAGAATATATCCCATACTGCATCCCACTCAAAGCACTCAGATCAGATGGGAACAAAGTAGGAAGATGGCAGTATTTTGGAAAACACACTTAAGCATAAATCCTCACGTGTACATGGAGTTCTTCCACCATAGCCCTCATCTCAGGATGGCTCGTTGCTTGAAAGCCTTGTAGAACATCTTTAGAACTCGTTCAGTCTTATAAGTACAAAGCAAAGGTTCTCAACATTGGCTACACTTTGGAATCACCAAAGGAGATTTAAAAATTGCTGACACCAATGTTCCAACATGAACATTAATTCTGGGCTGAAGCAATGGTTCTTACTCTAGATCATGCATCAGAATCACCTTTTGGCCTTCGTAGTATTATTATTCCCAAATTACAGGCTTAGAGATTTAAGTGATGCTTTTGCTTATCAGTTTTGTAGAATGTGATGCCTAAAGAAAATTGTAAATTACTACTTAGCATTGAGTTTCAGGATAAAAAAAAGTCAGAATCATGACCCTTATGTCTATGAATGCCAAGGTTTACTGCTTACATCTAGCGAATATGTTAAAATACCTGTCTGTTAAATCTGGTTTTTGTATCACATGAATCCATTGCCTTCCAAACTTCAAAGCCCATGGTGAGAGAGAGACTTTCCTTCTAAAGGCGTATTTCTTTCTTAGTTCCCTCAATAGGGCTAGAGGAAAACACTTAAGATGCAATTCAAAGGAAACTTGCAGTGATTCAAAATTTCTACAGAGCAGTAGATTCATGTTTAAAGAAAATGCACACACATGATCCACTCTGTACTGACAGAATTCATTGTTTAATGATTTATCAACATTATATTATTACAACCGAATCCATATTGACTGGAAAAGGTGTATTCACCCAAATTACAAAGACGCTATTATAGTAGTCTACAATGGCTCGCCAAAGATATCCATGTCCTAATCCCTGGTACTGATGACTATGTAGTCTTATGTGGCTGAAGAGACTTTGTGGATGTGATAAAGGCTAAGAACCTTGAGACTGCAGATCAACCTGAATTATCTGGATGGGCTCAATCTAGTCGCATGAGTCATTACATATAGAAGAGACAGATAAGGGGATTTGAAAGATATGGCTTGAAAAAGATTCTACTCACCCTTGCTGATTTTGAAGGTGGAAGAAAGAGTAATGAGCCAAGGAATAAGGGCAGCCTCTAGAAGCCAGTAAAGGCAATGAGTAATTTTCTTAGAGCCTCCAGAAAGAAGCATAGACCTACTGTCACCTTGATTTGAGCCCAGTGAGACTTCTAATTTACTGTACAACAATAAATTTGTGCTGTTTTAAGCAACCTAAATGTGTGACCCTTTGTTCTGGCAGCAATAAAAAACAAAGATAGATACAGTCCTTGTTCTGCCATCAAGTCACCGTTAACTGCTAAAGAAATTTTCAGATCACAATGCCTTCAACTCTAAGTGGGGATAATGCTGCAGTTTTCCAAACAAATATATCCCTTTTACTTCTGGTGATTTTTATTAACTATATGTTATTCTTCACACTCAGCTAAAACTATCATCAATCATAACATCAGTGGTTATATTGTCATTTATTTAAATTCAGCCACTACTTGAACTCCATTTTTACTGTTATTTCAACTGTCCATAGAGTAAATATTCACCGAGGGCCTGTACTTGCAAGACATTTTCATTAGGTATAGATGGAGGTTTCTAACCTGTAATTATATATCCCATAAAATAGTATTTTTGATCCTAACTAGAAGAAACTTAAGTCATTTTCTTGAATTTTTCTAAGTTTCATCTATGTAGCTCAGACTGTTGAATAGTTAGTAGTTTCTTCAGCTCTTGTTTATTTAAAATAAGAATATGAACCATGAATTTAAAACACTTATTTTACAACAATGATAAATTTTAGAAAATAATAAAAATGCAAAAATATTTTGAGGCAAAAGTTCAGTAAAATTTATTGTGACCACTGTTGAATATTAGTGTGGCACATTATATATAAAAATAAGGGAGCAGTAGGTAGGGCTATATATGGGCAGGATTGGTTGCATGTTGATGTTGGATGATGGATTTATTGGGGTTCATTATAATCTTCTTCTGCTTTCGTGTAGGTGTGAAATTCTCCACAATATGAAGTTTCTAAAAATACTATACATGAGGAAGCCTGACCATATATTCTTTAGTTAATACCAATTAAAAGAAAGTTGAAAACAATTAATGTTCTTTTCCTACGAATTGATTCTTAAGTCTGTCCTCTCCTTTTTATTTTCCCCGTCCCTCTAAATAAGATATTTATTACTTGGTCCCTAGATTCCAGCAATCAACTCCTACCTATTACCCTTTATTTCAACATCTCCCCAAATCTATTCCTCTACATCAGTCATGCAATGCTTTATGCCACTCCCACACTGATGAACTTTTTAAAGGCATTGTGTATGTAAATTCCTCTGTCTTATTTTTAAAGGTTCCCCCCCTTTCGGTCCAAACTCTTTATTTCATTTCTGTCTAACCCAATAGATTCTAGGAAGTCCAGTTTCTTTATTCTTCAAAAAATGCCATTCATTCTTGTTACACAGGGACAATCTTTCTCCTTTCTATGTATTCTGATTCTATAAGTCTCATAAGATTGATTCATTTCCCTGAATAATTATTTTATTTTTGGAAATTGAAGTAAGCAGATTATAAAATACATATATACACACATATATAATATACATACTTTTTATCTTAGTAGGTTTATGGTATTTATTTAATTTGACCAATTGATAGTGTCAATTACTGAGGAACTGGTCATGTGAATATGCAAAATGAAGGGATCTAATAGAGTTCTTTGCTTTCTTCAATCTACTTTTTGGCATTAAATCTAAACCAAACTTGATAAATTCTGTAATTTTGAGGTATCATGTAGAGATAGTGCTTTACTTTTTGGTTGTTTCAAAGTATCTCTAAAGATAAACAAACAAATGATAAAGACGATGAAAAAATGTAAGATAGATGTTTTTATTTCTTTCTCTTACAGTTTGGAATCCAGTTCCCTTTTGAGATGTTTTTGCCTGCTGAGGACTAAGGCTATCTAGAAAGTGGTGAGCTGGCTGACTCCCTAAGCATTTACTCTGGGGCCATTGTCCCTTGTACAGTGCTTTCCAGAAAGCTCTACTTGGGTTAACCTCAAAGGAATGCAGTTTGCCTGGGGCCAAGACCTCTGTGGCACATCCATGAAAATCAGCAATGTTGCTGGGTATGCAGTATCAATCTACAGAGTAATACAAGTGCTCCTTGATAAGATAAAAAACATCTTAGGTCCAAGCCATCATGAGATTAAGGGTAAAAATTGGATTTCTACTTTAAATTGCAATCATATTATCTAATTGTGGGTCTCTGTCTTCATTAAAAGATTCATCCAGAATATTTGTACTCTAGAAATGCTGAATATTACAGTACTTTATATCAAGTTAAATTGACTTTTGCATATGGGCCTTACCATTCTTTTGTTTTTCTTGAAGACTTGGCTGCTCAAGTAGACAAAGACATAGAAAAATTTGTGAACAACTTTGGAATTCATGTGTTCAAAGGCTACTTTGAAAACCTTTATGTGGTCTCAGAGTGACTTCCACATGCAATTTAATAAGCTCCTCCTCCCACATTCCCTCCCCTTTTGTTTGCAAACTCTTCCTTTAGCATCTCTGACATTATTCTTCTTTTCCCCTACCTCTTTCACTTCAAAATGCTTTCTCCATTCACCCATTCATATGGGTTTTTAAAGACTGTGGTCCTTGACCCAGACTCAACAAGCACTCCCACTCTGTTCACTTTTAATTTCTTTTCTACTTGATCCAGCTACCAGGCACCCCATTTTCTCCCAACCAGCTCTCTCCTGGTCTCATTCCCTGCAGTTTTGTGCTCAGGTACCCCTGAGATACTTTCTCACTCTTACTCTCAGTACTAATTCTTGCTGGTGAGGATGTGGAGCAACAGGAATTCTCATTTACTGCTGGTGTGAATGCAAAATGGTACGGCCACTTTGGAAGACAGTTTGATAATTCTTACAAAACTAAACATACTCTTACCATATGATCCAACAATCATGCTCTTTTGTAATTATTCAAATAAATAGAAAAGTTACATCTACACAAAAACTTACATATGCATGTTTACAGTGGATTTATTCATGATTGTCAAAGCATAGACGCAAACAAGATGGCCTTCATTGGGTGAATGGGTAAACAAACTGGTACATTATTCATTGATGAAAAGAAATGAACTACCAGGTTTGCTAAATAAATGGGGAACAAATGAATAGAATGAAAAATAGTGTGGCAACTGCTAAGTCTTACCCCGAAAAGTATATTTTTTCATCTTTGTGATCACATTATAAATGATTAAGAAAGCATAATTTCTTCCACTTCCATTAATTTCATTTCACCAACTATTTGACTGTGATTTTCTTAGCAGTAAAATGTAGAGTCATGACTGCTACAAGTCCTGAGGTTAAGCAAAAGAAATCAGAACATCAATATTCATACAATAAAGATACTTAACTCACATGGACAGGGGCACAGTAGCTATTCTAAACCTTCATTTCAATCTTCATTACACTATACAGTCTTTCTTATTTAATTTTATTTTTTTGTTGTCTTAAAAATATTTATTGATTTATTTGAGGAGAGAGAGCAAGCAGGGGAAAGGGGAAGGAAGGAGGAGGAAAATGAGAGGGGGAGGGGCAGAGAGAGAAGCAGACTGTCCTGCTGAACAGGAAGCCCCTCCCCCCGCTGCAAGCTGGGCTAGATCCCAGATCTAGATCCTGAGATCCTGACCTGCACTGAAGGTAGACAGTTAACTGAAGGTAGACAGTTAATATAGGGCACTCAGGCGCCCCTATACAGTCTTGATAAGCTCCCACTTCATTGAGAAAATAGAAGCCATCTAACAATATTAACTCCTTCAGTTTCCCTCATTATCTATCATCCATTGAAAATCTCCTTAAAAACCAGTGGCATATGAAGGCGGGGAGAATTGCAGAAGTAACTGATATTGAGCACCTTCTCAGATACCAAGCACTGCACCACGCAATTATTCCCAAGCTCCAATAAGAACATGGGCCTCTGAGAGGCTATCTGGGTGTCCAACCCATGTTAATTCTATTTTTAGAGCAGAGATTTGAGTCAAATTTCTTGGACTCTCAAACCCACGTATGTGATTTCCACACCATTGACTCTATTCTAAAAATTTTTTGAACCCAAAAGAAATGTACTTTAGTCAAAAGCAAATCTTACTTCCACCTTTCTAGAAGATTTTTATCCAAAACATCAGAGACTTAGGAGAATCAGACTAGTTGATCACTGAATGTAATATTAAATGCAACTTGGAAGGCACCATTGAGTAGTCTAGTTAAGGCTTAGGTAGTTTTAGGACAAAAGCAGTTAAGTATTCTCTTACAACCAGTAACGACTCCTTTCTAATTGCTATTAAGAAAGTAAGAAGTTCACCTGATATTGTTGACAGACATATGTTTAGAAAGCTTTATAAATTTATCCAGATAGGAAATCCAGTTTAAAAAAAAACAAAGCAAAACAAAACAAAACCCCAAAACCCAACCTTTCTATTCTTAGATGAATATAAAGACAGTATTTAATCAGTAAATTATCATTAGTGTCATTATTATTATATATGTGGTCATGATAACAAAGGGCTCAAATAAATTCCAGTTGAAATACATACTCTTTAATCTGTCACACTTGGAGTTGTTGGCAATGTTGATTTTAAAAGAAAAGCTTACCATAATTATGTTGGGGCTTTTAAGCATGGTCTTAGATTGCCTTCTCTATCCTGTATCCCCACAGGACTTGTTCGAAATTTTTTTCAAGTAAATGCTCATTTTAAAGAACCATTTCTCACTCTTTCAAGTGTGGCAGTAAATCATTTGTATAAACCTGAAACAGCCTCGTGTGATTTTTATGGAAATAACAATGGCAGTTCAACAATGGAACCCAGGGGGGGAATACGGGCTGTTATAAATATATCACTAATAACATCAGTGCATTTCCCTTGTCTTCCACACAAGTATCTCTGGGGAAGTAGAAACCCTGCTACATGCTAACCTGAATTCCTGTCATTGTACTCTGCATATCAGTCTCTCGAGTCTCGGGCTTATGGCTGAGGTTATCATATCAGTGAACCACTGGCATAGAATGGAAATCAATAGAAAGGATATATTTTTTTTCTTATACAGGAGAGACAAATGATTCATGAGCTCAGCAATAAATCAAAGTGAACCAAAACAACTGAGCAGTAGGACAAATCGTAGCTGGAAAAACTGGAGGTTTCCAGGGGAAATAATATTAAATATAAACCCTTTCCTATGTGTTGATAACTATATTGGCTTCAAGTTTCTAAACTATTGAAAGTGATGACAAATCTAGCTTTACAACATGCCAAATGCATCATTTCCTTCCCTTTCCCCTCTACACCACACCCTCCGCCACCCCAGCATTTAAGAAAAAAGCTGAGGACAGCAAACACAACCAGACTAGACTCCAGAACTTCAGTCTGGCTTCTCCGAGATTTGGGTTTTTTTCTTCCAAAAACAATAACAACTGTTTTGTAGGGAAGCAGGTGTGCGATTTCTCTGTAGGACTTCTGACTTTGATTTCTGTGATGTTTCTACATGCATATGATAGTTCATATACTTGTAGCTTTTAGGAGTCTTATTTTGCAATTTTCAGTGCTTTGCACGTGATTCAGGATTCGTGGCACATAAACCTCAGGGAATGACTAGTAATGCCAAATAGTGATAAAGCACGACTCTCTGAGTCTGATTAACTCCAACAATTGTGTCATATCTGAATCTGGTTCTGATGCCTGCTTTGTCTCTTCAGACTGCATTTTTGTTTTGTTATGTTTTCCCATGCCTTGTAGTTGTTTTGTTTTATTGTAAGCTAAACATAATGTATCAGGTAATAGGAACTGAGAGAAAGAGGCCGTTAGTGTGAGATTTTTGATTAATCAGTTTGGGCTCTCTCTAATGCTTGCTATTACCACAGGTGACAGAGGCTTGAAATTCCCCCAGTCCTTGATTTTTATCTCCTCTCTTGACTTGAGCTTCCCTAAGTATTCTTCCTGAAAGACAATCTGACTTTTGCAACTCTCAGCTATAATTCACTCGGGTTATAGGAAACTCAGTTTATGTGACTTCTGTTCTAAGGAAGCAGATATTGGCTGTGCCTCTCTGGATTTACCTACCTCTCCAGATTTTAGTGTGTCAGATTGTCCTGTGATTTGAGTTCTCTGATGGGTTCTAGAAAAGTTGCTGATTTTCACTTTCTTAGCCTTCCTCTTGCTGTAGGAAGTTACAGAATTGAGTTACAGAATTTCAGAGTTAGGAATTGCAGCATGCCCATAGTGATAATTTCCGAGCACTTTTCCAAATACTGGAGCTGATACCATAAGTCCACTTATAGTCTCGGAAATCAGCAAACAGGTTCATTTGTTTCTTTAACTTTGCTTTTAGCCATAGCAAGAATGATTTCCATGTTTTCAAAGTTAAAAATAAAAATCAAGTATATAAACACACACACACACACAAGTCAATAAAGCTGTAAGTCTCTGAGATCAAAGGTATCAAGACAGGATAGCACTATCACACCCCCCAGTTGTAATTCAACACCCTTCTATGACAAAGAGCATTGAGCTCACAGTAACCCCAAAGCATTCACTCAAGTCATTCAGCAACTGTATGTCCTCCAAGATCTCACACTTGGAAATTTCTCTACCAAAACACAAAACCCTTCAGCCCACCAACACTTCCCCTTTTTTTCTCCAGGCAGCTATATACTGGTTTTTTAAATCCACTCCATGGCCAAGTAGTTAGATTAAATTCATCCTAGCTTCTGCGGTTGACTCCCACCCAACTTGCAAGCTCCACTGATACCTAGCTACAGTCGATGATTTGCTGTTAACTAAAGTATCCCTTTGCACTTTTATTCATGTAGCTTCCGCTGTCTGGAAATCTCTTCCCCCAGCCTTTTGAAGTTCTATTCATCATGAATCCACTCAGTTATGTGAGTTTCTGTGTTTAAACTACACAGCCCTTTACTTAAACCTCTATTATGCACTTGCCATACTCTGCCTTTTATTTAAATTTAAGTGCACCAACTTTGTCACCTCTAGGAAGTGAGTTCTAATTTCTCTTATTTCATGTAATTTCTACATGGTGACTTATACATGGTAAAAAAAAATCATTCATCTAATGCATAAAAGAAAGATATTAAGTTTGTGCTAGGAACAGTGAGTTACCATGGCTCATTGAGTTACAGAATTTCAGAGTTAGGAATTGCAGCATGCCCAAGGCAACGTGTTAGATGAATACATTGAGGGAATGAGTTCTATTGATAACAAAGTCCATATTTGAGATGGTTCAACATCCAGAGCCAAGAATTCTCTAACTCTCTTTGAGTGATATTACTCTTGAAGTATTGTTGCCCATTCTGAGGCTCATTGGCCATCTTTCTATTCAATCACACAACCTGGTAAATCTTTCCTAAGTTTACTCTCATAAGATTAGCGTTTGAAGCATCCAAAAGATAAGGGGATTTAAAATTTTCAAGATTTCACTTTGTCATCAATTAAGTGTGGAATAAGACAGGTTGCTCCATGAGCACTGTTTAGATTCTCTTAAGTGATCATTTAGCCTGAGCTTGGCCATCTTTAGTGAGTGTCAGGGTTTTGTTCTCTCAGGTTTTCTGAAATTTCCTGTGTCTCGGCCAAATTTGTTAAAATGTAAAAGAAAACTTATATTATAGAAATGTTAGCAAAGTGCTAGTAACTGTCTTTTTACAAACTTTATAGAAAAAAATTAAAAGAACATTTCTAGAAACTTTCTAGAAAAACCTATTTGCTTATTCAAAAAACAACAACAACAAATTATGGATCTATTCTGGATTGCTGGAATCAAGAGATAAACAAATAAATAATGAAGCTGGAAAAGTCCATGGTAGAAAAGTTCAGATAATAAAGGGGAAGCTGAGGCTTCTGTGAGGAAAGGCCAAAAATAATTAGATATCATAAATCCAGAATGATAAGGGCCGAGAGGAGGATGAGATAAAAATGCATAAAGCCACTAAGTTATTGAATAGGACCAAACATGGCTGAGTGACTAGATTTTAGGACAATAAACTAAGGAATATCTTTTGAAGTTTCATTGAAATCAAAAGCTGTACTATTTAGGAAATATTTAAACTGGTAAAATTATCTCAGTAGACCCACAGGGAAATTAAGTAGGCTAAGCAAGAGTTTCAGTAAGCAATACATGAATTCTAAGGATTATAAACGAAGACATGAAATCCGCCCATATGTAAGAAGTGTCCGTTATTGAGATTACTCCAAATGGTTAGATTTTCTTAATGCCATGGATTTTAACAAGAGTTGAGGCCCTACATAGATATTTAATCCGATGAGAGATGGATAATCTAATAGGTTCAAGTCTGTATACTAGGGATAATTTAGGTAAATCACTGTTCTCAACTGTCATATCTACATAGTAAAATACTGCCCTACAGGACAGAGTGCTATACATTTTTAGGCCAGTTTATTTTTTAATTTTTTTTAAGATTTTATTTATTTTAAAGAGAGAGAGCACAACCGGGGGCAGAAAGCGAAGGAGAAGCAGACTTCCCGCTGAGCAGGGAGCCCAATGAAGGGCTCCATCCCAGGACACCAAGATCATGACCTGAACCGTAGGCAGACACTTACCCCACTGAGCCACCCAGAAACCCCCATTTTTAGGCAAGTCTAGTCAAAGAATAGCTTTTGTAGGAGAAAGAAAAGTATTTAACTAGAATGTAATAACTACAATATGTAACAATTGCTTAAGTCAGGAATCTATTTCTGTTTTAGACTGATGTTGCCTTAAATGGCAGGCTAGCAATTTCCATCAGCAAAAGAACTTTTATGCAAGCAATGACAACTTATATCAGGCAGATATTTGCAATGGCATAACACTCCCTAGAGTAGTATTATCCATTAATATGAGTACTGTAAAATAATTTAAGGGTAATTGAGTTTGTTAAGAAAAAGTTTGTATGATTTAGAAAACAACTAGTGTTGCTTTAATCATATTTCTGGAAATGTCTCCAATCTCAATTTCCCTTTTCACTTGATTTGAGTTGACATCTGCCCAACTACTTAGATATCTTCAATTAATAGAAAAAAAACCTTATGATATTTGAGTTTTTATCTGGATGCTAGATAATATCTGGAACCTAGTGATTAATCAATAAGTATTTCAAGAATGCATGAATAAATTAATGAATAAATAGCTGTAGTAATCGTCAATGTCAACATGGTGTGTATTTCACAAGTATTTAGGTCTGTACGTGAAAATTTTAAGTCCAATGTGCTACTAGAATTTAAAAGAAAATCTAGGGAAGAGAGTCACATATCTGTGTTGAGTGATCAAAGTGTCCAAATCCTTTGGCATCATTATCGCATTTAATCTGCACAGCAATTCTTTATGATAAGCATCATGGAGCATCCGCAATGTACAAGACACTTTTATTCATGACCTCATTGATTCTACCAACACATCTGTGAAGAAAGTATTATTTTGACAAATATACAAGTGATAACACTAAAGCTCAGAGAGATTAGAAAATTTGCTGCACGTCACCCAAGTTAACCATGCCAAGTTCAGGATTCCAACCTCAATTCTCTCTCCATAAGAATAAATGTTCCACAAGTTAAATTTTGAAGTTCAACCTTTTCGTGGTATCACAAGGGTTTTAAAATCAGCATATGAGTTGCTAGTATTTTGAAATTGCTACAGAGACAAATATTTCCAAAAAAGGATATTGTAGAGCCTTTAAAATAGCCCTGTCATCAACATTTCTTGAGTATACATGATGCAGCACAAGAGAAATTTGCATGTTTTAATACTTGGCAAAACATCAAAGTTTGCTTCTTTAATGTGATGTATCTTTTAGTTGGTCATGACAGATTTATCACAACTGGATGTTTTCCAAAAGTCATTATGCTTCTTGATTTATTCATTTGTTTTAATCTTGGAGACATTTGAATTGAACTCTATATTTGTGTAATTAAAACATTGAAGTTGAGATCTGTCTTAAAAAGGACTGAAAGAAAAACCATTTTGGCAAACAATCAGTCATTAGAAAGATTCACTTAATAATTTCAGTTTTGATTGTATTCATTGTCATTTCCAATAAATATGTCAGTAGAAGACAAATAGGAAGCTGTGAATAGATGTTGAGATGCAGTGTCCATGTGAGTATGATCAAAACATTTGGTTAAGAGCATGGGACTGGAATCAGATGGATTTGGTCTCAGGTTCTCAATCTGTCACTTACTCGCCCTACGACCACAGGTATGGACTTGCCTTCTCTGAGCATCAGTATCTGCATCTTTAATGCTAGAGAAACACCTACCTCACAGTGTTTTTGAAACAAGATTTTAATAAAGCAATACAGATAAGAAAATTAGGTGACTGATATATCATTGAGATGCCACTCAATAAATGGAAATTATTCCTATCATTATTATTTTAAACAATAAACTTTGTTAAATAAGCAACAGAGACGGGTGTTTCTCATATCTTTTTTATACATCAGTACATAAGTAGGTCCTGATAAATTGGGTAGAGGGAGAAACACTGAAAAAATTGGAAAAGAAGTCAAATTGTCTCAGATATCCACTTTACTACAGAATCATCTGCATCTTTGAGCATCTTTGGCCCCCCAAATCCTGGTTTCACCCCCTCATGTTTGTACCCTCTTCAGATTTCCTTTTCTGAGCTAAACAACATCTAAACTTTAGTGTTTCTGTCCCTACCTTTGACTCAATTCCTACCTTGTTCTCAACTGGCTCTCTCTTCACATTTTTCTGGTAATCTAACTCACCAAGATAATTACATCTGTTTTTCAAAATTGGACACTGATGCTGTTCTGTCTTATATTTTATTTTAAAAATTGAATCTTTCAGGACACAGTTATATAAAAATTAGTTTGTGAACTAATACCTCTTCTTAAGGAGAGTTATTATATGATCCAAGCTCCTTTATTATATTTAACTAGAGATGATTATTTTTAAATGATGATAGGATATTTAACTCTTATTTAATAATAATGTGGAAATTGCTTCATTTTATGGAGACATAACTAATGATCCTCTATTTTCAGGATAGAGAAACCCCACAT
>CM053605.1:142041576-142067071 GCA_028646535.1 Procyon lotor | reverse complement strand
AAAAAAAAAAAGAAGGAGATGGGATAAAAGGGTCTAGTCAACCATTGCCCAGAATGATATTAAAAATAAATGAAAATGAAAACTCATATCTGTGTGTGGTTTGGTAGCTATAATAATTGGAAATCTTCATAACTAGTTATGTTGGCTTTATTGGTTTTTTGATTGTCTAAAGTACTTAGGACCAGGTAGAATCTACTTGCAAACTGGGTTTTCCCAGATAAGAAATGATCATTCCAAATGGCAGGGCATGGACTCTAACCTAGAGAAAATATAGAGAGAAAGATGCAAAAAGAAACATATAAAGAAGTAATATCCAATTAGAAACAGTGACATAAATAATGATAGACCTGACAGTCAAAATAGTCTCAGAAGACACTCTAGAGAATAAATATGTGAATAAGTGAAATGAATATATAAGCTAGAGTCAATGCACCAAGAATTTTATTAGGAATTTAAGCATCAGGGAAAAGAATTATTATATAAAGGACAAATTACAAAGAAAAAGTGTAGCAAACCATTCCTCCCTCAGATATGAGATGTGATTTAAAAACCGGTAACCAAGTTATCATTCAAACACCACCCATGCTGATATTCCTCCAACCCTCAATGAGGGTAACCCAACATTAAAACAAACACACATATTCATTTTGTATTCCACTAATATTTCTCAGAGATAAACACCTCTTCCCAACCCCTGGAAAAGAGATATGCTAATAGCTACTACCTTTAAATTTAGGCAATTTATTCACTTAACCAATATTCCTGAAAGCCTGCCATATGCCCAAGGCACAATGAATACGGTGATGAACAAGAAAGGAAAAGTTCTTATCTGTGTAGGCTTATATTCTGGTGGAGCGAGACAGACAAAGACTCAAAGAGAAAAGCACAATTGGTCAGAGTAAGAGGAGCCAAGTATTAGAATAGGATTCATTTTAAATAGGTTGCTAGTACAGTTCTTACTCATGGCTTTTGTATCCATCATAATTACAACTACATTTGCTGAAAGATACCAGGCTGAAACTAATTTTATAGTTTTGTAATTTTGTACAAAACTGATTTTGTAAAAATACTCCACTATGCTAACCTCAAGGAAAAGAGAGCTATAGCTAGGCTTCAGAAAAGTCAGGTGGAGAAATTCAAAGTTAAAAAAGGTCTTCCCGGGGCACCTGGGTGGCTCAGTGGGTTAAAGCCTCTGCCTTTGGCTCAGGCCATGATCTCAGGGTCCTGGGATCGAGCCCTGCGTCGGGCTCTCCACTCAACGGGGAGCCTGCTTCCTCCTCTCTCTCTACCTGCCTCTGCCTACTTGTGATCTCTCTCTCTCTCTCTCTGTCAAATAAATAAATAAATAAAATATTAAAAAAAAAAAAGGTCTTCCCCCCCAAAAAAGCGCTCTTCCCCACTCCTCAGCTAGTTGGCTACATTATCCTAACTGTGCACTCACTCTTGTCATTTAATGGAGGATACCAAGGTCGCCTATGAAAAATTATTTCCCTGATCTACTTAAAACAACAATCATCACAGCATAAACAACAACAAAACTAGGAGAAGGCATTGGTAAGACAGCTTAGGTCTAGTACTTCCCCATCAGTCTGCGATGGCTACCAAGGCAGGGTCATATGGTACAAAATGGACATTTGGAGGATCTAACCCTACAATGTTCAAGACAGTTCCCAGAAAGGAAGAAACATGTATAGGTCAGAAAGCTTCTCCAAGAATATCAATTATAATCAGATTGATTAAAAGTTTTTGGGTTTTTAAAAATAAATGCCTTGCTATATAAACTTTGAGAAATTCCCCAGCACTGTGAGGAGAATCAGATTTGGGGTCAAGACTTTAACTATAAAGTCTAATAAAACCAGCCAATTCATCAATGTCCTAATAGTACTTAAAGTTTCGTTTTATTTTAGGCTCAATTGTGCATGTAAGTATTTTAGATGTCCTATTAAAAAATAGAAATCTGGCTTTACATAATAGCTTTAAGAAAACAGACTGGAATTAGTCAACAACGATCATGACATTGGGCAGCAACTATTTAGAGGCTGCTTGTCAAAAACAGCATCTGGAGACAGAATTTCTGTTTTTCTTTGTCTTACAAAAATCATTATTTTGCTGCTAAATATAGGCTTATGTATAATACACATTTAGTTTTGGTCTTTACCTTATAAGGTAAAAGTAGGTGTGGAAGTGTCATAAAATAGATAGTGCTACAAATTCCACTGGCACCAATAATAAGACCCAGCTGTGCATGTTAAATTCCTCAAAGACCAAACTTTAGGCACTGCATGCATCTAGCAAAGTCTCATTATCTGTGAGAACAGCTCAGAATTGCTAAAAGCTCTATTTTGGCACGTAACAGATGAATCAATAAATGCTGAATTTTTAAAATTAGCTTTTTGTATGTACTTTTCAAAAGTTAATAAGTTACAAACTATTAAAATTTCTGACATGATTTTGGTCTCAGTTACATCCTAATGTGGATCGTCTATGTCCACCACTGTAGAAGTGTCTATCTAAAATCATTTCTCCATCAAAACACTATTGTCTTCCTGAGAACAAATATCCAAAGAATGAAGAAATCATTCATATTAATTTGTGGTGCCATGTTACAGATGTTTAGTAATAGTATATATAAAATGTAGAAGAAGCATTCTGAAGTAAAAATCAGAACTGATACCACTGTGCTCCTGTTACCTATATATTCCTCTCCAAAAGTAGCTTATTGCTTGATAGCGCATTTTAAGAACTTACTGAAATTAACAAGGCATCTGGATCTATATAGCTTCATAACCGATGCTAAATATGCTATCTACATAACTACTTTTCACTGCTTTCCCTTTTCTTGACGGGTTTTCAATTGGTTGCTGTTGAGTTGCCCATAAAGACCTTGACCAGCGGAACAATCACTGAGGTGGTCAGTCTTCCCATTTCATGATTATCATATAGTTGTTCATTAAAAGAAGGCAAGCCAGCACAACAGCCAATACCAATATGATTGCACAGATTTAGCTATCAATCAATGCATAAATACATCATAAATACAAGCAAGCTCTTGCTAAAGAGAGTCTATTCTGCAGTCTGACAAGTATTAAAAAATGTATTAATTAGAATGATCTCTGGTATTTCCTAGACAGTCATTTTATTCCAGGCACCATACTGAAGGTTTGATAAACATCATAGAATTTAAATTTTTCAATAGAGGCCTTAGTCTTTCTTTTCTTTTTTTTAGAGAAAGAGAGAGAGCATTGGGGGTTGGGGGAGGGCAGAGAAAGAGAGAGAGAATCTTAAGCAGGCTGCATGCTATGTATCCCTCCATGCCACCCACCATGTTACCAGCCATGCGACCTGCCATGCATGTAGCCCAAGGCGGAGCTTGATCTCATGAGCCTGAGATCATGCATGACCGGAGCCAAACTCAAGAGTGAGAGACTTAATCGCCTGAGTCACCCAGGTGCCCTGAGGGAGGCACTGGTCTTATTCTCCCTTTTACCCAAGAGATACACGGAGGTAAAATGATTCACATGAGGTGAGGCTTCTCAGTTAAGTAAATGACCAGAATTCAGAGTTGCCGAAGTTCGTACTCTTTTCCCTTTTCCAGGCCATGTACCTTGAAAAGGGACATATATCTCCCCTGTTTCTAGTCCAGAGGTTAAAAAGGGAAGCTTGTTATCAGAAAGGAATTGGAAAATTGGCCTGCCATGTACAAATCTGTTTTCAGGGCCTTAACAAATATCTAGCCCACATCTCTTGGAGCACTGATGTCTCATTTCTTCAACATGGATAGATCATAGTCAAACAACTTAATGGCAAATACTAGCCACAGAAGGGAAAGTCTATTGTAATGTGCTTTTAAAAAAGTAAAGGTCACTTAAGAGAACAGAAGCTATATTATAAGACCAACCTGAAGCCAATATAATGCTACCTATCAAAGAATATTCACACATATATACATATGTGTATATGTATGTATATGTACATCCTACCATAACCAGACTTTATTTATCTTACCTTCTTCTCCTGACATCATATTTGTGACTGGGAAGATAGAGTCCTACATATTTTGGTCCTCTCACTCATATGCTATGAGAATTTCTAATAATCAAAACACTTGATGGTATTGGACCACACATTATATTTGCTCATGCCACAAACAAAACTTTTGCATATTTCCCTTGTCAGTTACTTCCAGAAATCTGTTGTAAGAAGCAGCATAATGACAAGGGCAGGAAATGAATCACTAACCTTCTGACCTTTATCAGTGTCTGCACCTAAAATTTAAAGCTGTTGCATGTTGAAATACAGCTGACTTTTTCAACTGAAAATGCTTGTTGCTGATTCAACCATTATTAACCTTGGATCCTACTTCATTGTTGCTAATGGGCAATCTCTAAGTAAACTGATACTTACAGAAATTAATTTAAAAGTTGGGAGCTGGAAAATGGTTGTTATTGTTCAACTAAGCATAAGAAATATCTTAAGAAATCTTTAGGAAATTATACTTACATAATTTGGTGAAAAGGTTACTAAGACAGTGACATTTTTGCCTTTGCTCTTTATCCCTACAGCAAATTCAGCTTTTCCCTGGAGTAAAGGTAAGGACATTATTGTTGTCAGATTTTATTTTCTCTTGACTTCCCAGAAGCGGTGGTATGTCTGGAATTCCAAAGGAAAAAGAGCATTTTTGTTTTTCAAGCAAATTCATTTGCATTTATATACTTCAGATTAAATAATTTAAATATGTGTTTTTAGAGCTAATTTTAAGCCAAAATACACCGTTGATACCACCAGTGGTGAACATTTTCAGGAAAAGACATTCCCCTTGAAAACAAAGCTCCTTAAAATATCACGTGCTCTGGCTAATTTTACACCACAAAACAAAACAAAACAAAACACTGTCATGAAAAAATACATATAAAATATTTGGTGACAATACTGAAGCCACCTTGTGGTGAACAAAAGAGATGAAACATTTCCTCCGAATATTTCTTGCTGGTAAATGAAGACCACCAAAGGTCAGGTCACTTGGTTCTTGACACAAGATAACATTAACTTTTAAAATATGACACATTACAGCAATATACAATATTAAATCCACTCATATACGTATATATAATAGAAGTTGATTCTCAGACTTGTACCACCAGGAACGGAGAACTAGTTAATGAAGAGCAACCTTTCTTTTGAAGATGAGAGACTAATAGAGATAGATATTTATCTTAAATGTGTCAATATATTTTAATTAGCCTGAAGCCATCTAAGTGTTAATAAAGCAATAAATTCCCAAGTTCTCATTGAGGTGGGAAATCCAGTGAAATGAGCCTATCATTTTGAGATTGCTTTTGTTGCCCCAGCCATTCAAGCTTAAAAAGAGGTAGGCTATTTCCAGCCCTCAGAGCCAGGAGGAGAAAAGTTGGAGTCTAGGACACACTATGGGTGGGAGCCCTAGTAAACGGCACCAGTTGGGGTTGTGACTCAGAGGTGTTCTTTCTTAAGAGTGAGCATGGATCAGAAGTAAGTAAGCTCCCACATGGGCTCAAACTCAACTTCATGGGCTCAAACTTCAAATCATGTGCCAGCAGCATGTGCATAGAACACCGCAGCTCCCCCTACCCCAACTCCAGGGAAAGTTTTGCTGAAACCCTAGCAAATAATTCCTGCTCATTAGTCTTGGTCCAAGGTTTTTTGCTCCCCAGTCCCTACCTGTGTTTTCCTGCTTACCAGCCTCAACCCATCCTCTCCCCAGCAAGATGATGCTTCGTGCTCACCAAACTTGGCCAGTGGTTGGCCCAGGATGACCCAGTGAACTTCACTACCACCCAGTGAGCCACAATCACAACCTACACCTTGGGGAAAAGCCCTCCTTTCTTAACATTGACCTATATTTGGTGCTTTCTCTCAGCCCTAGGGTATTCTTTAGAGTTCTGTTAGTAATTATCGTAGGCAGCCTTGAAAATGGCTCTAAATCATCCCTACCTTCTGTCCATACCCTTGTGCAATCCCTTCCCCTAGAGTGTCAGCTGGAACTAGTGCCTTGACTTAATAAATAGAATACAGAGTAGGTGATGAGATGTCACTTACAATATTAGCTTACAAAAAGACTGTGAATTTCATATTGGACACTCTCTCTTACTATCTGGGCTTGCTTGCTCTGAGACAAACGAGGTGCCAGGCTGTGGAGGTTGGAGCTACGCTATGGAGGAGTCCACATGGCAAGAAACTGATATCTCTGACCAGCCTATGGCTGTCATATCTATGGCACCTAACATCTTGAATATTCTCAAACTCCATTCTCACATCATCCGGCCACTGTCTGACTGTCCAGTTGAATCAATTTTATACCCTGCCCCCACCCACCAATTCTCTTTACTTGCTCAGTAGGAAAAATCTGCTCTCAAGAAAGGATCATATGTATCTTAGTTCCTGCACGTGGAATTCCAGACATCAGGAAGTCAGAGGGAAAGGTATGCATTTGGATGACCGTGAGGAGAAGTGGTAAGTCTTCTCAGAAGTCCTGATAGTATCATTCCATGTTATTAAGTCCATCACAGGCCACACTGCCCAAGGGTAAATCCCTTCCCATTGCAACAACCAAAAGATTTTCTTTTCTCATGTAAGCTCTGGAAGATTGTCAGGGACTGATGTTGCAATTTACATGGAAATTTTACTTACTGATTTGTCCATTTGTTTGGCGTCAGGCCTTCCCACTGTATCAGAGAAGGAAATGGGAGGGGGAAAAGAAAACAGCAATTTCAATCCTAAATACATTTAGAGAAAGATTTATTATGTCATTTTATATTTTAACCATTCACATTTTTCTATTCAACAATATTATAAACTATATTCTGAGTGGATGTTTACTTTAAAATATAAATATTATAATTGTAAAATGGTACAGTGTTATGGAAAACAGAATAGCAGTTCCTTAAAAAAAATAAAACTGCTGTATTATGAAGCAGTCCCACTTCTGGGTGTATGTCCAAAAGAATTAAAAGCAGGTATTCAAAGAGATGTTTGCATACTACTATAACAAAAATACCATAGACTAGGTAGTTTTTGAACAATAGACATTTATTTCTCACAGTTCTGGAGGCTGTGAAGTCTAAAATCAAAGTTTACAGATTCTATATCTGGTAAGAACCCACTTCCTGATGCATAGACCACTGTCTTGTTGTATCCTTACTTGGTGGAAAGGGCAAGGGAGCTCTCTGGAATCTCTTTTATAAGGACACTAATCCCATTCCCGAGGGTTCTACTTCCCAAAGGTCCCATCTACAAATACCATTACATTGGAGATTCAGTTTCAACATGTAAATTTTAGGGGTACACAAATATCCAGTCTCTAACATATATTCATTCTAACACTATTCACAATAACCAAGAGGTGGAAGCAACCCAAATAGCCATAGACTGAGGAATGGATATGCAAGACGTAGGAAACACACAGACAATGGAATATATAGAATATTATTCAGACTAGCTTAAAAACGGAGGAAGTCCTGTCATGTTCTACAATATGGATGAATCTTGAGGACACGATGCCAAGTGAAATGTGCCAGTCACAAAAAGACAAATACTGATGGCTCCACTTACAGAAGCTATCTAAAGTAGCCAAATTCATAGAAACAAAGTAGAATGACGATTACCAAGGCCCACAGGGAGGGGCAAAAGGGGAATTGTTATTTCATGAGTACAGAGCTCTGCAGGATGAAAAAGTTATGGCGGTCTATTACCCAACAATGTGGATATACTTAACACTACTGATCTGTATACTTACAAGTGAGTAAGGTTATTCAAAAGATGAACCACACATCTAGATTCCCCATTGCTATCCCTCCCTGCTACTTGATATTCCTGCAGTGGCCCCTCAAATACCAGCCTCACATCCCCCCGCTATCCTTGGAGGAAGCACATCTCCTGTGCATTTCCTGTAAGATTATGTGAGCAATTTCATTTGGTTAATCCATAGTTGATGAAGCCTTTTCGGAATCTCTTAGACATGCACATACAAGGAAGTGCCTCTTCTTCCTAGAAGTCCTGAAAAAGAAGAGGCACTTCTCTGTATATGCATGTCTAAGAGACATCCTTATTAACAATCTGATAAAAACTGGGCACAGCTTTCAAAGCCCCTGATGATCCCTCACCTTGACACCATAACTCTGAGTTATTTGTTTTAGATAAAGCTGGAAATCAAAGTACAGTAGAGAAACTTTCAGGAATATCACCATTTCCCCTAGACATTTTTGGTTCAAGTAGATCTATCTTCCTACAACTAGATCTTAAAAAAAAAGAAACTTTCTAAAGATGTCAGGAGATTGTGACTAAAAAGATTCCATTAAATTCCAAAGCTTAACTATTAACAGAAATGATATAAAAATAACTCACTGATGGGGTGCCTGGGTGGCTCAGTAGGTTAAGCATCTGCCTTTGGCTCAGGTTATGATCCCAGGGTCCTGGGGAGCCCCAAGTTGGGTTCCCTGCTCAGTTGGGAGTCTGCTTCTCCCTCTCACTCTGCCCTTCCCTGCCATGCTCACTCGCTCGCTTACTCTGTCTCTCTCAAACAAATAAATAAAATCTTAAAAAAATAACTCATCACTAAATACAACTTTATTTTTTATTATTTTTTTATTTAAATTCAATTAGCCAAGGTATAGTATATTCTTAGTTTTTGATATGATGTTCAGTGATTCCTTAGTTGAACAAAATACAATTGTTTTCAAAAAAAGAAACCTAGGGGCGCCTGGGTGGCTCAGTCGTTAAGCGTCTGCCTTCAGCTCGGGTCATGATCCCAGGGTCCTGGGATCGAGCCCCACATTGGGCTCCCCACTTGGTGGGAAGCCTGCTTCTCCCGCTACAATTCCCTCTGCTTGTGTTCCCTCTCTCGCTGTGTTTCGCTCTGTCAAATAAATAAAAAAAAATCTTTAAAAAAAAAAAAAGAAAGAAAGAAACCTGGAGGCACCTGGGTGGCTCAGTGGGTTAAAGCCTCTGCCTTCGGCTCAGGTTATGATCTCAGGGTCCTGGGATCGAATCCCACATCGGGCTCTCTGCTCACCAGGGAGCATGCTTCCCCCTCTCTCTCTCTGCCTACCTCTTTGCCTACTTGTGATCTCTCTTTCTGTCAAATAAATAAATAAAGTCTTTAAAAAAGAAAAAAGAAACCTGTTGTGACAATTCTCCCTTTCTGTGCCTTCGAGCATATTCTATGTTGTACTGCAAAGAACTTTTCCTTTCTTTAAAGAAGTAGCAACTCTCCTTGATTCAACAGCAGATTGTTAAATCTCCAAGTTTCTCTTTCTCTTCTATTTCTAACTTCCTCTGGCTATTTCACATCCTTTTGGACACTCCATTAGGATATTAAAAGAGTGGCAGTAAGAAAGATGAAAATTAAAGAAAATAGAAGTAAGGATAACCCATAAATTCTTCATAAATTGTTTCCCATATGAAATTACAACCCCCTAAAGGAGTGCTTTACACATGATAGAATTGCTCTTTTTTTTAAAGCTCATTTTTTTTTAAGATTATATTTATTTATTTGACGAAAAAGATAGTGAGAAAGGGAACACAAGTAGGGGGATTGGGAGAGAGAGAGAGAAGCAGGCTTCCCACTGAGCAGGGAGCCTGATGTGGGGCCTGATCCCAGGACCCTGGGATCCTGACCTGAGCTGAAGGCAGATGCTTAACGACTGAGCCACCCAGGCACCCCTGATAGAATTGTTCTAATAAAAACTACTGCTAGATAGCTTCATGACTGAATGGCCTGAGAGTAATTTACATAAATGTCAAGGGTGCGCTGACAGAGCAAAGCAACACAGGTCGGACTGCCTGCTTAGATTGGAATTCCTAATTTATTTTCAAAGTTATGCCAGAGAGTTCTTGTGACAGGTTGAAGGAGTTTGCAGACCACGTTATGCTCATTTTTTTTCTTTTGTTGATGCTGATATTAAAAAATACATCAAAGGAAGAAATATAAGAATTAAGTTGTAGGCAGGAGAGCAAATTCTTTAATTAAGTCTTTAATTAAAGTAGACCATGGCATGAGGTGGCTGAACTCTGCTGCCTTCCTCGGACAGAAAAAAAGAGTCACTTTCTCGTTTCTCATATTTTCTATAATATGCTTATATAATAAGCAGAGAAGAACTAATAATGTCTTATTTCTAATTACTGTAAGTCTATCCAGTTTTCACGACTGTAGGGGCATGGACTAGACTTAGGCACTATCAAGCAGCCATCGATAAAGTTTCAAGCCTTAGATTCTTTTATAAGCACACCTCTAATTCATGATATGTTTCAGTTACAGAAACTGAGAATATGTATAAAACAGATAAAGCAGAAAGAATGTCTTGATAAAAATTCTAATAGGAACAGTGACCAAACCCAAACTATTTAAATTTTGCTTTAGAAGAGTAAATACATTTTCAAAAAGCCCCATTAAGAATGAGTCCCAGAGGTGTACACCTTTGTCAAAACCCTTCAAACTGTGTGCTTACGCCTGTCCCTTTAACTATACCTAAAGTACACCTTAATTTTAAAAGAATTTAAAAGCGTCCTTAACCCTAAGGCCCAAAGAGCTATAGTCACATAATATAAGAGAAAAATCCAAGAAAAAGAAATACTTAGGCTGTTTGCCATTGATTGGTGCAGTCACTTTAAATCTTCTTTATGCCCTTACTTCAACCACTATTTGATCATTGGATCTGTTCCTAAGGGAATGTGTAGAGAAGCAATTGAACCAACTCTTTCTGTGTTTTTCACACACCTTGTCCCTCAGCATTCATGATTTAAAGAATGCAAGGTAGATTTCGAAGGGTACATTCATATCAAGGGGATTACATGAAAGTAGTCACTTTTTTGTGGCTAAAAGGGCTTTTCTTTGTTCTACCAGGGGAAAAAGTTTGCTTTGGGCAAGCTCCCCATGGCAAACCTCTTTGAGGAATGAATTCTGAAGTGCATTCAGCCATGTCTTCATGACCTTGTAGTTAAAGCATTTAAAGGGAATAGTGGGACATTGTCCTTCACCACCCTTTCTGTCTTTGATGGGGTGATTTTAGCCAATCTGGGATTTTGATATACTTCCTAGGACTCTTGAAAAAATATCTTCATAAAAGCAACTTTAAAAAAGATTACACATTTACTAAGTAAACAACAAGGACAAAAATCCTTAATAAATGCTAAATTCAAAATCAATTCAAACCCAAACATTTTCAAGAAAAGATTCTTAAAATTTGATACATCTTTTGCTCATAGTTACAAATTAAGTTTACACCGAGCTTTACTGGTAAACTTACAAATAGTTTATCAATAAGAGATTTTACATCATCAAGTGAAAAAACCTCCTATCTGTAGTAGTACGGACCAAGGCATGAGTAAAGAAAGTAAAAAGAAGGAAAGATCTCTGAGGTGTGCCTAGGCCTCCAGGACTGAGCGCATAGAATGTAACTGAAGGTGGTGGTGAAGATGAGAGAATGAAAGAGGCCTCATCTGCAGGGGCTCTGTGCATGATGGATGCGGGAAGTCTTGGGTAAGAAGGGCAAATCCCAAGCAGCAAGATAGTCAGACCCCAAATGCATCCATATGATGCCTCATTCACATAACACTTTATATTTTTACTTACCTATGAAGCAATTGAATGCTGACCTTGTTTTTTCCCAGACAGGGAGGATAAGTACTACACCCAAAATAGCCAGATTTGGAATTAGCACTCATGGCCCTAGACCACATTTCTCATTCTTTTAGCCTTATGCTTTCATTATGTTCTTTAGACCATATTTCACACTTAATTCACCTTTTTAAATAGGAATTGACATTCTACTTCGCTTTCCCAGGAAACATTGCATAGAAGACAAAAATCTAAAATTCTTGGGGCGCCTGGGTGGCTCAAAGCCTCTGCCTTCAGCTCAGGCCATGATCTCAGGGTCCTGGGATGGAGCCCCGGAGGGGGCTCTCTGCTCAGCGGTGAGCCTGCTTCCCCCTCTCTCTCTGCCTGCCTCTACCTGCTTGTGATCTCTCTGAGTCAAATAAATAAATAAAATCTTTTTTAAAAAATCTAAAATTCTTATCCCGTCTATACTAATAATAGGCTGTGAAGCCAAGAATGAGCCCCCTAGTCTCTGGGTGAAATGCTACATGGAATGGTTCCTCTGCATGGAATTTTGCAGTGGGAGTAGGGATTTAACCCAGTGGAGGACCGCAGAGTAATAGTCAATGTTCATTACACAGCCTGAATCCGGCCTGTTCCACACAATCTTTGGGTAAAATTGCCAGTCCCCATTGTTTCTCTCTACCCCATAACAACTGAGTTCAAAACGGATAGGAAGAATTTGTTTCATTGCCCTGCCTGATAAAGAAATACCACCTTTTTTTTTTTTAAAGATTTTATTTATTTATTTGATACAGAGAGATCACAACCAGGCAGAGGCAGGCAGAGAGAGGGGGAAGGAGGCTCCCCGCTGAGCAGAGAGCCCAAATGGGGGCTGGATCCCAAGACCCTGAGATCATGACCTGAGCCAAAAGCAGAGGCTTTAACCCACTGAGCCACCCAGGCGCCCCAAGAAATACCACTTTGAGTGTGAATGGCAGCTTTCTGATTCTTTATATGTCTCCTATAGGTATCAAATCCCTCCACAGTATAAAAATTCCTGAGAGGGCCTGACAAAACACTTGAGGACATAGCAGGAACAAAGCTGCTAGAAGAAATGAAGGAGGGATTTTAGTCCTCTCCTAGGGCAGTGACAGAGCTTGAGAAGAAAGAATCGTGCTCTGGCGAGATGTGGACTTGAAATTTGCGAGCAAATCAAAAAACAGCAAAGATCAGAGCCCCCAAATCTACCAGATCGATATATCACCCCCGGGGTACTTAATGAAAGCAAAGTCACACTCCTCCTTAGGAGTCCAAGTTAGCTTAAATACAGAACCCCGTTTGGGTCTGGAGCCCCAGCGCGTCTCCGGGTGCGTGAAAACTTGCCCTTGGTTTAGGCGGGTCGTTTGAAGAACTCAGAACTCCGATAACCAACCGGCTCTCGGGACGCGTGCCTGGCCCTGGCCGGGGACTGCCCTCTCCAGCAGGCAGCCCCTGCTGATGCTGTCCAGGCATCGCCCAAGGGGAAAGGTTGCAGAGCGGTAGGAAGGCGCGGGAGGAGTCTGGCGGTGATTGATCGGGAAGGGAGGCATGAATAAAACTACTTGTCTAGGGACAGCAAAGACCCCGACCGAGCACGCTGTGGAGGCTACTGGGTCTGGCATTCCCTCAGCGTTTCGTCAGAGCCCAGACCCGCCCGCGGCTGAAGGGAGGCGTGCTCGCCCCCGGAGCAGGCTGGAGGGAGCTGCGAGCAGCGCTTCCCGGGAAGGAGGTCGCCACTCGTCGCTTTGCGCCTGGTGCTCCGGGCTCGAGAGGTAAAGACTCTGGCTTGGTGTGGAATTAAATCAGTGATTGAACCTTGTCCTGGGGTTTCAGCTTGGGTTAGTAGTCGGGGATATATTTTTTTTATCCAATTAAAAAAAGATGTATAGAATACAAGGAATCGCATTGTTGGAGTAAAGGAGGTTGGAGTAGAGGAGAGCACATGAGAGTCAGAAGCCGCTTAGAGGGGACTGACGCTTCAGAGTTAATGCCGATCCTCCCTCAAGTCGGACGAGTTGAGAAGTGTCCGAGTTAGCCGGTGCACTCCGCGGGGCGCGGGGACCTTCCGAGCGCAGGCAGCTGGGAAGTAGCGGCTTGCACTCGCCGGGAGGAGTCTTGGCTTCCAGACACGGGGTATCCGCGTTCTCTGCGGAGCAAAATGCAGAGATTGGCACATGCCCTTGGCCTCTAAGTGCCTTCATTCCCTCGTTCCCACGCGTCTTTAGCCAGAACGTACGTGCTTCCTCGGGGCACACCAAGGAGCTCAGAGCTCTGCCTCTGACCCCCATCCTTCTCGCCGTGGCACACCCCTTCCAGAATGCCCCGCCCCACTGCGAGTCACTTATCCCTCGGGAAAACGCCAGGGAGAAAAAAACCCAGGGAAAGCTGGAGCGGGAAGGACAGCCGAGGGTGCAGGAGGGTCACGCGCACCAGGTCAGCACTGGCGCGCAAACTTGAGTTGGTTACATTTGCGCGCGGGTAGTGGCCGCGCGGCTGCGCTCTGCGGGAGCGGTTTGCAGGGGCGTGGCTGGGGTAGCTGACCCAAGCGTCCCGTATTTCTTCCCTTGCTCGTCTCCAGACTCAAAGCTGCAGAGCAGCCACCCGACGCCCACTGGAGCAGGCAGCAGCATGCAGCCTCTGCTAAGCTGGGGCGGACGCGTCCTGGTGGCGTTGATCCTCGCCTGCGGCATGGCGGGAGTCCAGGGAGAAGAGAGGGGATTCTCGCCGGCCGGGACCATTCTGCCACTTCTGGGGCCCGGAGAGATAACGACGCCCCCCACTGAGGTTTCCTGGCCGAGAGGTTCCAACGCCAGCGTGCCGTGGTCTTCTGCACCTCCGCAGATGCCTAAAACAGGGAAAACACCTGGAGCCCCGCCGCGCACCTTCTCCCCTCCCCGCTGCGAAAAATCCATCGAGATCAAGGAGACTTTCAAGTATATCAACACGGTGGTGTCCTGTCTAGTGTTCGTGCTGGGCATCATCGGAAACTCCACACTGCTGAGAATCATTTACAAGAACAAGTGCATGCGAAACGGCCCTAATATCTTGATAGCCAGCCTGGCTCTGGGAGACCTGCTGCACATCATCATTGACATTCCCATCACTGTCTACAAGGTAAAGGGTTAATATCCAGGCGGGACGGTGCCTAGTTAGGAGATACCTGGGTGAGTCATACGCACACCAACCTTGAGAAGCATTTTTGTAGAGGGCCCTGAAAGTGGAGGGGCTGGAACGGATTTTTAGGGAACAAAAGGGCTAGAAGAGAACCAAACTAGTGAGTACACCAACACAGTTCACCTGCTGGGAATGACTGTATTGTACCGACTCCATGTCTACAAGGGGCCAAGCACTGAAATGGACTTTTTACCACCCATAAGTAGATATTTCTCCATTTTTACAGATGACTGATGAGATGCTCAAGGTCTCACAGTTAGTAAAAGGTGGAGGTGGGAAACAGGCCGAAATCTATCAGGTCCAGAGTACAAGTACAGTTACCTTGTGAACTAGCCAAAGGGGGCTCCATGCCAAGTCTCTAGGGATTTCAGTAGCTAACATTACTGTGGTTACCACGGGCATCGGAGGAAACAGGCAGGGAGAGCTAGGGCAAGACATAACCCCCCATGCTATTTGACTCCGGGTTGCTTTGGAACTCTAGACACATCCCAATGTCTCTGGGCCTCAGTTTCCTCAACCTTACAATGAGCCTGTTTGGCCCACTTACTGGGGTTTTGTGGTGCTGAGAGAAATAGCCTAAGTGAAAGAGCCAGAAGATTCTAAAGGCCCATGCAAGTATGGAACACTCTCCTTGCTCATGATTGCCATAGAAAGCCACACCGAAGAACAGACCAAAGTAAAGAAATGGGAATGTGCTTTTTGAATTTGCCTGAAGGTAGTCTAGAGCTCAGTACAAGGGGAAAATATGGCATGGAGGGCTAGAAAAGCATGGGGGGGGGGTTGATCTTTGTTGAAGAGTCGTCACCGTGAGCCATGCCTTTAAGTCCTAATAGCCATTCTTTAAGGGAATTTTAGCAATTTCTGAAGTTTAGAAATGGGATTCAGATTAAGATCCAGACTCTAGAAGGAAACACTCCCACAAATGGGGGATAAATAGAAGAAATCCTAAAATCCTTCATGGCAACTGCTTCTTCTGAAGTCTGAGTGTTTCCTGGAAGAAGCACCATCTGAAATGGGTCCCTTAAACGCAGTGACAGGTCTATTAGAGCCAGAAGGGACACATTTACTTCATTAGGGAGTCCCACAGACCAAGTCTTACCATTCTAATTTGGCAAAGGATTCCAATTCACTTCATCAAAATTAACCTGAGAAACTGTAGAGTACAAGGTGTTGAGAAATTTTTAAATAAGTGCAATGAGAGGGCACCTGGGTGGCTCAGTCGTTAGGCATCTGCCTTCGGCTCAGGTCATGATCCCAGGGTCCTGGGATCGAGTCCCACATTTGGCTTCCTGCTCCTCGGGAAGCCAGCTTCTCCCTTTCCCACTCCCCCTGCTTGTGCTCCCTCTCTCACTGTGTCTCTTTCTGTCAAATAAATAAGTAAAATCTTAAAAATAAATAAATAAATAGTAAGTGCAATGAGAGCCCTCCGAAAAGGGAGATTGCAGTCTAGGTTTGCTAGGCTTGCAGAGAATTTTGTGAAAGTTCTCTCTGAGGAGGTCTCAGAAAACCCCACATGTGCAGCTGAGTCTCTGAGTCATAGACGTTCTTATGTCAGCCAGCAGCTGAAGTGCTGTGGAGGATGGGTTTGAGGACATCTTCTTTTAGATGGGTTACTTCTAGGCCAGGTGAAATCAGCCCTTCCAGGACCATCTTACTTTGGTCAAATGATTACACTTGATCAACCAGAAGATATCCAACTCCCAAGGGGGCACAAAACTTTTACTTCCATTTCAATTTTCTTTATGATCTCCCTAGGAAATTACATCATTTTGCCTGAAACCTTTCAGTCCGTTAAAGCTGTGTTTTTACTTCTGAAGTAAACAGACTAATGAGTCATTACAAATCTGGCCATCTAGTCATTTATGTTGGTCATAAACAAATCCATCACAAAGAATAAAGTCCCGGGGCACCTGGGTGGCTCCGTGGGTTAAAGCCTCTGCCTTCAGCTCAGGTCATGATCTCAGGATCCTGGGATCGAGCCCCACATCTGGCTTTCTGCTCAGCAGGGAGCCTGCTTTCCCCCTCTCTCTCTCTGCCTGCCTCTCTGCCTACTTGTCAACTCTCTCTCTCTCTCTGTCAAATGAATAATTTAAAAAAAAAAAAAAAGAATAAGGTCCCATTGCCAAGTTTGCCAACATGGAATCCTACATGGGAGCCTTTGGTTTATTTTTATGGTGTGCATAAACGTATGTTACTTGAAGCACAATATAATAATAATGGAGGCCAACTATTATGCCCACATTCTTGGTTTACTTCGTGAAATCACTGCAAGAAACCCTGTGGAAGATATACTGTTGTCATCCCTGTTTTATGGGATAACTATGTGTTGGAGAGGTGAAGAAGTAACTTGCCCAGTGTCACACCACCGGATAGACTGGATAGTGATGAAACTAGATTTCCAGTGCTTCCTTCTGGTCCTCAAAACTGTGGTCCTCCCTGACCCTCTGCACTGAGTGAGCGCCCAGCATGCCCTTCTCCTGCATGAAGTATTATTAGAACTTCATTTGAGTGCACTAGTGGAATTATATGATACGCTAACACACAATAGGATACTTGGCAAATGTTTTCAGTTCTAATCTAAGTCATTTGAAGATTTCTTTTTTTTTAAGATTTTATTTATTTATTTGAGAGAGAGCACTAGTGGGGAGAGGGGCAGTGGGAAAAGGGCAGAGAAGCAAAGAGAAGCAAACTCCCCACTGGGCAAGAAGCCCAATGTAGGACTTGATCCCAGTACCCAGGGATCATGACCTGAGCTGAAGGCAGATGCTTAAGCAACTGAGCTACCCAGGTGCCCCCCCATTTGAGGATTTCTATCCCCTGAAATCCTCTTCAGATGTTCTTCAGTATATAATATGGATAATACCACTGTTTGTTATTCTAGAAGCTTTATTTACTGAAACACCCAATTCAGACTAGTTAAAACCCATTTATTCCCATAAGTAACTGTGGAAACATTTAAGTAAGTTTTTAAAGATGCATTTAGAATTTCAGCATAGTCAGATATGATGCTTAACATAAAGTAGCTTAAGTGAATTATGAGTGCCATTTCAATTTATCCTAAAGTGGGAGACTTAAATCTCTAAACCAGTGGATTTCTAATTTTGTTTTTGTGGGGTATTACAATTCTCTTTCAGAATCCAGTTTGTTGTATATTATATAAAATTTATATATATTATAATTAATATGGCATATTAATTTTATATATCTATATATAAAAAGAAATTTTCATCCTTATTCATACACACACATACACACACACACAATATTTGCAAAATTCTGGGGGGTTCATAAAACCCATCCAACCCATCTGTTGGCACACCCAGGGGACCAAAAATGTCAGTGTGAATCTATTACGTTCATCTGGAGTCCAGTAAATCCAGTGTTCAAAAAAGTTGGTAAACCCCAAAATATCATAGTCGTTGCTGTTGCTGTAGAATGAGACACAAATTCACAGGGAAAGGCTGCTCTATGTTGCTGACAAACCTTAGGCTATGGATCTGGTCTTCCTTGACTCCTTCAAGGAACTAGGTCTCTGGAAACTTCCAGGTAGAGTCAGTCCTCTTATCAGATCTCTTGTGTCAAAGAGGAAATCCTCTGATGAAGGCCGGAGAGGTGTTGTAGGACACCAAGCAATGAGAAGCTGTTGAGGTGCCACACATATTTACCTAAATATGCTGAAAAGAAGAGCCTGGTTTACCCTTCTCAGCAGTACATGCCAGGGCTCTGACATGCAACATCACATAAGGCCATCCACATGAAAATGAAAAATACAGTCAGCCAAAGAGGATATTTAAACGTGTATGTGTATATCTATACATGCATAGATGTGAACATGTATGTACATATATAAAATGGACAGGTGAATATCATTTGGCACAGTTCCTGGCACTAGTAAGCAAAGAATAAATGTTATGCACATGTGCACGTGCGCGCGCATGTGCGCACACACACAAACACACACACACGTGTGTGTGTGTGTGTTTGTGTGTGTGTGAATAAGAATGAACATTTTGGGGGCGCCTGGGTGGCTCAGTCGTTAAGCGTCTGCCTTCGGCTCAGGTCGTGATCCCAGGGTCCTGGGATCGAGCCCCGCATGGGCTCTCTGCGCAGCAGGGAGCCTGCTTCTCCCGCTACCATTCCCTCTGCTTGTGTTCCCTCTCTCGCTGTGTTTCTCTCTGTCAAATAAATAAAATCTTTAAAAAAAAAAAAAAAGAAAGAAAGAATGAACATTTTGGGTTTTTTTTTTCAGCTTTTGCCATTATAAACATAACTATGAACAATATATTCGTACAAATGGCTTTGCATACATGTGTGACCATATCTGAAGGGTAAATTTCTAAACTAGAATTCCGGAACCAAATCACCATTTGTGATTTTGATAGATATCTCTACATTGTGCCACAGAGTTATTTTGGTCCTCTTAGTTTGAATCACTATTTTATGTCCGTCTCCACACAGATATACATGTATTGATGTCTGTCTCTAATATATACAGGGATCACCACACCAACACATACACGGTCTATCTGTATACCTGAACTAAAAACCAGGATTTATAAGTATCAGATGTGAGGATGAATCTCTCCTTACTCACAAACTAATTGTGCCCTTCTTGTATAGACTGTGATGAATGCGGTAACCTAAATGTCTGTTGCCTATGAGAACATAACTAACCAATAAGTTGTAGTAGCACTGATGTCAAAGTTGCCAAAGCTGTGCAAAAAGCAAAAGAGATGGGCATACTTCTGAATGCTGTGAAGACTTTACGTTGTTGATTGGTTGGTTGGTTAGTTGGTTGGTTGGTTTGGCTCAGTTTGATTTAGCAGTGATATTTTACAGAGCTTGGTTGCAAGTTGAAGCTAAAATTTAACTTCTTTTAACTTCTCAAGCCATTAAAAATTCTTGAGCAAATAATGAGTTTTTAAGTTATCTCTGGATTTTACTTAACAATTTCACTCTGTGCTATATTGGCATGGGTAACTGAGTTAACACAGTTAATTCTCAAATATTACTTCCTTTATGTGTAAGCAAACTGCATTTGCAAACAAATTTGCTTGTGAACTCTAGAGACAGTAACCGATCGGAACATTAGTTTGATAAAGATCCACATTTAATTGGATGTCCGGTGGTGGTGGAGTGCCATTGGATGGCTTTGCTATTAAGATTTTGTAGGCTACTATTTGAGGCAAAGAGCCTGCCTTCATACCTCTGAGAGGCAAAATTGCTGATGTTTAATGTTTAACTAGTTAAAGTAGGGTACACCTAACGTTTAAATGCTGGCATGTAAAATGTGGAATTGCTTCACTGAATCCACAAACGAGTTTTGAGTGAAGTGATCTTGTCAGGTAATCAGACATTTCCTGCTTGTGACACTATCTTTCTGAACAAACTTACCTTTCTCGCATCTAGTCCTAGTCTACTTCTAGTACTTAACAAGTTTATGTGTATAATTACTAGTTTCATAGTTAGAAGGTCAAGGTCAATGGAACACCATCAAATTTAACTTTTGAAATTATAATTTTCTGGTCAGTAAATGGGGATTTATGCACATAGAACAATACATGAAGTAAAAGTATCATTGGGAAGGGGATTCTGATTTCTTCCAAGATAATAACACTCTTCCCATCCCTAGTTAAGTTACTGAGATATTTTACTGAAATTTTAGTAAATTTAGAATGTTCTAGTAGCAGAAGTTCTTTGAACCCAAATAGAACCTAGATACCTTGAGATTCATTTACTTAATGCAGAAAAAATTTTACGGAGCACTAACTAAAGACATTTAAAGTATTAGCTTTCTAAAAGTACTAATCAAGAGTTAGACTATTAGCTCTGAATGACCTAGAATCAACTAACAAATAAAACTAACACCTCCAAATCCATCTAGCCTAGTGCCTGCAATAGTCAATACCAGACAGATGCTTCTTGACAAAAGATATTACATATAAATGTAAGGACAGTGGACTTTTCTAATCATTTTTTATAACTGCTCAGATGAAAAAAGGAGGATGTTTGCTCCTCTTCTTATATGAGGACTTTAGTCATAATTAAATAATAGGTCAATAGCATAATTCAAATAACCCAGAAATTCGAGATTTCATATTCCTAATTCATTGTTCCGCGCATGGATTCCTGTGACAAAATGATTGGCAAACTCTTGGCCTTGGGCAATGAAAGTTCCCTAGGTTTACTCTATGCTACTGCTTGCATTTGCCTTTGATCTGCCACTTGGTCATTCCATAAATCCAAGCCTCTTAAAATATCAAGGCATTGTTCCTTTCAATATGGGGAGGCTTATCTAACAAAGGCTTTACATCTTTTCTTTGCTCACTTTAAATGAGTCGGTCAAGACTGAAGATATTTCCATAGCTATACAAGAGGATGACAGAGCCAAGGCACTGTTGTTTGAAGGCCTGGGGAGCCATGTTCTTCAAAGAAAAACCATATAAGGTTATCTCTGTGTGGCTAATATACTATAGTTGATTATTTTTAGAGAAAGATGCCAAATGCTAATAAATGATTAAGTGCTTTAAAGGGTGTTGACAGATAAAGCCCAAGTTGAAATAAGATTCAAGATGTAATTTATGATGTGAAACATTCTCTTTCAGGACTTCGCAGACTTGAGACGAGGTTGGTTATGTTTGGGAAACAGCCAAGTGTGGTGTATTAGATATACCTTAGCCAACAAGTTCTCTCATCTTAGACTTCTGTTCTTCCCAGTGCTTTTATTTTAGAGATTGATTATTTCTCTTTTCCTATTGACCCTCTGGTGAAAATGTAAATGAATGAGAAAACAGCCAAAGTATGGTAGTAGAAGAGAGAGAAGGAGGCTCATGCTTGAGTCAGAAATGTATTAGCAAAATGGACTGACATTTTTCTTGGCCGTTCTCTGACCCCAAGACTCTCAGCCATACTTGGGCCTCTTGACTTGTGTCTTCTCTCTACTTCTTTCCTCTTTAACTCCATTGTAGGTTCCAGAAATGAGGAAAACTGTTCTCTGGATGTTTACATTGTACATATCTTCTTCCCCTCCTACTCATTGTTTTCAAATTATTTTAAAGGGCTTTTAGATTCCATAGTAATCAAGTCGTCTCATCATAGCTTACCAGTGTTCCCTAAGGTAGTGTCTGGATAGAATTTGGTTTAAGATATGAAATGATTTAATAAGATTTGTGGACTTCACAAAGCTTGGGAGTCTCTTTTATTTTTTTTAAGATTTATTTATTTATCTATCTATCTATCTATTTATTTATTTATTTGACAGAGAGAGAAATCACAAGTAGGCAGAGAGGTAGGCAGAGAGAGAGGGGAAGCAGGCTCCCCACTGAGCAGAGAGCCCGATGCAGGGCTCGATCCCAGGACCTGAGACCACGACCTGAGCCGAAGGCAGAGGATTTAACCCACTGAGCCACCCAGGTCCCCCTACGAGTCTCTTTTGAGCCATGAGACCATTGAGTTGTAATTCTTGCTTCTTTAGGTGTCATAGTGATCTTAGAAGATGCAGTTCAGATAAATGATAGGAGAGTAACAATCTATATATTGACCTGTCACAAATTTGGAAATAGATTTCACTGTTAACGCTAGTAGGAAACTATATTTAAAGTGAACTTAAATTTCTCCTAAGACATTTATTTTTTATCTTTTTTTTCTATCTCTTTGCTTCTCCTGGAGATTTTGTTTCAAGAAACTTAATTCATCTTCATGGAGTCATCATTCTAATTTGGCAAGCCATAGGAATGTTTCCAGAACTGGGAAAACTCGCTCTTCTATTGGTGTGCATGCAAGACTCCCAGAGACACCCCGCCCCCCCGCAAAAAAAAAAGGTTCCCAGGACAGAACCTCCATCTTACAAAATGCCAGGAGGCACTGTTCACATTGTGGTCTGTTTAAGTGTCACCCCTGGGGAATAAGCCAGCATTATTTCTGACCCACATATTTCTAATCCACACGACTTAATTTTTAAGTGATTAAGTACATTTTAATGGATGCAGGATATAACTTGTAATTGATATTTGTTCCCGAGGACACGGGTACACTGTATGTCAAAAAAGTATGTTCTATGTCTTTGACCATCAGCTTACTTTAAATTCTGTCCTTATACATGATTTAAAAAAGAAATGGAAATCCCTAAATGAGGGTGCTCTATCTTTAAAAAGCCAGTTCAAATCCAGAAAAACTCTTACCTGCTCCAGGAAACAGAGATAAAACAGAAGAATACACCCTTTCCCAAACTTGTGAAACACAAGTACTCCATTCTTTACCTCTTTTGACTCTTGTAAAACCATTTCTATAATCCAGCCATTTGAAGAAAATGTTCACGGCTCCCCACAGCAATCTGGCCAAGTAACCCTGGTTGTTGTGAGTGCGCTGCTCACCCAGCCTCTGAAACAATCATCTCCTGCAGCATCCCCAGGCTTAGGTCACTAGTCTCCACCAAATTTACAACTAACGCCCCTCAGAGGATCCCATGAGACAGTGAGAAACAGTAGGTTCTATTTTATGTCATACATTTCCCTGGCAACTTTGGGGAAGAGAGGACAGAGAGGAACTTTTGCTTTTCACATTTTCTAGCCTGCTTGGAAGGCAGGACTCTGAAAAGAGAAAAGCCAGCCATCACCTTCAATCCCTTACGACCCTGGCTTCATGTGTCAAGAATATCTGATCCGGAAGGAGGGGCAGGGACTGAACGATACAAGAAAATAAATGCATAGCCATCTCCATTCTCTAAAGAATTTGTTTCAGATATGAGAACTGAAAGTTCATGACAAAAATTTTAATCACAAGATTTCTGCCTTACGATCACATTCATTCTTTTCATCTCTCTATGAGCTCATTCACTGTTCATCAACAAGCTCTTAATGAGTCACCACTGTGTGCCAGGCACTATGCTGGACATTATAAATGTTACAGAATATTGGAAACAAATAAACAGTTAAAGCTCAATATATACTCTTAAGTAAAAAAAAAGTAGGAAAAGAAAATAGTGTGTATATATGTGGTTAATGAGGCAACTGAACATTTATTAGTGTGAGATGGTTAACTTTCAAATTTCCTGACTTTATGGGGCTTGATTCCTCCAGGCATTAACAGTGATATGTATTAACAGGGTTTTTTTCCATTCAATTTCTCAAGAATGTAATTTTTAATTAAAAAGAGAAATGAAAAATGTAAATCCCTCAGTTGGAGACTTTGTAGGACTCGCTTAACAATACTTTATAAAGAAAGTACATTTATTTCCTATTCATGCTATTTATCGTTTTAGAAATTAAGAAAAAACTCCATAATATAAAAATAACTTTTAAATGTAATATAAAAATAATGTATTTGTATGCTATCAACTTTTTTCTTTCTTAAACAGCTAGCTATTCCAACATAAAGTTATAAAGTCATGGTCATCTTTGAGTGGAAACCTTATAATCAGTATGATCACATCTTTTTTCAGTCTAGTGTTGATTCATTTATTTGTTTTTATTCATACAAAAGAAATGTTCTAGGAAAGCAGTATAAGCCATAGGGGAAAGGGATCAGCACAGGCATGGAATCTCATTTGTCAAATGGACACCACATTGCTCTAGGACCTAACAGTAAAAAAATCTCTTCGTTGGATGAGCCATCACAATGTGAGAACCAGTAACAGCCAATAGGGGTATTTTCTAACTGGCTCACATTTAAAAATGGTAGGTAATATGTATTCAGATTAACTTCTAAACAGGACCTAAAAATTTAATTCATGTCACAGGGACCTAGAAACAATACAGAACTCTAACATTGACTTTGCAATTAGGGAGACTTGTTTGTTTGCATGCTTGATTTGTGTTCAGTATTCAGATCTTGCTCTTAGGTTTTATAACTGAACTGGCTAAAGTCTCAAGAAAAAACTAAACATAAGCAATGAGAGTGTATTATTGCTGGGTTTAGAGTTAGAATTGCTTCCTCTTGCAATAAAGGGAGCCAATTTCCCCTACAAAGAGGAAAGCTATATTGTTGGACTTCAAATTATTCGATGTCATGATCTTTGTCAAAAATAGTGAAATAGGGGCTCCTGGGTGGCTCAGTGGGTTAAAGCCTCTGCCTTCAGCTCAGGTTATGATCTCAGGGTCCTGGGATCAAGCCCCACATCGGGCTCTCTGCTCAGCAGGGAGCCTGCTTCTCACCCTCGCCCCCCCCACCTGCCTCTCTGCCTACTTGTGATCTCTCTCTCTGTCAAAGAAAATCTTTAAAAAAAAAAAAAAAAGTGAAATAATTAATTTCCAGTTATCGTAAAAATCTCTAAGAACATTCTTTCGCCAAATGTAAAGATGGCGTCTTGGTTGAGAGTGATTTTTGTTTTTGGTTTTTTGGCGTTTTTTTAAAGATTTTATTTATTTGACAGAGAAAAACACAGCGAGAGAGGGAACACAAGCAGAGGGAATAGGAGAGGGAGAACAGGCTTCCTGCTAAGCAGGGAACCTGATCTGGGGCTCCATCTAGGGCCAGGTTCCATCTGGGGCTCCATCCTGGGCTCCATTCTGGGCTCGATCCCAGGACCCTGGGATCAAGACTAAGCTGAAGGCAGACACTCAAGGACTGAGCCACCTAGGCGTCCCTGATTTTTGTTTTTAAACTTAAGTAGCTTTTCCCTCACTTTCACTCAGGGTTTTGTTAACCTCTAAACAAGAAATTGGTCTCTTTGCATTTTAAATAAGCTCCCACAGATTCAGTACAAAGAAGGGC
>CM053605.1:141988038-142041076 GCA_028646535.1 Procyon lotor | reverse complement strand
TGTTTTTCTTTATGCTCAGCATGTAAGTGAGACCATAAGCTAATTGGCTCTTTCCGCTTGACTTATTTCACTCCGCATAATCTCTTCCAGTCCTGTCCATGTTGATACAAAAGTTGGATATTCATCCTTTCTAATGGAGGCATAATATTCCGTTGTATATATGGACCATATCTTCTTTATCCATTCATCTGTTGAAGGGCATTTTGGTTCTTTCCACAGTTTGGCGATTGTGGCCATTGCTGCTATGAATATTGGGGTACATGTGGCCCTTCTTTGTAATGCATCTGCTACTTCTATGTTAATCATACAATTCTGTTTTTTTTTTCACCATAGTTTTACAAGACAGCTAAAGATTGGTGGCTATTTAGTTTCTATTTCTGCTTACCATTGGCCATCACTGCCTTTTTCTATACCCTGATGACCTGTGAAATGTTGAGAAAGAAGAGTGGTATGCAGATTGCTCTAAATGACCACTTAAAGCAGGTAAGAGAACAGAAATATGTACTGACTCACAATTACAATGATAATTATGAATTAGAAAATTATTATACACTAAAGGATATTTCCTTTTTCTTGCTTCTGGTATTTTATGAATAGACAAAGCATATTTTTTCTATTATCTATCTAGAGATATTCTATTCTACATAATCTAAAAGGATCTAGAAAGAGCCATTACTCTTTAAAGATGAATCTGAGGTCAATTTAGTTCTAATTCACAGTAACTATTCAACTTAAGGCTCAGTGTTCAGGATTTTTACAAATACCACTGACTTTCTGTGAACAATATTAAAGGTTCTGCTTGGGAAGAGAGACCGCTGTGATTATCTGAACCATCTATTTAGTCTCTGACTATGGTTTTATTTCAGAGACGGGAAGTGGCCAAAACTGTCTTTTGCCTGGTCCTTGTCTTTGCCCTATGTTGGCTTCCCCTTCACCTCAGCAGGATTTTGAAGCTCACTCTTTATGATCAGAATGATCCTAATAGATGTGAGCTTTTGAGGTAAGAAACATAAAATAGACGGAGTTTTGTAGATAAATGCCATTCAGAAGTTTTGTTTTTTTTTTCATTGATCCCTTTCATAAGCAGAGAGAGTACCATTTTGCTAGTCTTTAGGGAACAACTAAGATTCCCATTTTTTATCTTCACCCCTGTTGTCGAGGAAGGAATCAAGGGGACTTGCGAGAACACTGGGAATGGAGAGGCAGAGCTGTCAAAATGATGAGTGGGCAGCCACAGTTGGAAATATCACCTTGGATTCTACTTTGCACCTTGCAAAGACTTCTTGGCAGCCAGACTCAGCACTTCCAAATGAGATTTTGTTGTAAACGAGAGAACGGAGCATGGGCGGAGGGGCGTGATGGCAGAGAGAGACAGAGGGAGAGAGACACGGAGAGAGAGGTCATCCTTAGCAAAGACCAGTGATAAAGCCAAAAATTATGGATACGGATAACTCTTTTCTTCGCAAAAACTCCAAAGTTTGCCAAGAATGCAAACTTTGCATTCTTGTGTAAATGCAGCATATTATTCATGGACATGTTCGGGTCATTTTTTGCAGCTTTTTGTTGGTGTTGGACTACGTCGGCATCAATATGGCTTCCCTGAATTCCTGCATTAACCCTATAGCTCTGTATTTGGTGAGCAAAAGATTCAAAAACTGCTTTAAGGTAGGACTATTTCAAAATAAAAAGCTCTTTTTGGCCCAGCATCAAATACAGCCTTCCCAAACTATTCATACTTCTATCTAGAGTGATTTAGTGAACTGTTTTACAGTTTTCCATTGCATTACATCATAGATTTTTTTTAAATATGAGTTCTGCTCATAAATCACTTTATTTGATTTCTACCTGTAAATCCTCATCCGCTACTCCCTACTGCCTCAACTGATCAGTGATACTTATAGAAATGCTCAGAAAATTAACAAAAAGTACCTACGGTGATGTCTGACAGATATCATCTCATAAGAGCTAAACATGAATTAAATGCAATGTTCCCATTTTTGGTAGGTCTTGGAATGCACAGTATGATTTGGAATATAACTTATTTAGTTATAGTATTCATTGGGACATGAGAATAGCAAGCCAAATGAAGACATTTAATTCAGGTTTTACCTCCTCTTTTCTGCCTCGGTTATATAGCAGAGATGTGCTACTTGACATGAAATATGTGTCATTTTTCTTGATTTGGTCACTTGCATTGTAACATCCATCCGTCCATTCATTCACTCCTTTAACAATCTAACATGAATGAAATAGGCCCCTTCCCTGATATGAACATGACCCATTTGTCCCTGGGAGTTCATTCCTGGAAAGAACTTGGCTTCCTTGTAAAACTAAGTCAATCCCATAGACTCATGGATTGCGGAAATAGAAGAGAACATTCATCAAGATCAACTCCCTCATTTTAAAGAATAGAAAACAATGAACCTCCCACTTTCTTAGCCATATAGATTATCAGAAAGCAAACAGTATGAAGAAAGTTTTGGATTTTAAAAAATCCAAGAAAAGAAATTGGATGAATGAAACTGAAACACTTGTATACTTTGTAAGTTTACTATGTGATAATATTGAAAAGGCACATAAGCATAACATGTGGCTAACACAAACCAGCAATATAATACTAAGCTCATTGACATGGGAAGATGTTTATGACACTGTCAGGTGAGAAAAAGCAGGCTATGGAATAGTACCTCCAACACAGTTATACTGAAGTAAATTGTACACACACTTCTACAAATACACACACATACAGTCATGTGTATGGATGTGTGTGACATTTCCATTTGCGTGGGAAAATGTCTCGAGTTATGTATTTATCAGATATTATGAGAATTTCTTAAGTCATCAGGAGTAAATATCAAGCATTGAGCAGCTTTTCCCTTTAAATTTAAGGAAAAGATGAGTTTTCTTGGTAGACATTTTTCTCTGTATTTTCTAGTTTAAAAAATTATTGTATGCGACTTATGCAATTATATATTGTTCAAGGGAAGAGTAAGAGAGCATGGAAAGAAAAGGAAACTCCCGATCATGCCAAGAAACTCAGGACCCCAAAAAGTAGGAGGAGTCAACCCAGTGTCGCTAGTGTGAATGTATAATGAGTTCCTTTGCTTTGTACAGTCATGCTTATGCTGCTGGTGTCAGTCATTTGAAGAGAAACAGTCCTTGGAGGAAAAGCAGTCGTGCTTGAAGTTCAAAGCTAATGATCACGGATATGACAACTTCCGTTCCAGTAATAAATACAGCTCATCTTAAAAAGAAGGCATATTCACTTAATGCCATGTTCTCTATTGTGGACAGAAGTCATTACAACAGTGAGGCATTTGCCAAAACAAAACAACTGTGTGCTTGCACAAAACAATGTAGGAATGTAAGAGTGATTCTTCTCTTAACACTCACAGGGACACATGATCTTCTGTGAGCTGTTTATAGCAGGAGAAGAAAAGCAGTGAGAATTAGGAAAGCCTCATCATGAAAGCACTTAATTTTTCACAATGAGCACTGCAGCGTAGCTCTTGATCGCTTCCAGCATATTTGTGCCCCACTTACATTTAAGCTGAGTTCACTCTGCATTCCTATTAAAGAGGTTTATTTTTTAAATTCATGTGAATCTGACATAAAGGAAAATGGTGTCACTGTAAAATGGCATTTTTAAATACAGTTTAAGTGACTCGATTTAAAATTTTTTTAAAAAATCCTTCAAAAGAACTTTTTTATTCATGGTGTCACACCATTGGTCGGATTATAAAATGTGAAAGTAGTTTAGCTGGTGTATTTTCGTGACATGAGAAACAGATCTGAAGCCTCAGGAGGTAATATCAGAAAGAGAGATGGAGGTTTTTGAAAATCATTAACCTTTCTACATTCAGATAAGATCAAATGTCACAAAGAGAGAGAGAGGAACTTTGGGATGCTATCCCGAAAGACTGCTTTGAAATCTCCCATTCATGTACTCTGCAAAGAAAACGTTACCTACAATTTTGGGGGGATTATTAAAACATTCTTCTTCGTTCACTATTGTAGTTCAAACACTATTTGTTTAGTTTTGTCATCTGCCAATACTTAGCTACGATATATGACATGCAGATGATTACACAAAGGGCTGGCCCCAGCGTTCAGACCTTTACGATGGAGAAATGCCAGCGACACCATCATGGACAGCATGCGCGGTGCCCGGAGCCATGTCCACACGGCCCAGGAGAAAGCAGCATCCTCTCCCACAGGCATTAGTTAAAATGGTCTCTGGCACAGGTCTAATACCATAATGACAATACTGTCTTTTTAAATCACACAGATTAATCAACTTAGCTACTCGTAAAGCTTATTACTAATTTTTGTATTATTTTTGTAAATAACTACTAGAAAACAGTTCTCGATGTGGTGCTTTTTGTCACATACGGGCAAAACTGCTTTTGGGGACTGTAAGAACTCTTTGTGCATTCTTGCCTCATTCTTTCATCTCCCCAGCAAAGTGCCTTAGGTTAACTTGGGATGATAAGTGTGTGAAACTATGTCCGAGAGGACGGAAGGGAGAGGAAATGAGGTGGGGTGGGAGGAAACCCATGGGGACAGATTCCCATTCTTAGCCTGACTTTCGTCATTGCCCCGTCACATCGATGCAAAAGGTCCTGATTCTGTTCCAGCAAAACACAGCGCAGTGTTCTCAGGGTGACTTCAGGAATAAATTGGGCCCAAGAGCTTTAGCTCCGTCTTAAAATATAACAGAGTTTCTACTTTTTTTTTCTTTTAGTAACCCTGGGCCACATGTTGGAAATGAGCTAGCAGTGTGGGTCTCTGCCAGCATCTAATGTGATAATACAGTAAGCCAAAACCCAACAGTGTGGGCAAAAAGAAAGGACAATAATTAATTCACATGCCACATGGACTCTATTTACAGATCACTCACGGTCTTGTTTATTAGTTTCTCCCCAATCACTTTTTCAGACGCTTGTCAGCACAAAAGACATTTCAAACTTTGGATTTTAAATTCACTTTGGGTGACTATTATCTTTAGGGTTTATTAACATATTTTTTGTCCTACTTAAGTTTTAGCTCCTTTTTTATTAGCATGGAATGAGCTTTGGTTCTTCCTCCTCATTTACATCCCAGTACCCTTTCCTTCTCCATATCAGACTGTGGTCTGTAATCATCTTGCTGAATTTTGAAACTGCACATGAAGAGTATATACATGGACTATTTATAATGAAATTGCATTCAATAGCTTTTCTAAAAATGTCTGATTTCAAAATTTTGGATTTCAAAACTTTATCAGCATACTGATAAAAGTTGGTAAGAAACAAACATGATCTCTTGACATAATTAAAAACCAGTATGGCAAAAGGAATACAGTTTATAGCAAAACATGGGTATGCTGTAGCGAACTTTATAAAATTGTAATATAAGCATGTAAAATAATTATGTATTTTGTTTTTCTGCGGTCATTTAAAGTGGCAACTACCGTGTTGCTGATTCTTTATTATGTAAACAGAATCAATAAAAATTTAAATTGTTAAAAAAAAAAGACCACCTTATTTTTTTTTACTACACAGGAATGATTTCTTAAATACTAATTGATTAAGTGTTTAATGGTAATACAAATGTTACAAATAGACATTATTTATGTTAAGCATACAATAATCAAGGAAATATAAAAGTTGTTAAATTAAAATGCCAGGCTTCTGGTCTCCCGGCTGCAATGCCGTCGTCATCGTTGTTGTTGTGTTTTATTGCTGTGAGTAACCAGATATACACGTTCAGTTTTCCGAAGCTGATTATCTGGATGATAGTTTCCACTGGCCCCTCATTTCTACCTACCTCTGGTTGCCTGCTTTTGGAGCATTTCACCAATGAGTCATTATTGTACCAAAGGTCAAAAGTGAAAGGTTGAAATGAGCTTTTGGGATTACTCACTTCATTTCACAAGCTTCTTTTGTAAACTTGTAAGTGTAAGGTAGGATGAGACTGATAAAATGCAAGTTTCCTATTTGATAGGAGACGGAGTAATAAAATTTTAATATAATGCAAAAGAAAACGAGCATTAAATAACCATCTACTGAATGCTCTCCAGGTTCATGTGTTCTGTCTCGTAGCACATAATCCCTTTCTTTGTCTGACAAAACCCAGCCTACTGTTCCAAAGGTTTTTATGAGTGACCCCTGACCTTTGCTGGATTTCAGCTGCCTAATCTCAGCTGAGCATTGGAGATAGAGGAGTTCGGAATTCCTGTGCTCTGTGAGAAGTAAAAGAAGGGCAAGCACAGGCAGTACCCTATGCAGGTCACCCACAAGAGCCTCACTTCTCTTGGATAGTTATTTGTCAAGTTACATTAATAATAATAATGCACATGCATTTTGTTATAGTAAAAGTAGGCTAAGTAAATATAGTTTAGATTCTTGGAAGAAAACCAAAAAATGCGGCAGCCCTAAGATGGAAATATCCAGAAATCCAAATAGCGTAGAGGCCAAGCTTGTGAAGAGCAATAATTCTGGGTAACTTGATTTCAGTCGTTGGCCTCAGAAGTGACAACATGAAATAATCAACAGATTGAATGAGTCGATCCAAATTGGAAAATCTTAATGGACACTTCCAGAATTCAAGGTTCATGTGACCGCAAGGAATAACTCCATCATGTTAGGAAGGCAGCATGTGTAATGGAAAAATCACCAAAAGCTGGGTGCCTGGGTGGCTCAGTGGGTTAAAGCCTCTGCCTTCGGCTCAGGTCATGATCTCATGGTCCTGGGATCGAGCCCCGCATCAAGCTCTCTGCTCAGTGGGGAGACTGCTTCCCCCTCTCTCTCTCTGCTTGCCTCTCTACTTGTTATCTCTCTCTCTCTGTCAAATAAATAAATAAAATCTTTTAAAAAAAGAAAAAGAAAAATCACCAAAAGAAAAGAAAGAAAGAAAAAGAAAAAGAAGATATCCTTGATTGTTTGGGCAATATAATTGACCTCAAACACGTCAGTGAACATCTCAGAGCCTCAATTTAATTATGTCAGGTTAATATTATAATTATGACATTATAAAATATAGATATTAATATCTCCAGCCTAATTCTTAAATCCACAAATTTCTAGTGTACTTATCAGTGTGCCCTCTAAAATATAGACATATACAAATGAAGAAGACATAATCCCCACCTTCCAGAAATTTACAATCTGATGGGAGAGATAGACAAATAAATCAAGCAGCTAATATGTTATAGGTATTGGTATATAAATACATATACATGGTAAGAATTAGGGAGTTTAAGGAAACTCACCAGAGGAGTTGGTACTTGAGCCTTAAAGGAAATTTGCTAAGCAAAAAGTCCGTGGCATGGTTCACTAAACGACTATCATAGGGGAGGACAGAAAGGGGTGGACCAGCATGGCCAGTTCAGCGAGAGGGCTTGACCCCAACATGCTGAGGGAGGGCTGTGAGAGGTGGGGCTGGATAGACAGGCAAGCCAGAGGGTGCCTGTGTTCCACGTGGTAGGGTTCGCCCTTTCCCGTGGCCAGTGTTTCTCAAATGTCTGAGGACTGCACTCCACAGGCTCATCTGGAATGTCTGTTTACAACACAAAGTCTTGGCCTCCAACTCTGATTCATATCATCAAAACCTCTGGGGTGGGGCCCAGAAGTATTTAGTTTAACCTCGATTTCAAGCAGCTCTTATGGACCTAAAACTGGGGAAGCTTTGCAGTGTAGATATTTGCGAAGCACTGAGTATTTTAAACAAGGAGTAACAAGATGAGTTCTGTTTTCATTAAGACTACTTTGGAAGCAGTGTAGAGCATAGATCAGAAGCTAGAAGGCAAAAAGCAGGGAAACAAGATAAATAGCTCCTGCATTTGACTGATCAGAGCTGAGGGTCTGAGAGAGGAAAGTGTTTGGGGATTATTAGAAACAGGGCCAGTCAGCTGAAAAGGTAGTCATTGTGATATACTGACAAGACTGATGTGGGAATGAAGCTCAATTTAGAGGTTTCTGGCTGGAACCCATTAACTTAGATCAGAGTTAAGCAAACTATGGCCCAAGGGCCAAATCCAGCCTGCTGGCCTGTTTTTGTAAATAAAGTTTTATTGGAACATGGTCACATCCATTTGTTTACATATGGACTAGAGTTGCCTTTCATAACAGCACAGCTGAGCAGTTATAGCAGAAACCCTGTAGCCCACAGAGGCTAAAATATTTTCTATCTGGCCTTTACAGAAAAATATGCTGACCCTTGCCTGATAAATAATAATAAGGGAAAAGAGAGGCAGCTTGCTTTCTTTCTCTTTCTTTCTTTCTTTCTTTCTTTCTTTCTTTCTTTCTTTCTTTCCTTCCTTCCTTCCTTCCTTCCTTCCTTCCTTCCTTCCTTCCTTCCTTCCTTCCAAGGACAGAAACAGTTCTGAGGATGAAATGAATTCTGTTTGGGATATAATGAGCTTAAAGGTATCATGGAGCTTCCACAGAGACACTTAGGGGAACTATCTGGGTTAAGAGAAAAATGTGCTTAGAGTGGTTTTGAGATACTAATTAAAGAATGGGATGAAGGAAATGTTGAAGGAGAATCAGAAAAAGGAAGGGAAAAAGGAAAGAAAAGATGGAGAATACAGCAAAAGGGTCACGAAGGCAAGAGGAGTGGGCAGAGATAAGAAATTCGGAGAGGCTGCAGGAATCAAGGGTGACCAGGGCCACAGAAGCGAGGGGGAAGCCAAGCAAAAACATGATTGGGATGTGAATCAGAGTGACAGGAGAATGAAAAGAGACTTTTGAAATTGGCAATCCCAGACACATGGGAGACCTCCTCCTGAACAGCCAGTGCACGAGTATGTGATGTATGGTGATGATGAATCTCTAGCTCCTCAGCCCCCATTCACTTGGCACTGTTTTCTAGATAGATCATGTCGCTGTAGCAATAGAGAAGGCTAAAGCTTTTGGTTAAAGACAGTGTTTTAGACATATAAGCTTTTTTCCTCATTCTCCTTCCAAAACTCCATTAAAATGACCAAAAAACAAAAATGAAAAGGTGTAAACATGCAAGGACAGAGAAGAAAGGGCAGGGGTGACACCAGCTGACTAGAAATGTTAACAAGTTTGTGTAAGAGAAACATGAGATGATAAAGGACAACTTATTCAGATTTCAGTTTTCTTTACTAAATGTCTTCTGGGAAGGCAGAAATGACGGGATCATAGCTCAGAAGTGACTCAAGAATTGAAAGTGGCAGATACCTTTGAAAGTTAGGGACTGAAGTGAGGGCAAAAACAAAAGAATTGATTAAAATCTGACAGATCAGGCTCCATCTCTAGCCTGTACAATGGATGATTGTTCCCTAGTCAGCTAAAAGACATCTAGCTTATTCTCTGGAGAGCCGTGCTGCATTTTCCATGGACTTGGTCACAACAAAGACAGGCTGAAGGTGGAAATAAGGCCCCTTAGTGGAATCAAAAGGATTCAGCAAAGATCTGCCTCACAGACAGTGAGAGCTTAGCCCTCATCCCATGCCAGGTGCCCAGAAGACCAACAAGCATTCTTAGACATCCCAGGCAAAAGATTGAAAATTCTGTTCTAAGCAAATAATCAGGTCAAGAAGATACCTATAGATATCAATATTGGGATATTGATATATGAGGAAGGTTCTTGGCCACATGGGTTGTACACCTGCTCCATTCCACCCACATAATTCATATTGATGAATTATGATTCATATTGATGAATCATATTGATATACGGTTCATATTGATACATGGTGAGGAAGGTTCTTGGCCACATGGCCACATACGCCTGCTCCATTCCACCCACATAAATAGAATTTCCAATTTGTCTCTTAGTGCTACACTTTTAAATATGAATGAGCAAGCTAAAGACAGTAGGCAATTTAGGAAAACTTCTGAAGTGAAAGACAGACCTGGAACAAACAAACAAACAAAAAGGTGAGGGGACTGGAGAAACAGAAGAAGTGCAGGGAGCCCAAATAAAATTGAAGAAAACAAAAATTAATTTTCCCAGAGCCATAAGAAATGAAGCAAAAATGGAATGCTATATGAACAAAAAAAGCATTCAAAGATCAAGAAAGTGCTTTTGGAAATTGAAAATAGGTTCACAGGGGCGCCTGGGTGGCTCAGTGGGTTAAAGCCTCTGCCTTAGGCTCAGGTCATGATCTCAGGTCCTGGGATCGAGACCCTCAGGGAGCCTGCTTCCCCCTCTCTCTCTGCCTGCCTCTCTGCCTACTTGTGATCTCTATCTGTCAAATAAGTAAATAAAATCTTTTAAAAAGAAAATATGTTCACAGAAATAAAATACAATCAAAGAAATTCAAAGTGAAGTTGAGGAAAGTAAAATGTAAAGTTACTCTACCAAAGTATGCTTATGCAAACTAAGGAAGGAAATTAAGAAATCCAGGAAGCAGGTGAATCCAGAACAGGAAAAACTCAAAAAACGATTCCCAAGGCGAAGGGGAGGGGAGGGGTGGATTATATTCAACCCACCCATCTACAATGCACTCAATCTAGTTAGGAGCTGAAGAGCAAAGAAAGGATATCACCAGGAAAAAAGTAGAACAGAGAGATTGACCGTACTTCACCATATGTATAGGAGTTTATAGTTCCATGAAAGCATCTAAGGCTAAATGAAGTTCCATGAAAGCATCTAAGGCATCCTTCCATAGAAAGGAAACTAACAAAAAGTAATTAGACAATTATTAATCCCCCTAATTTTTTATAGAAAAAAAGTTATAAAATCATAGATACATGATTTTATTTCTTTGTCAAAATAAACATGCAAGTTTGTTTTAACCAAGATTGTGATATAAATAATTAATATAAATAAATTGGAAGAAAAGAGGGAAGGAGAATAGTACATTAAGTACATCATAGATACCATCCAATTGAAAAATCAAGAAACAACTGGTTATTTACCTCAAAGATATAAATGTAGTGAACCAAAATGGCACATGTACCCCAATGTTTACAGCACCAATGTCCACAATAGCTAAACTACAGAAAGAGCCCAGATGTCCATCAACAGATGAATGGATAAAGAAGACGTAGTATATATATGTGGTAGAATTTCACTTAGCCATAGTAAAATAATGAAATCTTGACACTTGCAGCAATGTGGATGGAGCTAGAGGGTATTATGCTAAGTGAAATAAATCAATCCAAGAAAGACAATTATCATATGATCTCACTGATATGTGGGATTTAAGAAACAAAACAGAGGATCATAGGGGAAGAGAGGAAAAAATAAAACAAGACAAAACCAGAGAGGGAGACAAACCATAAGAGACTCTTAATCATAGGAAACAAACTGAGGGCTGCTGGGGGAGGGGAGGTTGGGGGAGATGGGATAATTCGTGATGGACATTAAGGAGGGCACGTGATGGAATGAGCACTGGGCATTATGTAAGACTGTTGAATCACAGACCTGTGCCTCTGAAATCAATAATATATGTTAATAAAAATATATATATAAATAAATAAATAAAATTTTAAAAAGAAATCAAGAAATGGCAGTAAAAATATGTTCTTTAGAAATGTAAAGGGAAAACTCTAAAAATATATGAAAAGTATAAAAACGCTATGAAAAAATGAGAAAGAAGTTATTATTTTAGGGGTGTGGAATTCATGAGAGCAAAGGAATTGAGGTAGGGTCAGGAGGCTACTATTATTCATTATAAGCATTTTTTACAGTAAACCAGGTACATGTATTAGTTTAAGAAATTTAAAAATTAATTTTAAAATCTGGAATAGCAGTACAGTGAAGCAGGTGGGCACATTTCTGGATCATAAGCTCAGTAGCCATGCTGGCTAGATTTCTTCATGCTTCTTATTAATCACAATGGTGTTTATTATATGCTGAATATCTGGATTCTTTGGGGTTGGCAGAAGTATAAACAGGTTATTTTACTAAACAGGCAATATAGTAGAATTTATGTTGACTAAAGATCCACTAAACAAATAAATTCCAAAGCAGATTTTAAAGCTACAATACTTTCAATATAATAAGTAGGCAAATTCAAATGCCTTCCTAAATTAATTCTTGCAAGCTTAAACTTTTTAGCAAACCTAAAGGAAACGAGGTAGAAGGAAATGATGGTGGGGAGTTGAAAGTGAATTTCACTTCAATACATTCTAGGTCGTACTACAAAAACTATTTTTTCAAGAGGTTGAAACAATATAACCAACGATGCATGGATAGGCATAATCCTGGTGCATTTTCAGACCAGGAAAGCTTTAATGCAATTGCTTAAATTGACACTGTAGTCCAGTACGGAAATTCATTGTCTCAGTACTTCTTTAAAAGGTTGTAGAGAAAACCAAGGGATAAATTTGAAATAAGCACTGCTATTCATTTATTTCTGTCAACAAACCAAAAATCAATCACACAACATGGAGTTTGCTTAGGAACTCTGATAGGAAAGCACAGAGGAACCCAGAATCAATGGGACTTAGGGACGGCTTCCTAGGGTGAGTGATATGTAAGTAAGCTGAAGTCTGAGAGTGAGTAGGAGTTGGCCAGAAGAGAACAAGAACAGAGAAATTTCTTCCAGGAGAGAAGACAGCAGGCACATAGCCTAGAGATGAAAGAGAACATGACTTCCGAAGATTGTGCATGTGTGTGTGTGTGTGTGTGTGTGTGTGATAAGAGAGGCAAGGAGAAAATGACAGATGAGCAAAAAAAAAAAACAGTCCAGAAAGGGGTTTATACAATGAAGTAAGAGGTTTAGACATGGGTAGAGCGGGGGAGACACTAAGGGCTTTTAATGCAGGGACGTGCATTTAGAAAGATCACCATGGATGAACTGTGGACAATGGAGCACAGCGTAGGTAAAGTTCCAAAAACCAGTGAAAAGGCCATAGGTGATTTAAGTAAAGAGATATTCTACCCTAGACTGGGGTAATTTTCCTGGAAAGATGTAGCTGCACTACAGAGATATATAGAAGGTAAATAAACTGGACCTGGTGATGAACCAAAAGGAGAGGAGAGAGTCAGTGATAGATCCTAGGTTTTCAGCATGGATGATGCCATTCATAAGGAAAACCCAGCCTATAATTATTTAATTATTTTTTTCTTCAAATTTTTATTTAAATTCCGGCTAGTTGACATATGGTGTAATATTAGTAATATTAGTAATATTACGGTGTAATATTAGGTGTAGAATTTACTGGTTCATCACTTAAATACAACTCCCAGTGTTCATCCCAAGTGCGCTCCTTAATTCCTATCACCCATTTAACCCATCCCCCGCCCACCTCCCCTCCAGATGCATAACTATAGAGAACAAATTGAGGGTTACTAGAGGGCAGCCTGTAATTAAAGGATGTGCGTGTGTGCCAGAAATGAAGAGAGAAAGGGTATTTACATAAATTTCACTTGGCACTTCTTAGACTTGAGGGGCTTGTAAAACATTCTTTTTTTTTTTTTTTTTTTTGATACACAGGAGTCTTGAGAAAGTTTACATTAATGATGAAGGCAAATTAGAGTCTAGAGAGGGAGAGGTCAGATACACAGAAGAAGGAAGATATTTGAGAGAAGAAAATTCTGAGAAAGTGGGAAGAGATGGAGTCATAGAAGGAGAGCTTGGGTTTAGACAGGAGGGGAAAGAGACAGGTGAGAGGAGGAGGAAAGAGACAACTCTTGATTAATTTTGGTTCGAGTTTCTGTTTTCTCATTTTGTTACTTCTAAAAAGTCATTACTAAGACACATATAATCATGTATTTACAAAATGTACTTTGGCGTGCTGAAATACATTACATTTACTTTGTTAGTTATGCAGAATCATTTCCTCATACATAACAAATGTCAGGGACAACAAGAAGTTTGCTGAGATTATCATAAGAAAAAATTACTTAGGGGCGCCTGGGTGGCTCAGTCATTAAGCGACTACCTTCGGCTCAGGTCATGATCCCAGGGTCCTGGGATCGAGCCCCGCATTGGGCTTCCTGCTCGGCGGGAAGCCTGCTTCTCCCGCTACCATTTCCTCTGCTGTGTTCCCTCTCTCGCTGTGTTTCTCTCTGTCAAATAAATAAAAGATCTTTAAAAAAAAAAGAAAAGAAAAGAAAAAATTACTTAACTGCTTTCTATAAATGTTGGGTTGCAGCTTGAATTTAAATTGTAAACTCCTTGGAAGTTTGTGATAATGCCTCTGCCTCTTTTGTAACCTCACCAGCTTGTAGTCACTTAAATGTAGATTTAAGTTTTTGTATGAGATGACTTGGATAAGCAGGCAAACTCAACAGTTAGTGACTGGTGACAAATTTTAAATTCTAGGTCACATAACATAATAAATATTAGTAACTTGGTTTTCCACTAAGCATTCCAGATATAGCAAGAGCTCAGTAGCTTTAAAATTCTTTTGAAGAAGGAGAGTCTATATTTCTTATAAAGAGGAAATTGATTTTGACTGTCCTAAAATTATTCCATGTATCAAACATGTCGAGTCTTAAGAAAGTAGGACAGAAGGTTATCTTCCATGACTTCCTTCCCATTTAATTCTTCAGCTTAATGCAGATGGTCTTCCAGCCCTACCATTCCAGTAAAACACTTGTGTGAACATCACCCAGAACTCAGTGTTGTTAATAGGCATTACTCCATCCTTGGGACCTCTAACAAGCAATCAACACGACTGACCATCTCTCCCTCCTTTAAACACTCTGCCAGTGACTCGTGTGCCCCATATCCCAGTTTTCATCCTACTTCATTGACCATCCCTTCTGAGGCTCCTCTGGCTCCCGACACAGGCTCTATCATGCAGGAGCCTCGGTCCGCAACATGTTCTTTTCTCTCCCTCTTTCTCTTTGTAGCTGATTAAATCCATTTCCACAGCACTGAAGCAACTGCTGACTTCCACATTTATATCATTAACCTATCCCCCTTCCCCCCACTGCTCCACATTTCTCTTTACCACAGCCTTTGACATCTCTGTGTGGTGTGTGGGTGTCCCATGAACCTAGGAAGCCTGACATATCTAAAATAAAACTTTTCATTTTCTCATCATACCTGTTTCCCCCCATCACTCTCAGTATGCTCTGTTATGCAAAGAGTACTCCCAGCTACCCAGTGAATTCAAAGAACATTGATTCCTTCCTTTCCATCACTTCTCACATCTAATGCAATAGGAGTTCTATGCCTGGGTTCTACCCCAACATGTCTCTCAAACCCTTGTACTTTTCTCCTCCCCTTGCTTCTGCTTGAGGGGGAACTGTTGTCATCTGGAAACTGGATCTGTCTATTGATTGGTCTTCCCACCCCCGTATTTGTAAAATTTTAGTATTTTATATTTATATTGAATCATGTCCCTACCTTAGTTTAACCTGTCAATAAACTCTCATTATATTTGAAATGAAATCTGAAGTCTTTAACATAAGCCATGATGTCTCCATGATATAGACCTCTGCTATCTTTCTAACCACATCTAACCACATTTCCTTTCTTTTGCTTTGCATCATCTAGGCACAGTAGTCTTCTTATGGGGCCTCAAAGCCAACCACTTTTCTGCCTCAGGGCTTTTGCACATACAGAGTGGTCAGAACACTTCCTCCTCACCACTCCCTGCCACCTTCTGCATGGCTAGCTCCTTCTTTTGCTCCCAAGTCTCAGTTTAAATGCTACCTTCTCTAAAGGTGATACTAAAGGGGACGTTTAAACTGACTAGAAAGGACTCTCCTATTAGACTCATTTTCTTATTTTCTATCTGAGCCCTTTGCATGCTTCCTTCACAGCCCTTATCACAATTTGTGATTTCTTTATTGTATGCTTACTTGATTTGGGGGTGGGAGGCTCTCCTAGGCAAAACTTTCTAATGGCAGAATCCTTGCCTACCTTATTCACCAGTTTATGCTTGGCATGTGTGGCCAAGTAATATATACTGAATGGGTAAAATATCTTTAAGAAATATTCTCTAAAATAATTTTAAGGCAATTGTTTATTCAACCTTAAATTTTCTCTTGTTCTGGACAAATAAGCTAACTACCTGAAACCTTTCAAAAAATTTTTTTCCTCTAACAAATTGCTAGATCTTATAATTCTTTCCTGAATTGATTTATTTTCTTTATCCATAGACTATAGTCAGTGAGAGCAATGAGAAGAGATATTCCAGTAGTGTACTTTTTCATCTTTCCTCAAGCCTGGAGCTATTCCAAACTCAGTGGTATGGGGAAATACCACATCTTACTTGTGATAAATAGAGCAACGTGACCTGTCTTTCTTTTATGGAAAGGGAAAGTGATTGATATTATAATGAAATAAGGTATTTCTATTCTCTTCTGTAAAACATTATTTGCCTACTACCCAGACAGATATCTTGTGTAATAGGCATGTACTCTAACAAAACATTTTAAGTTTGTCTTTACCAAGAAAAGCATGAGCCAAGAGATCACTTTAGAGAAAAGCATTAGATGGCTTGTTTCCAAGACTATTGCTTGAGAAATTATTGTGTGAATGTCAACTTTAAATTTTCAATCTGATGTAAACCAGTGTCAATAGGTCAAGGCATAGCAAATAGAATAATAAATTCAGATAAACCCCAATACATCCAAAATAAATTATAGGCTATTCAGCTCATAAGCAGCAGCTGGGAACAAATAGGTCAGTCTTGTATCAATCCAAAGAACCCATCACTGTGTGTTATAATAACTTCCCTCTAACACAATGACCACTTAATGACAACTAGTGAATTAGCCCGCTTTTCTTACCTCCAATGTTTACTCCAAACTGCAGAATCTCTTCAAAAGCACTTCCATGAAATTATCTGGCCACAATCTTCAACTCTATTGCTTAGAAGAGTTATGAATTAGTCAAAAGGATTTCAAGTTTATCTTTTTCCAAATAAATTCCTAAGAAATCAACTGTGCCAGAAATAGGGGTGAGCAGTAAGACCACATGTAGTATCAAACCAAAAAGGGAAAACAAAATCAGATACTGCATGTTTTTCTTCCTCTTTAGAGATTGGTAATAAATATGTGATGTGCAAAGGGAGCTAATAAAGAGTGAGTGTGAAGAGGGGCACCTGGGTGGCTCAGTCAGTTGAGCATCTGCCTTTGGCTCAGGTCATGATCTTGGGGTCCTGAGATTGAGTCAGGATCCAGCTCCCTGCTCAGCGGGGAATCCGCTTGTCTCTCTCCCTCTTCCCTGCCTCCTCTAGCTTGTGCTTGCTCTCTCTCTCTCTCTGTCTCTCTAAAATATAATAAATAAAATCTAAAAAAAAAAAGGTGGATGTAAAGATATACGTCCCTTCCATCGTATGTGCAAATCTTAATAAGTCGGTCTCTAAAGCTATTAACTACCACCTCTAGCCAAGGTCTGCACATAATCATGCCTTTTAAACTGTGGTGCTTGTAAACTGAGCACTGAGAGGAACATTTTTAATACCTATCCCAGCCTGCTTCTGCCTCACTACACACACACACACACACATTCAAACTCCCCACCTCCAACTCCTTAAAGAATTTTTAAAACCCAGCCCTGGATGAGAAAACACTGCTCCTCTCAGTAGCTACCTCCTTTATCCTGCAGGCTGCAACACGTTCATAAGTCTGATTTTTCTGGGGAAGAAAAACCCTTGAAAAGCCTGTAAAGCCCTCAGTGTTTGATAAGCAGCAAATTTTCTGTTCTTTCCATTCACTGAAAATATATTGGATATAATCCATGAATTTCAGAATTAAACTTGCATAAGAACTTACTTAGCTCCAAATCCTATCAACAACCCCACACTAACCTGGATTGAGTCATTTAAAATTCCTATTGGCCCCCCTCCAAGGGGCATCTGGTCTGACATGCCACACAGTGCTGTGTGCCCCGGAGTCCCGAAATCACTTAAACCCCACAGTGATCTGTACAAGAAGGTCTTTTCAGCTTCACTTTGCAACTTGAATACTTTGCTCTCTAATGACAATGTCATTGGAAAACATAATTTTTAATGAAAGAACAGAGAAAAATATTAAAGCAAAGAAATTAAGTAGAAACTGTGCAATCCTATATTGAATTGGAAATATCCCTATGACCCCACAATGCGTTTTCTCTTAAAACATGCATTTTCAATGTTTTTGCACTAAAAAGGTCTAGAAAAAAATGACCAAACATGGTAGCAAGATGTACCTCAAGCGCTCAGATTATAATTCTAAATATTAGCCACTGGGAAGAATGAGGGCTCCCTGGAGAAATGGATGACTCCCACCTCTGAAGCAGTTATGTACAAGGTGGGTCTGTTCCTTCTTGTAATGCTAGAGGGCAAGAAAATGATCAAAGAATTAGAAGCCAGCTTGAAGGAATTCTCCCTAACCAAAGAAGTGTCATCTGAACAATAAAGAAAATAATGACTACAATGGGTCACAGTACATCAAATATATTAAAAACCAATATGTTCAAGATAATACAATAAAAACAAAATATCAATGATTCTATTGCACATTATACATATTTCTATTACATCACCTCATAATTGCCTGTGTTTGTGGTTCCTGATTAAATGATGAGCTCCCGACATGGAAATACCATGTTGCATTCATTACTGTGTCACTGAAAGAAGGTAAAGAACCACTACCCTGTAGAGGATGTCATTTGTACAGCGTCCAGCAGCTAGCTGGAATTTTTCACCCCAGAACTTCACTAAATCCACTCTTATCAAGGTCACCTGTGGTTACAATGTTGTTAAATCTCATGGTGAATGTTACTCCCTTTTCTAAATCTATCAGCAGTATTTGACACAGATGATCACTCTTTCCTTCCTGAAACACTGTCTTCCCTTGGTTTTTGAGATATTACTCCCTTTCCCCTCTTCAGTTCTTTTGTTGTATATCCTTCATCTTCCTAAACTCTAAACATTGGAGTACTCCAGGGCCCAGTGCTCAGACTTCTTCTCTCCTCTCCCTATACTCACTTCTTAAGTAATCCCACCTCGTCTCCTGGTTTTACATTTTCTTGTTACTTTGCTTGTCTCAACTTCCTGTATGAATTTTAGATTCATATAGCCAATTGCTTACTTGATAATCCACTTAGATGTTTAGTGGGTGCCTTCATATTAGCATGAACAAAACTAAAGTCCTGATATTGCCAATTCCCCTCCAAAACCTGCCCTTCCCATTGTTTCCCCATTTCAGTTGATAACAACTCCATTCTTTCAGTTGCTCACAATAAAAATCTTGAAGTCATTGTTGAGTTCTCTCTCGCTCTCTCTTGCATAACCAACTTCTAACCTATTAGCAAACCCTACTGAAATTACCTTCAAGATACATCTAGAATCTGACCACTTCTCTCTGTATCCAATGCTAGTGTCATGGTCTAAACCATTATCATCTCCCCCTAGTTGCATCACTATAATAGCCTCTCTGCTTCTGTCCTTACTTCCCTAGAACCATTTCTTAGGATAAATCAGTTCATTCTTCTCTTAGATCTTTGCCCTCAACCCCAAAAGTTTTCTATCTAGTTCATAAGAAAGCCAAACTATAATTTTTACTCTCCAGGACCTCACTAAAACCACTTTTCTTAAGGTCAGCCATGACCACCATCTTGTAAAATCTGAAGGTCAGTTTTCTGTCCTACAGGCAGAAAAATCTGAAGATCAGTTTTCTGTGCTACCTCTTGCTACCGACACATTCTCAACTCCTTCCTCTCTCCTCCCACTCATTGTACAGTAGCCACACTTACTTCCTTGCCTTCTTTGAACATGCCCTTAACACTCCCACCCAGGGCCTGTGTACCTGTTCTCTCTGACTCAGTATTCTCTCTCACTTCATTGAGACTTCTACTCAAATGTCAATTTTTCCAGACCACCCTATATGACATAGTAACTGCCCCTTGCCAGGTATTTTTGATTCCCCTGTTTTAGTTTGGGCTGCTATAATAGAATACTGTAGACGGTGTAGCTTATAAAAAGCAGAAATTTGTTTTGTTTCTCAGTGTCTAGTGACAGCCCTATTCCTGGCTCATAGTTGGCTACCTTCTCCCTGTCTCCTCACATGGCAAAAGGAGTGAGAGAGCTTTCTGGGGCCTCTTTGAAAAAGGCACTAATCCCTGGCATAAGAGTTACATTTTCATAACCTATCACTTCCCAAACACCTCACCTCCAAATCCCATCACTTTGGAGATTGTTTCAGTGTATGAATTTGCAGGGAACACAGTAACCCTAACACCTACAGCAGTGTCTGGAATATGGTGGACCAAACGGTATATACCAAACTATATTGAACAGTGCACTATAGATAATCAAACTATAATGGTATATATAGTTTGGTCCATATGTACTTTGGTCCGTATATAGTTTGACCAAATGGTAAAGATGTGGAAAAATTAGAACTCTCATACACTGCTGCTAGGAATGTAAAATAGTGCGGCCACTTTGGAAAATACTTCAACAATTTATCAAAAATTTGTACATAAATGTATTATATTTGTATTTCCCTGATGACAAGTGATCTGTCATCAAGGAAATAGAAATCAAAACCACAATGAGATACCACCTTACACCAATTTGAATGGCTAAAATTAAGAAGACAGGAAACAACTTATGTTGCCAAGGGTGTGGAGAAATGAGAACTCTTACACTGTTGGTAGAAATGTAAGCTGGTGCGGCCACTCTGGAAAACAATATGGAGGTTCCTCAAGAAGTTAAAAATAGAGCTACCCTACAACCCAGCAATTGCACTGCTGGGTATTTATCCCAAAGATGCAGATGTAGTGAAATGAAGGGACACCTGTACCCCAATGTTCATAGCAGCAATGTACACAGTAGCCTAACTGTAGAAGGAGCCAAGATGTCCTTCAACAGACTAATGGATAAAGAAAATGTGGTTTATATATACAATGGAATAGTACTCAGCCATCAGAAAGGATGACTACCTACCATTTACATTTACATTACCTGGATGGAAGTGAGGTAAGCAAAGCAGAGAAAGACAATTATCATACGGCTTCACTCATATGTGGAATATAAGAAATAGTGCAGAGGATCATAAGGGAAGGGAAGGGAAGGAAAACTGAATGGGAAGAAATCAGAGAGGGAGACAAACCATGAGAGACTCTTGAGTCTGGGAAACAGGTTGTAGAAGGGGCGGTGGGTTGGAGGATGGGTTAACTGGATGATGGGCATTAAGGAGGACACAGGATGTGATGAGCACTGGGTGTTATAAACAACTGATGAGTCATTCACACTACATCTGAAACTAATGATGTACTATATGTTGGCTAATTGAATTTAAATTTTAAAAATGATGCTACAAAATTGCATTTACTTCATGTTTCCAAATTGGTATATAAATATTGCTGTACATATAACACATGAGAAAAGACTAAAATTACATATTTTATAATTTATATATCCAAAGTGCAAGCTGTAATTATCTCAAGGTGTAAGGATCATGTAACATTTTTATTTTCTTTATACATTTCTGTATTTTGCACTTCTTTAATCATGTTTTAATAAAAAAATTTGCTTGTTATTAAAAAATGTATTATATGACCAAGTAGTTCCACTCCTAGGTACATATTCAGAAAAAAATGAACACATATGATCACATAAAGATTTCTACACAAATGTTCATAGCTGCCTTGTTCATAATATCCTCCCACTGGAAGTAACCCAGAGGCCCACCAACTGATGAATGAGTAAACAAAATGTGGTATATCCATAGAGTGGAATTCTACTCATCAACAAAAAGGGAATAAAGTATTGATATATGTTACACCATGGGTGAACCTCAAAAACATTATGCTAAATCAAAGCTAGACACAAAATCCAGATGTAAAGGCCACTTATTGTAACATTTCACTTATATGAAATGTCCAGAAAAGGCAAATCTACACAGACAAAAAGGAGATTAGTGGTTGTCTAGGACTGGGGTTGGAGAAGAAAACTGATGAAGTGGCCTCAGGAACCTCTCTGGGATCATGGAAATATTCTAAAATGGATTGTGGTAACAGCTGCAAAATTTGTAAATTTATTAAAAAATTATTAAATCATATACTTAAATCAGATAAAAATTATGCTACATAATTATATCTCAATATACTTGTTTTTAAAGAAAGAAGTAGACATTCATGGGGAATTAGTAAAGTCTGTAGAGAGAGAGAGCCTGCAGAAACACATGCAGATTTTTTGAACAAGAATCTGAAGCAATTTCGATACTTTATTTTCTCTTTATTGTGCACCTTGCAGAACACTTGGGTATAAATGGGAATTCGGTCTTGCCAGATATCAGTTTTTCTATTCCAGAGCTTCTCTAATTGTAGCAAATCCTCTCACACACCTGCTATACCCAGTATACAATGCTGGACACAGATGTCATATAGTTTCTTTATTTTTTAAATGCTGTCTTATCCTAGTTTTGAGGTTCTGAGTACTTAGAGGACAATCATTTCCCCTTCTTGAACAGCTGATTAAGTTTATACCCTAACTACTCCCCTTGTTGGGCTCTCTGACTCTGGGCTCCCATAAGAGCCCTAACTACCCCAGGGCCAGGAAGGTACTCACCAATGAGGAACAGTCCCTATAATCCTGGACCTGAAACCGTTCCAATTAGCCAATCCACAGAGAGCCCAGAAACCTAGACAATCCTACCCCATTGCCACAATGAGCTCTCCTCTACAGCTCCCGTTAGCTGGTACCCAGTCTCCGGGTATAAACCTTGTACAACTCGGCCTAGCAGCCTGCTCTCCTTTGGAGCTATAAGCAATGGAATTTTGCCTTTCATCTAAGTGCCAATGTGTTGTGTCCTGCCATCAAAAGGATATTTAAATCCTGAAACAACACAGTAAATGCTTGATGGTTTATTGCGGAAGGAGATAACCACATGGAACCATGTGATACCCTTTCCCTAAAACTTCTTATTTGCTAAACACATCAAGCCTGGAAATATCTTCCTTTGATTTTTCCTGGAAATCTTGAAGGTTAATGTGACTAACAGTTCTCTCGAAAGTGTTTTTTGATTGTTTTCTTATTCTATTTTTTTATTGTTTTCTTATTCTAAAACAAAGATAATCGCTGAACTGATTTTGACAAAAAGCTTAACAATGCATTGATTTTCTTTAATATAGCCCCACTTTCCCCGGATTTTTGTTATATCCTAGGAGACTGAGAAAATAAGGTATCACTGATATTAAGGCAGTCCAGTTTAATTCCTCTCTCCTACAACTGGAAAAAAATAGCATTATCATGCTTATGAAATTTAAAACTGAGTTATAGACAAGGAATGACAAACATCATTGACTTCCTTCATGACTGGCGCATCTGCTCTTCAGAGGGTCTTGGGATAATTTAAAATATTCTGTATCTTGCTACTTTCTTTCAGGGAGCTGAATGTTATGGTTACAGGATACTGGTTGAGCAAGTAGCATTTAGTGGTTCCAGATTTTCTTCGGTAAACTCTTACATGCAAGAAATCAGCAGTGTGACGTACTTGAACAGAGAGGAATGCATTGTTTATGCTCTTTTCAAGTTTGCCTGGAAGATAACATCACTCTCCTTTTTCAGAAGCTATCTCTTTGCAGTGCTCACTGTCGCAGATTGAACAGATGTAGCATATAGGCAATAAGATGTCTTAGAAGTTTGTCTCTTCCTCCAATGATCATGCCTTCCAATCTCCCCCAGTGGATCTGTAGCTGTTCTTAACCACTTTCAGACTAGCTATCCAAACATTCACATTGATTCCAGGAGTTGTGGATTGAGATTGGATAGACGACCTTTCAAATAGCAAAGAGGAAGCAGTTGAAATTAGAGACATTACAATCCATTCAGATGAGAATTAGACTTACAGAGATTGAGTTCCTCCACCACACAAGATTCATTTGTGTTGCCACAAACAGGAATCATATGCATTGTTATGGACTTCTGAAGACCCATTTAATTAAATCATTAGATACAGGATCGAAGAGAAAACTACCTATGGAGATAACTTGAGAAGTAAAACAAAGTCCCTGAATCCTAAAATATCCTGGTTTTTTTTTTCCCTAAAGATTTTATTTATTTATTTGACAGAGAGAAAGGGATCACAAGTAGGCACAGAGGCAGAGAGAGAGGGGGAAGCAGGTCTCTGCTGAGCAGAGAGCCCGATGTGAGGCTCGATCCCAGGACCCTGAGATCATGACCTGAGCCGAAGGCAGAGGCTTAACCACTGAGCCACCCAGGTGCCCCAATATCCTGTTTTTTAATGTGCAAAGTGCTAGAGAATTTTTTTGCTGGCATCATACTTTGGGTGCACAAATTCCTTGCAATAAGGCACCTCGGTCAGATGAAAAGAATAGAATGATTAGCACAGATGGGTTAATTGAATTTCCTTCTGACAGAGAATACGTTTTGAAAGACCATGGCCCCGCCTGGCCTGGTTATCCTAAAAACTTCTTTGAGAACAGCGAACATTAAAAGGCCTTGTTCATGCTTATATTCATTTGTTGGTACAAACACTAGAGCTTTACTATGACTTGGCCAGCTAGAGTCAAAAATTTGGTGTGGCCCAGTTATGCCTTGGCATAGATCCTGAAGAAGTCATGGCTACTCATACCATCATCATTTCTACCTGAGATTTAAATCAGTCCACAACAAAGGAAGTAAGTTGTGAAAGGTGATAATTTAGAAGTAAGGATACATGAAAGAAAAAAAAATCTATAAAATAGGAACCAAAAATAAATCTAGATCTTTATCTTTTCAATAAATGGGCATAATCGGTTATAAACTAGTTAAAATGCTGACTTATCATTTTTCAATATCAGGGAGCAAAAAGGTTTTATTCAGGAAGAAAGTGTTCATGGATCCTAAATTATAGGAAATTCTTCATATGGAGCATTTTCAGGAGACATTGATTAATATATGGGACAATCCATAAGTAAGTGCATAATGGGGGCTCCTATATGAACTTCATGTATGGATCCTTAAGATTATGACTCCAATATCTGTAAAAAAAACAATTCCCACAAAGAACCATCACTGTTCTGAATAAAAAGACAAACAGGCTAACTATCCACATAAAGCCCCTATAAAATAAAAGAGAAGTACGCAAACTCACATGGAGATGTCCTCAAATCCTATTTGCAAAAAAATTTTTAAGTATTTTGACTAGCTACAAATTTTACACGAGTCACTTATGTAACATCATGACTTTAAGTCCACCATTCACTCAGTAATTAAGGGAAATTTGTCACATGTAATGAGAAATAAGGATTCATGCTGTATTATTCAGTGCAATTATGCTGTCATAGCAGCCTCATTCAAAGAAATAAAATTGTAGTATGCTTGACGATTTTTTATCAAAAAATTGACAATTGTTTATCAAAATAAAATATAAAAAGAAGAATGTGAGAAAAACACATCAACAATCTGCTCACAGCAGTGACTGGGTGAGCAACGTTGTTGGAAATGAGGTAAAACACAAGTTTCCTTGCAACATCCCCTTCACTATAAAATGATTTTCGTCTTTTTCCTGTCAAGGTTCACTATATTCTGATTTTGGATGAAACTAATAGAGTTATATGTTTAGTATTGAGAGGACTATGCTTTCAGCTTTAGGCTACAGAAGTTCCTATTTTGTCTAGCCACCATAAGCATACTTGAGCCAAAATCATTCACCTGTTTCATTTCAGACATTCATTTCAATCCCCTCTTATAACAGGATATTATTCAAATTCTTTTGAGCCAAAACAGAAAAGCTCAATGAAAATCAGAATTCACCTACACGGTACTTTGTAGACTTTAATTTCCTTTCTATTCAACTTTAGAAAAATTATAAAACTTTAATCCAGTTTATTTTCATTTAAGAAAAACAAGCTTTTAACCTCTTTATTACTAGACTCCTTGTTGCAAATATAAGTAGGAAAATGTAACTTGAATACTTATAAATATATGTATTTATATTCAATGTATATTCACTATGTGTTCTTATACATACATACGTATTATATATGTACATTATGTGCTTATAACAGATATTTGTGTAATTCATATATAGATGGCCATAGGCAACTAAAAAGTAAATTGGTTAGAATCACAGGGCTCAAAAGAAGCGCTCAAATCCTGAGGGCAGGCTCCATCTTTGCGGTCTTAGGAGACATGGTCTACTAAAAATATCAATCCAAGTGCTCCAGAAGTACAGACCTCTACTCCACTCTAGGTTCTACTTCTATCCAAATACAGCAGAAATGAGAGATTCTCCTACAGGTTACAACTACAGGATTACATCTGGCACCCATTCAATGCAGTGCTCTTTAAGGCTACACAGAACATCTGCTCTAAAAATCAAAAAGAGAACTCAATTTTATCAAGCGTCTGAAAAAGGTTCCATGTGTCTGAGAGTGAGCAAGAACTGGCATCGCTTAGCTCCTTCACGTTCTTCCTTAAGCTCTCTTGCCTTGGACACCAACACTCTGGTGGCCTGCTACTGGCTTGCTTTCATCTGATTCCAGGCTCCCCTCTGAATACCCAGGCAGCCAGGCCCGTTAGGATGCACCACAGATACTGTTAGTCTCTCTCCTCAATGAAGATTAAGAAAAAAACGTTAGTTCCCACAAACCCCAATCTAATTTTAGCTTTTCCCAGTCCTCTCCCTGGCACGTGTGCGTGTGCGGACACACTTTTCCCTTTGAGTGATTCATACTGAGGTAATGGAGAGTTTGGGGGAATCCTGGAAAGACCATCTCTCGGGATTAACCCCATCTGCTGCTTCCCGTGGTAGTTCTGACCAACAAGCCAACAGCTGCCCTCACAGTGAGCACCAGGGCTTGGTCCTTTCTCCCTCCTCCTACCTCAGGAAGACAGAGTTTCGGCAACTGTCTCCCTGCAGCAGTTCTCCCCAACACAGAGGTTTTGTGTGTGTGCCTCGCTTGTTCAGCTGTTTTCTTGAGTTGATCCTCAAGTACCTTGTCAATAGCACCATTACTAGGAACTCACAGCGCAGTATCCATTCCAGTGGGAATTACTGTGGCGCATATCTCTTCTAAGAAAGGAACTATTTCAGATGCAACTAATCCTAGAGTTCTTTTAGCCATCATTTCCCAAAATTTCCAGAAAAATTCCACTGACGGCAGAAGAGAGAGGATGTGTGACCTCTGAGGTTTTGAGGCTTAACATGAAGTTGCACAGATTTATGAAATTTTGCAAGTATAAAATTCTCTGATGTCTCATATTCTAGCGTAAAAATCCATGGGATTTTCTGAAACATTTCATAATACACTTATGTTTGTTTTAAGGAAAAATGTTTCTCATCCCATTGTAACTCATTCTTCTAGTAAAAGTGATACTCCAGAAATAAGCATAGTATTTTATTGTCTTGCCTACCTGAGAAGATTTTGTATCTCACTCCAGGGATGTTGAAGATGATGATGATGATGATAATGATGATGATGATGATGACGATGGAGACATCTATGATGACCACAGAAATAGCCAGTTTTTAACTGAGAGATCACTGTGTATCAGGAATTGTGGAGTGCCTTGGAAAGCATTATCTCATTTAATTCCTTCAACAACTTTACCAGTTAGTACAATTGTCCTCATTTTAAATAAGTCAGTGAGTCACAAAAGAGTTAAATAAGTAGCTACTTAGCAAACTTTTTCCTCGAAAGTTGAGGTTTTACAAGATGAGCTCCCACAGTGATGGAAATTATTGATTTATTTTTCTTATTCTTCACTAAGGGGAACTAAGAATTGACTACCATGAATCCCAGCAACCAACATTACCAAGAGGACTACTTAGGGACAGAACTCAAGAACTAAATAATGCCAAAATAAACTTGTCCATTAGATTCTTTTTCAACTCTCACATATTTTGAACCCTTATCAAGAGCTGATTGGAAGTGATTTCATGAATTAATTTTCTTCCTGGTAGCTGTAGAGGGGATAATCTATGTTGGCTATGATAAGAGCCAAATGCTCCAAAGCACATGAAACGGTGAGGTTTAGTGTCACACTTCTGGATAGCCACTCAGCCTCAGCTCCCTTTTACTTTGTCCTAAGGCAGAACTCATGTCCCTAGAGATTCCACCTCTCTTGTGTCCCAGAGGTAGCATTTTCCCTTAAGTACCTGACCTATTTTCATCGGTCCACTCTTCCTACCTCCCAAAGGCAATGGATGAACTTCAGATAACCAAGGAACTTGGCCAAAGTTCAGATATACCTTTATATTATCTCTTCATGGAACAATGAGGTACTTGTGCATAGCAGGTCTCAGGAATATTCGTGGGCAGTCTATGATTCCCCAAGCTAGATAAGCAACTTAATTCTAATGGAATAGCTGGATAATATCTATATTAAGTTAATAAAAAAAAGACCTTCTCTCGGGTCTCCTTGCTTCTTTAGCTAACCAAAACTTTCTTCCCAGACCCATTTTAAGGATATATCCTGTATACCATAATAGCTCTCCACAAGAAAGATTCATTTAAGCAACATGCCAGTGTCTTTTGCGAGGATTTGGTTGGAGCCCTAAGTCACTACTAGAGACCTTACATGAGGATCAATCCAAGAAAATTCCGTTTTAAATTCTATTCCAAAAATATGTCATCTCTGAAGAAAAGCTTTGTACAATTCATCCAGAAAATGGAAACTCAGTAACATGTCTCCCCTTTGAATCAGTTACCAGGAACCTAGAACTCAACTTAATGATTTAATGAGGTATTATGTTTATTATAGAGATGCTTGAGCAGTTCTCAAGCCTCGCTGCACATTAGAATCTTCTGTTTCAAAAATACTGTATGTGCAGAGTCCAGCCCAGATCTAAGGGTGGAGGTCAGATACTAGAATGTGCTCTGAGATGATTCACATGTAGAAGGGAGAGTTCAGGATCCTTTCTACAGATGTTCTTAATTCTGGGGGGCTATTGTTGTTTTAATTCCAATTGTCTTGCTTGTAACTCACTTATCTAACTCAAGTTCTTTTGAAAGAAAAGAATCATCATACATAAATACACAAGCCATTGATTTTACCATACTGAACAGGTCTACAATTAACCAGTCTCTCAACCTTGGCTGTCCACTGGTATCACTTAGGAAGCTGCTAAAAATCCTGGTGCCCAGACCATACCCAAACCAATAAAACCATAATCTCTGACCATGGTACTGAGTCACTGATCATTTTTTTAACCCCTCTGGTGATTCCACTGTGCCTCGAGTTTGAAAATAACAGATCCATACCCTCTCTTCATCCTCATCTGTGTCTTAAAGCATGCTTTGTTCATGGACAAAATTATTAAACAAATCAGGTTTATGTTTCTTTTCCAACTTCAGCTTTTTTGGCCTTCCTCTTTCCCAGTCATCTACCATCTGCATCATGTTTCCTGACACACCTAAAGCCTGCTCTTCGTGGGCACTTGCCTACCTCCCCCTGGATCTCCTTCCTTCTCACTGAGTGTGCTCCAAACAGAAACTGTGCCTTGAATATCTCAAGATCCAGCTAGCTCAGTGCAGGGATGTCCACATACAGAGAAACCCTGCTTATTCTAACAAATAAAAAATGACAAAACTATCTTCCTTTCTTCCTTTATCTTTCTACCTTCCTTTTCTTTTCAATTTCCTTTTATTTTTTCCACATTGTAACCCCTCCTGAAAGCTTCTGGGAGAGGTTCTTGGACATATCTTCTAGCTAACTGAGCTTTCACTGGCTGATTAGTTTTGCTATTTAATTCATTTGTTGACCTCTTTACTCAAAATTCTTTACTCAGAATTTCTAATTTATTTGTAACTGAATATCAAAATCATATTAAGTTTACCAATATTGTTTGACATTCCAAAACTAGGATTGACTCAGTTGCATAAGATTTCTTTGAAATTTTTAACCACTGCAAAACATCTATCTTGAACAGCTAATTGTTCTTCAAGCTCTACCATCTCCCTAAGCAGTTATTTGTCATGGCTCTTATAGAAATGGAGCACAGATTAACGTTTGCCTGGGAATGAGAAGTTTGTGGAAACAAGAAAAAAGTGGACAGTTCTATTAAAGAGCAACAGAGGAGATCTCTTTGTTGATGGAAATGTTCTGTACCTTGATTTTATCAATGTCAACATCTGGCCACAACATTGTACTGCAGTTTTGCCATATGTTATCATTGGGGGAAACTGGGTAAAGGGTACACAAGTTCTCTCTGTATTATTTCTCACAAATGCATGTGAATTTACAATTATCTCAAACTGAAAAATTTAAAAAGTCATTCACATGCCTTACAAATCTCACTAACTAATACTGGCTTACCCCCAGCCTCACCTGGGCTACTACTGTTTTCCTTCACAATGAAAACAGTGTCTTCGAAGAGACCATTCTGTCTCAAAGACATTGCACACGTTCCTTCTGTCCCAAATGGGAGCACAGATGCCCTATCTTCCCTGGCTCTCATGTTATCATGTTATCATTCGGATCTCCCTTCCAATACCATTTACTCATAGAAGTGAGTCATTTCCCCATACCATGGGTAACTAAGTCAGAAGGTTTGCCAGCATTAGCTACATAAGGCTTATAGATAGCCTTCTCAAAACAACAGAGAGCCTGGTGTGGGATCTAGAATGTCAATGGAGACCTATGACTCCCTCAAAATAAATTCTAGTCCTCGTATCTCAACCATTACTTTATACATTTATATACACTTATAAAGTATACCTGTATACATATATATACATGTATAAAGTAAAGGCTAAGATATATATTTTTCCCCCCTCTCTTCTTCTTTTTCCCTCTCCTCTCCTTTTGGTACTCCCGTTGCATGTATATTGGTATGCATAACAGTGTCTCACATTTCTCTGTACTCTATTCATCTTTCCTCATTTTTAAAAACTGTGTTCTTCAGATTGCATAATCTCTATTGGTTTTTCTTCAAATTAGTTTATTCCTTCTGCCACTTCTAATCTACTGTTGAGCCACTATAATGAAGTTTTCATTTCAGTTATCATACTTTTCAACTCCAAAATTTCCATTTGGTCCTTCTTTTAAGAGATAATTTCTATCTCTTTCTATGTGTTCTCTGTTTGAATACGAGCCATAATCATCATATCTTTCTTTTCATCTTTAAGCATGGTTTCCTTTGTTCTTGGGCCATTTATGTAATGACTGCCTTGAAGTTTTTTACTCTTAAGTCCAACATCCAAGCTTCTCACTGGCAATGTCTGTTGCCTTCCTTTTTCCCTGTGTATGGACATTTTAGATAATATACTGTGGACATTTTAGATAGTAATTGTAATTAATAGTAAATGCATAATAATAATAATAATAACAAATATAGGCCCTGATCTCCCCCAGGGAGTAGTTTTGCTATTGTTTTCTCATTTATTCATTTAATGATGTGGCTGTATTACTTTAGCAAAGTCTCTTTCCCCCACAGTCTGAAGCCTCTGATGTTGCCCCTCAGAGGGCAAGGCCCTGGGCACGGCATAGCTACCCTGGGATGACAATTGTTTTTGCTGGACTCTTTTTAACTGTCTTTTTCCCCTGATCTCTTTGTTTACTGTCTGCCTCTGTGAGTACCACAAAAATCTGTCCAGCTCCCCTAATTGCTGACTGATTGCACTGTTGTTTAGACTATGCCTCGGGGCATAAATTGCTCTATAGCCTGATCCAATTAAATTTAGGCCCCTTTGCGAAGGTAGTTTTTGAGGCTAGTCTTTGAGGTTTGTTCTGGCCGCAAGAGAGCTCTTTTTATCTTTCTCTTTCTCTGATTCTCTTTGATAAGGTAGCTAAACTCCCCGTATTGTTACAAATACATCAGTTCTTCTAGGGAAGTTGTCAGTGCCCTGTTTGCCATCCTGCATCTTCATCCTGGGCGAAATCTTTGAGCCACTGGCCCAGATCTGGGAGTCAGAACAGTCCTGCTACTCTCAGAGTGATACATCTGCTTTGTGATCAGCACAACAGGCAAAGACAACTGTAGCCTCTGGTCTTCTCAGCTTCTCACTCCTGGTATGAGTCCTCCACCCTAGGAGCAAGAAGGCGAGGATGATGAGAGTCCCTGTGTTCTCAGTTTATCATGCCTAGGTAGAGCCTCCATCTCCAAAGGAGGTTGGGTGGAGGAAGGTGAGCCTTGAAACTCTCAGCCACACCTACCTAGAATTTCTCCATCTGTAGCACAAAGCTGGGGGAAATGAAAAAGCCTAACAACCTCTCTGTCTTGGGGGAGATACTTTAACCCTTGAATGGAAGTTATGGGGAGTGAGGAAGTCCTGTGTTTTTGGCCACTCCCATGCAGAGTGGAGCTGCTGTCGTGGTGTGCTAAAGGGGAAGGGAGAGAGGAAACAAGTCATAACTTAAGTGCCATAGACTTTTACCGTTTTTACTGAGATAGTAGAGTTTCTTCAGTAAACATTTCTTCATTCCCTGTATGACTTTAAGATGATGTCCAGACTTCCTTGCTTTTTTTTTCTTTAAAAAAATTTTTTTTCTAATAAATTTCACTAGTCATATCCCAGGGAACAGGCCTGTGAAGCTTTGCATACTGCCATTCTGGAAGCAATTCCCTCGAGGACCATCTGGATTCACTAGAGAGGTTCCGGAGTGATTCTCAGAAGAGAAAGGCTGAGGTTCCTGATTCTTTTTCTTCCGTGAAGTTTCTTAGACCTACCTGAACATCGCAATACTTTGATACTATAATACCAAGAATACAAAGAGAAATGGCTTTTGTGAAGCCAAAAGTAAGTAACTTTTTCTATTCTTCCCACAAGAGAATTAGTATCTGTTTTCATTACAGCTAGATGACCAAAAATTTATACTTTCTTTGTAACAAAGAAACTTAAGAAGTAATTCCAGATTTTCACAAGTCATAAAACTAAGTCAATAATTCAACTACAGTATTTCTTGCTTAATTTTTTTCATCTTCTGCATTATTAATCATGCAACTGTATCAGACTTACTACATCAGTTTCATATGCCTTCCCACTAGAGTGTCAGTTCTATAGGGATAGGAACCACTTTGTCTCTAGCACCTATCATAAAATACTATAAATGTCATATACCCAATAAATATTAGTTGAATGAATAGGCATTGATAGTACAAATTGGTATTAGGACACTGACAAACTTGAATATTGGGGAGAAATTGACAATCCTCTTAACATTCAATCTGAAAGTAGCTTAAAGATTAAGCCATCCCTGGGAATGCATGCATTCTACAATATCTTTAAGATGTCTGGCTTATTATGGCCAACTTTTTACATTATCTTTCCCCTCCATTCCTCCTCTTTCCTTCAGGTGAAATCAGGCTACAATTAATATCAAAGTTCCTTTTGAAAAGGAAAACAATACCCCTTAACAGAAGCCTAAGAAGACAACAAAAACATATCCATTTGCCTTGATAATATAGACCTTATAGATTAATTGTACATTTAACGATGTTTTTTAAACTATTGGCTGACTGAATCTATTTTTTCCATCATAAGCTCCTTTCTTGTTTAAATAAAAATTTTTCAATTTAATAAATTTACATGTAATACTGTATAAGTTTAAGGTGTACATATTAAGCATATTACATTGATATATTTATATATTATAATATGATACCCTATGTAGCAATATTTATCATATTACATAATTATAGTTCCATATTACTATCTATATTCATTGAACAGCACATTAGATTTCTCTTCCTTCTTTACTACTCATTTCAAGTTTGTGCCCTTAAATATCATCACTCTTATCCCCCCATCCCCCATCCTCTGGTAATCACCATTTCACTCTGTTTTTTACAAGTTTAACTTTTTTAGATTCCACATGTAAGTTATATAGTGCTTTCTTTCTCTAATTTGTCTCATTAGCATAGTATGCTCAAGGTCCATCCATGTAGCTGTAAATAGGCCTGAAGAATATTCTCCTGGCTGAATAACATTCCATTGTGTATATGTACCACATCTTTTCTATCCATTCATCCACTGAAGGGCATTTGGTTGTCTTCATATCTTGGCTATTGAATAATGCTGCAATAAACATGGGAGTGTACATATCTCATTGAGATCCTGTTTTCATTGTCCTTGGGTATATAACCAGAAGTGGAATTGCTGGATCATATGGTAGATATATTTTTAATTTTTTGAGTTGTCTCCATTTCATTTTCCATAGTAGTTACACCAATTTACATTCCCGCCAACAATGTATAGTTTCCCTAATCACTGCATCCTTGCCAGCACCTGCTGTGTCTTATCTTCTTGATGACAGCCATTTAATCAAGTGGGAGGTGGTATCTCATTATGGTTTTCATATGCATTTCCCTGATCATCAATAATGTCGAGTGTCTTTTCGTGTGTCTGTTGCTCCTTTTGATGTCCTCTTTGGAGAAGTGTCTATTTAGTTCCTCTGCCCACTTTTAATCAGATTATTTGATTTTGTTGTTGTTGTTATTCAGTTGACTGAGTTCTTTATATATTTTGGGTATTAATCCCTTATCTGATATATGCTTTGCAAAAATTTTCTCCCATTCTATAAGTTGTGTTTCATTTTGTTGTTTCTTTTTACTGTGCAGAAGCTTTTGAGTTGGACGTAGTGCCATTTGTTTTTTATTTCGGTTTTCTGTGCTTTTGGCATTATGTCCCCAAAAATATTGCCAGGACCAATATTGATGACTTTATTCCCTACATTTTCTTCCAGAAGTTTTATAGGATCAGATCTCAGTGTTTAAGACTTTGATACATTTTGAGTTAATTTTAATGAGTGATGTGAGATAGAGGTCCGAATTCATTGTTCTGCATTTTTCTTTAGTTCTCCAGTTTTCCCAGCATCATTTCTTAAAGAGACTATCCTTTCCCCATTGGGTATTCATAGCTCCCTTGTCAAATACTAGTTGGCTGTCTATGTCAAGGTTTAATTTTGGGCTCTCTATATATGTATTGGTCAATATATGTATTTTTGTACCAGTACCATGCTGTTTTTATGACTATGGATTTTATAAAATTATTTTATATTATGGCTAGTATGCCTGTGCAGTTCGAAATCTAGAAGCATGATACTTCTGCCCATGTTCTTTTTCTCAGGATTACCTTAGCTACTAAATTTGTTCACCTCTAAAAATGTTGTTTTTCCCCAATTAAAAAAGAAAATGAAGATCTAGTTTCCTATGCTAGCTACTTAATAAAATGAAAGGAAAGGAATGAAAACTTGCAAGATAAATTGTGAAAAGGGGAAGAAGAGACAGAGATCACAAACCACACACATCAACTCTGGACTTCCTAGTGTGATGCTTCAAAATAACAGCCAAAGTATTCCAATGGAACCTCTTTCCAGAGGACTACGAATCCTGTTTCACTTCTCTAAGATATTACGTGTTGTTTTGATTTCTACTCTGATACCAAATCTATCTGCCTGATACTGACATAGTCAGTTATTGTAGTTTCAGTCAAATTCATGGGTGGGTATGACAGAACTAGATGACGCATCTTCACAAACAAATGACTTGCCAAAAAACCAATTCTAAATCTACAGAAGCATTAATACTATCACCAGTTAATGTTAATGTGTAATAAGAAAATATGAATTTTAAAAATACATGGGGCATCTGGGTGGCTCAGTTAGTTAAGCTTCTGACTCTTGATCTCAACTCAGGTCTTGATCCCAGGGTTTTGTGTTCAAGCCCCAGCACTGAGCCTACTTAAAAAATAATAATGAAATAAAATAAAATAAAAATATATAAAGAAGCTTAATGTCCTTAAAGACTTTTGGTGTGAGCAAGGTACAAGGAAAGTCACATATCTATTTTGGAAGCACCACAAATTACAGAGAGACTATAAATTACTTCCAAGGAAATAACTAGCAAAACAATTCTATCTTTAAAAAAGTCTCCATTTCATCTTTTCAGGATTATCCCAGCATTAATAAGTCCAAATTTTTACTGCTTCCATTTCTTTCGGCTCTAAAATACTAAACAATATTTTCTAAATTGCTTCTTCCAGTAAATTTTGTTTATTTATATTCTGAGATAATCAACAAATGGCCAAAAAACTGTTACTGAAGATTGCATTATAAAAACTTGCTGTAGAGAACCTAAATTGTCTGTTACCACATAGGATACTGTTTATGTCAAAATGATTTTACAATTAAACTGCCTGTTCCAATGAGACTTTACTATTCTGGTAAATTCTGACCAGGAAGAGGAAGTTGCAAATAATTTAATTGTTTTTTTGGAGCAACATTCCAAAAATCCACTTGTCCCAGTAACAGACTACTCAAATAGCCTTTTTCAGAGTAAATATCCCTTCTCAGATTTCAGAGTAAATATCCCTACATAGGATTGCTCCACTCAGCTCATCAAACAACTTTTCACTCCTCAAAACTTATTTTCAGATCTTCACCTCCTTGTGTCCACTGATTCTAAACTGTTTTGTTACCAAACTTCCCTCAGTTTCAGTCAACCCCCTAGCTCACGTTGAAAGATATGCCTTAAACAAGAATCCTCAAAATCTTATAAATATTCCACCTACCCTTGCTCTCCTGAGAAAGCACAAAGAATATCAAGATAGGAGTCTCTCTTACTGAGGTAATAACTTGGTTTTGCTTTATGAACAAGTTATTTTGGTTGTCGTTTCTGGGATTCATGGAATCAGTTGTTTGTAAACAACTGTAAACTTTGTTTTACAGTAAACTTTGTTTACTGTAAACAGTAAACTTTAAATAACCCTTCTTTACATTATATAACCAGTGATATGGATTATGTCTATTATTTTCATTTGTATACTCTATTTATAATTATAACAACTCCCTAGTAAATAGTTTATTGGACTAAGTGGATAAATTTAACAAGGATGCTTCAAAAATGCTGCAAAAATGCTTCATCTAATTATTTTGTACAAGATATAAAGTAAATCATCATAAAACCATTGGAAGCTTTTCATGGTTTTAATATTGGGTTGTTCTGTCTAATATTCTTCTACCCTCTATTGCCACTATATTAAGTAATCTGCAACATCTCTAACTTGATTAACTTATCATAGTGAGTAAAATCCTTGTGCTTTCAGGAAGTATACAGGGCACTGGACTCACCACATAACATAAGTCACAGCCTAGAAAAAATTTTAGACATTTTCTGACATAATATAAATAGAGCAAGTCTTTTGTCTTCTAAAATTGAATGACAAAGACAACTGGATATTTCTGTTCTGCAAGTTTGCTTTGTCTTGTAACTTTATTCTGTAATCACCTTGTTTCCTACCTAGGCATTCCTAGAACATAGCTTATTCATTGGTGTTAAAGTATGCCAGCATCAGTTTATGTATTTATATATGGAAGACTGATACAATAGCTCCTTTTCTTGGATCTAGAGTTTGAGAGACTAAAAAGTAATTCCTCTTTTTCTTATCCATGCTCTAAACCATTTGAGAGATAAATGCAAGCAATGGAACTCAAAATATCAGCCTTATTACTAATAAATGTAATTTGTAGTTAACCGAGAAAGAATTATTACTAATAAAGCTCTTGGAAAATGGAGCTTTAAGTCTGTTAGTCCAGTGGACTTCACTGGCAAAGCCCATAAATGGTAGTCCTCTCATTTTTAGTGCTTATCCCTATGAAATCTCTAAAATGAAAGTAACTAATCCTAAAGCATACCAGGAAAAGGGGATTGAGCTATGTTCCTTCTGAATGTTGTCCAATTTTTTCTTCCAGCCTTTCTAATCAGAAAAGTACATCATCTCCCTTGGTGAGTACTGAGTAAAGGGGAGGGGAAGACAGGAGGGTTTATTCCTGGTGGAAAACCTTCCTATGTAAACACAAAGCAACCCCAAAGGGAAAGGAAAACCTTCCTATGTAAACACAGAGCCACCCCAAAGGGAAAGAAGTTTGTTCCTAAGCACACAATAGCTAGATATTACGATTGGAGAGGTGACAATAGATAAGTAACTACTATTTATTGTTCTACAAATTATTTCCCCTGCTTTGGGTGAGGTGCCTGAGATCTCCATCATCACTCGTAGATATAAATAAAATAAGTTAATGTATTTCCAGAAATGTCCTGTTCACTAAAAAGTATTTGTTAAATGATATTTTTTAAAGGGTAAAATCATGACTCATACACATATAAGACAAGAATGTGTCAAAGAATTTATTCAATTCAGTAGTAAATGAGAGAACCAGTAAGATGTTACAATCAGTTCAAAAAAGAATTCAAAAAAATATGTACATAAATATAAGCAATCAGAAATGCTGGAATGAATGTATAAATAGATTCAAAATTGGTTAATATCCACAGGAAAATAACAAATTGCATTTCCAATGATAAAATGCATTTGTGGGGCGCCTGGGTGGCTCAATGGGTTAAGCTTCCTTCATGGTCATGATCTCAGGGGTCCTGGGATTGAGTCCCTCATCAGCCTCTCTGATCGCAGGGAGCCTGCTCCCCCACCCGCTGCCTGCCTCTCTGCCTACTTGTGATCTTTCTCTCTGTCAAATAAATAAATAAAATCTTTTAAAAAATAAAATAAATAAAATAAAATAAAATGCATTTGTATTTCTACGGACAAAAGTTATTTCAATCGGTATACAATTTAGATTGCAAATTAGCTTAAAGACAACACAAGGCATAGGGTGCCTGGGTGGCTCAGTCGTTAGGTGTCTGCCTTTGGCTCAGGTCATGATCCCAGGGTCCTGGGCTCGAGCCCCGCATCCGGCTTCTTGCTCAGCAGGGGGCCTGCTTCTCCCGCTGCCATTCTCTCTGCTTGTGTTCCCTCTCTCGCTGTCGCTGTGTTTCTCACTGTCAAATAAATAAAATCTTTTATAAAAAAAAAAAAGACAACACAAGGCATGCGTAATCCCGGAAAGTGCCTTAGACAGGATACTCAACAGCTTTTTTTGTACATTTCAAAGCCTTCCACAACGTTCTTTGACATATCCTATTAATGGAAAAAAACTAGTAAACTCCTATCTCTTAATCTACATTATCACATTAGCATATGCTATTTCACAGAAAAAAATACAAGATGTGCAAAAAATATATATGAACTTTTGGGTTTTTTATAAATCACCGTGCTCTCCCCATCTCCTCTGGATTCGGGTTGTCAGTGTCCAGCCTAGCCACCGTCAGCTGAAGTGTGTTTCGTGGCCTGGGGAAGGGGCGGGGCTAAATGTGGGATTCAACCCTATCGTTTATCTTCCCCAAAACAATTCTAGGACAGATTACCTGGCTCCTCATCTGCTCTCTTCCAAAGATAGTCCTGAACGCGTTAACTTCATTTCTTGATTACTCCAGGACTTGCCTTTGGATACCCAAAAACAGACTCTCTCTACTCAAATATCTTGGATCTAGCAAATAGGCAGTTATTGCAAATGCCAAGTTATTTCCTTGGCATTCAAAATTGTTTTCTTTGCTTTTAGTGCAAATCACTATTTAAAACTGAAGTGGTGAATCTCAACTATTACTTTTCTCTTGTCACCTCTGCTGCAATGTTTGCAATACACCCCACGATAAGGGATGCCTCTGTCAGAAAAGGAAGGCATTTAAGCACGTGTGATGAAGTTTTAGAATATAAGTGAGATGCAGTGGGGAAGGCATTTAAGCACATGTGAGAAGTTTTAGAATATAAGTGAGATGCAGTGGGGTGGAGTCCGGAGCCGACCACTGAGAAAGAATTCTTGAGATGTCTTTGGTGCAAAGTGGTGGTTTATTAAAGCACAGAAACAGGACCCCTGGGCAGAAAGAGCTGCTGCCCCCCGGGTGGCTGATTTTGTACCATAGGGTTGGAGGAGGTAAGGAAAAGGGAGATTTTAAAAGAACTTTCATATGCTAAAGAGAACCTACAAGATACCCAAGGCCTTGAGGCCTTGCCATTGTCAGGTTAAGGTTGTTTCTCCCCCTCTAGCAGGGTGTTAACGTTAAGATAGTTGGGAGATTAAGGGAAGAATGTCACGCCTGTCCCACCCAGGAGTGCGGGTTGGGGGAGGTTGCAGGGTGTCAGCCTGTGCTGTCTTCAGTTTGCTTTCTGTTCCCTCATCACAAGGGAAGTATAAGACCTTATCTTAAGTGCACGTTTGGATCTAAATGATGTATTCAACTTGGAAGTCTGCAGCAAATTATTATTTTATGGATGACATAAAATCTAAGCCAAAAGTATTTAGGACATGACCAACAAATGTATAAAATATTAAGACAATTACAGAGGGAACAAACATATTCATAATTTTTTTTAAGCCTGAAATAAAATCTCTGCATTTGTTAACTCTTATGATGTGTTTGATGTAGACAAAAAAGGTCTGCTAACGTAAAAGGGAAATTTTATAGATCCAAGTAGATGTCAGGGATAGTAGTATGCTACATTGTCCTTTCTATTCCTCTCTGAAAAACATTATTTCCAGGCTAGGCTTGGGGGATGGAGGTTGTTTTTTGTCTCCCCTCCACTACCCCTTACCGTTTTTAAATGGTTTACGGTTGGCAACATTACCTGAGTTAACTGCATTGATGTTAGGAGGACTTGACTTTGATCCACAGTATCACCTAGCAGCTGTTACTCACAATGTAACTGCTGTGATTTACAAAAACTTTTCAGATTTTAAATTGCCATCATATCTAAGGCAGTTCGGGCAAAACAGTTAAGGTAAAACAGGAAGATGGAGTTTACAGTTTGAAGAAAGCAACAGCTGTTGACTATGGGGGAAGAGCCTTGAGGACCAAACAAACTTCTGTTGGTCCTGCGTGCCAGCAGAAAAGATAAATGGCTCAGTGTAATGACTCACTTTATTTTCAAGTAAACTTTGTAACTGTTTTTTCCTCTACTGCTGTGTTAAATATTTAAATTTACCTTTAATTGTAGCCAAAGACTAGACATCAAAACTTAAATTCTTTCCACCCACTGCAGAGAAGACATTAAATGCTTACTTCCAAAAATAACTCTGTTAAGTGCTTTAGTAAGACATAGATCTGGCAGAAGATCCCTTGAAAATAAATACTGCTTGGGTCAAATCATCTAATTATTTTAGATAAGCTAAAAATGTGTTTTAATGGGCCCAAACTAAAATTGTTAGAGGCACTGCATAGTTTTTGTGTGTGTTGGGTGGGGGGATGGGGTTGTTGCTTTGTGTATTATTTCTTGTTATCAATGATCATATTTACATGTATTCAGATAAGACTTGGAACTGACCACAATATATGGTCAAGAAACACTCTGTTTTAAATTGAAAAGAAAAATAAAGCAGTCATAACTAAATACTTTCAAAACATTTTCATTTTTCTACTTTGTATTAGCTTTTTCCATTTTTCATTTATGTTTGAAAGCCTCTAAGTAAGAGAAAGAAAAACATGAGAGCAGGAAGAATGGAAGAGGAAGGCTGAAAGGGGAAGAAACAGGAAGGGAAGCAAAACAGAAAGGCAGTCCACGCGCAGCGGATCAGTCGGGGTCATGGGTTGTCAGCAACAGTAACTGACTTCAGCTTACTAAGCAGAAAGGCAACTTACTGGAAGCATTTGAGTGATTCACAGAATGGTGAGTAAAGCTTAGAATCCAAGACTTGTAAGGAACAGGAACAAGAGCAGAAACAAATGGGCACATTCTTCTAGGTGGGAAAAATCGGTTCCAATGATGTCCTTCCATCACTGAGCCGTGGGTACAGACACCAGAGCTGAAGAGTCTGACCCACCTGGTTCAAATCAGGTGGGTTATTGCTGATATTCAATCAGGTGCCTGTTACTTGGCTAAAGGGGATGCAGGCGGACTATCACTCAAGATGGCACCACTGGCAGAATGGAGAAAGGAGAGTAGAGGAAAATGCTACAAGAAGTGAGAAAGAAACAAATAAGAATAACCCTGACCAGAAACAACAATGATTTTTTTTTTTAATATTTTTTTTTATTTATTTGAGGTGGGAGCACAAGCAGGGAGAGGGAGAAGCAGGCTCCCTCCTGAGCATGGAGCTCGATACAGGGCTCAATCCCAAGACCCTGGGATCATGATCTGAGCCAAAAGCAGATGCTCAACTGACTGAGCCACCCAGGTACCCAATAATGAATTATTTTCCACCCATTAAATTAAAGTTCCTTTTGGAGACTTTCACATGTTTTTTTGGCAGGATGAGGATAGGGAGGGGGTAAATAAGGATGATCTAAGATTAGGTAGAGGATGTTATTTCTCAGGAAATAGATCAGTAAACCATATTTTTCAGGATAATTTTTTAAAACACTTTATTTATTTATTTATTTATTTATTTATTTATTTATTTATTTTTTTAATTTGTCAGAAAGACAAGAGAGAGCAAGAGAGAGAGCACAAGTAGGGGGAGCAGCAGGTGTAGGAGAAGCAAGCTCTCTGCTGAGCAAGGAACCCTATACAGTACTCCATCCCAGGACCCTGGGATCATGACCTGAGCCAAAGGCAGATGCTTAATTGACTGAGCCACTTTTGGGATAATTTCTAGATAGGAATATGAATAAAAGATATGCCTTCTCATCGAAAAACTGTCTTGAAATTATTTATACGTGATGAATAACAGAGCATTTGTAATATCAATCTGAATTGTAAATTATGTTTTAAAGAAATATACTTCTGTTTTGTTCATGTAAACAATTAAACTAAATGCCCACAGACTTGGGGTTTCTACAACTCTGCAAGAAATTTATTATTGTTCATTTAATAATACACAAAAAAATTATACTGAATGTACCTAAAATAGTTCATGCTCTTAAAAAGATTCTATCAGCATTTTCTATTACACTATTTATTAAATTTATTTATTTATTTTTTAAGGACCACGCAAAGGGAAACTCCAACTCAACCTGGATGAAATGTCCATGCAATTAAAATTAATGGGCTCCAAATTCAAAAGGTGTTCTGTTATCTTAGTATATTAAAAATTATACTGAAATCAAATTAAAACCTTTGTTTTCACATACATTCTAAATATGTTAGAAGCAACTGCTTCTTTTTTGTGTCTTTTAAGAAATTTAGGATCAAATATTTAAATCTTAGAAAGTTTCATGAACCCAAGACTGGACATAATAAACCACGAAATAAAAAAGAACATTATTCTGCAGGAGATCTCGTAACTAACATCATTTAATTTAAAAACGCTCTTCCACAAAGGGTGTCTGGGTGTTATTACAGGCAGGCTAAAGGAACAGGAATTGCAAATGCAGTATTAACCTACTGCTGGTTTTGTGACTTTATCAAGTCACCTAATCTCCCTGAGCCTTATTTTACTCACCAGTAAAATGGGAATAATAATATTGCTTGCTCTTGATGATTCACAGACCTGTACCCCTGGGGCAAATAATACATTATATGTTAATAAAAATTAATAATAATATTGCTTACCTTGTAGGTTTGCTGTAATGATGAAATAAGTACATGTGAAATGCATATTGTGGTGCCGAGCCCCTAGTAAGTGTTGGATAGTTATTAAAATGGCTTGTGTTGAACCACATAGATAAAGATCTATAGTGTGAACAAAAAGAGTGGGAAAATGACACCACTCTAGATATGAGGTAAAGAGTTTTCGACCATGGAATTGCATTTCTTTTAGTGAGTCCATTAATATTTGTCACTGAATTTATATAAAATAAAGTCTAAGCACACCAAAGCGTCCGTGTAAATGTCCTATCCAGTTCTCCCAATCTTGAACCTAGCAGATGCCTCTAGAATAAACAATGATGGCCATGACAGGCCTTTCCATAGGTAACCAACTTTTTCCCTTCAGTCATTCAAATGGGTTGACTTCCTCATGATAGGAACCAAGCCCCACCCTCTCTACCCCCTTCCTATTCATTTTATCCTTGCTCAGCAATTGTGCCAGCCTCCTCAGACAGGGAAGTCTGTCTCTATCCTCATTCCTAATTGTTTCCTCTTCCTTCTGGCTTCGAAGGCACTGAAGAGAGAAGCCCCCACACCAAAGGCTCGCCTCAAAAGCAATAGGCACGCAGAGGTGCTCTGCCTCGGTGGACAGCCATTTGGCTAGCTGGGTATCAGCTGTCAGCCTGGCCCTGCTCTGCTGGACCACTGCATCCCATTGGCTCCCTGGGCTCAGCATCTCATGCCAAGTGAGCTTGGTACGAGCCTACACAACTGTGTGAGAGCTGAAAAAAAATCATGAGCTCCAAAATACAAAAAGAAAAACCAAGGAGATGAAGTAATAAATGTTTAAGTCAGTGCCTATTTCTATCATATTTCTACTGTGATTCAATAGCATTAACTGTTCGAGTGAATGTATATGCCTGAGGGCGTGGTAGTTGCAAAGGGTTGCAGGTTAGGTTTTCATACTTTAGTACTTCGCGGAGCTCACTGACAGTTTACAGTGATTGCTGAGGAATATCAGCCAATTATACATTAAAAGTGGTATTTATAGCCAAGTAATTTTAAATTCTATAAAAATGTTTACAGCAAAAATAACCATGTTGATGTAGGACATGAGTGCATCGAAATGCATTTGCAATGACATGGCAAGGTGACTCCAAAAGTGAAATGCTTACGAACCACTGAGGTCAGCTCGCCCAGCCCTTGGGGCCTTGGGAAGGCTAGGACAGCACGTCTCCGGCCCCTCTCGCGGCTGCCAAGTCTCACAAAAGACACCAACAAAGACACATGAAAGGATTCATGGCAGAGATAAATACAGTTCCCATGTCTGCGCATAAGAACCAAGCCTGCAAACACACACACACACACACACACACACACACACACACACACACACGTGCATACACACACAGATACACACACACACACACTGGTGGCTGATGGGGACATTATTCTCAGGTGACGCCCATATGGAGCTATCAGCCCAATTTTGAAAAACTGCAATTTCAGTATAATGTGGGAATATTTAGTTGATATGAATGTAAGTCAAGTATGATTAGGATGCAGGACAGAAAGCAGTTCCCCATGCTTGTTTCTCACCCAAAACACACGATCAATGACTTTTTTGTGTTCTTTCAACAGTTAATGTGTATTGAGGACCTACAACTTGAAACAAGTTTATTCCAGATACTGGGAATATCTACTTGACACTCTCCTATGAGATTTTGAAAACATTCCTATGAAATTCAGATAATAAAGCTAATAGATCTGCAGACTTCTCTTCTAAATATGATATCCACAAAGCCATGGATTGGTAACTTGCTCTCTAAAGATTGCAAGCATAGATAAGATCAACTGTGAATTGTGGTCAAGCTCTAGTTCTTTCCCCCCACTCAGAAAAACAAGAGAAAGCTAGTGAGTGATACCGCATTAAAAATTCTGAATTGTTAATAATTTCTAAACATCTGGATTAATTTCGTGTTAGCAACACCAGACACAACAACACAGAACCTTTTTCCTTCGGCTTTCAATTCCAAGAATGATAACTGTTAGGTCGGAGATGAATTTTGACAGATCACGACACTAAGACAAGGAGGTTAGTAGCCAGCTGAGTTGGAAGTATTCCCAAGGCCCAAGCCATACTCACCACCCATAAGGAACATGGAGGGGAAGAGAACGCAAGAAAGAGTAGAAAGCAAGAAAACAAATAGGGAAAGGAAAGGAAGAGAAAAAGAAGAGAAAAGAGAGAAAGAGGAAGGAAGGAGACAGAAAAGAAAAGGAGGCAGAAGCTGGAGGATTTCTGAGCATAGGTGGTTCCTGAGTTCACCTCTTCCCACCTCCATCCCCTCCCCCGCCCCTTCCCTCCACTGCTAACAATGTGTTTTGTAACCAACAGCAAGAAGTCACAAGTGCTACCTTCCTCTTCCAAGTTCTTGTGGATGGGGAGAGGATAAACCAGTTAATAAATATGTTAATGAACTTCATTCCTGGTCTGAGTTAAACGCAAAGTATTTTTTTCTGTCACCCTTCTCTTTCAATTTATTTAAGGGATAGATAAAAGTGTTTATCCTCTTTGGTTCTTGAGAGTGAGTGTCATTTGATACTGCAGGACGCATCTTGGAGCCCAGCAATTAACGTGGACAGTGTGGTTAGTGCGATTCATAGGGCAATCCTTGGCAGTGAGAAAGCAAATGTACTGCCAAGTCACAACAAGAGGTCCATTAACCCCCCGAATAAATTAGTATTAGATTCAGTATTCTAGCTGGAGACGAACTAACACGATATGTACGGTACTTCAACAGGCAAGAGGAGAAAGGGTGAAATTATTTTTCAACATCCCAGTGTTGTTTTGAGATTGCAAAAAGACATGCTTGTTATAATAGTGACTTTACTAGCCTTCTAAAAGAAGTTTAAGATTAACCAGGAGCGATATTCTTCAGGATAAAACATTCATAATACATTCTTGGAGGAAACAGATGCAAAAGAAGCCCATAAGCATAGTCAAAACTAATTATTTGCAGGCAAAACATCAAAACCCAGTCACAAGATGAACCCCACACAGGAGTTTGCCTTTGTGCTTGACCCACGGGAGCCCAAAAGGATCATTGCATTACTCTGTTGGCAGATGCATCCAAAGAACTGGCCGCATTGTGTCTTGTCATCACAATGCTTCTTTCTGTTAAATGGTTTAAAATGTTTGACAAGCACATTACAAAACTAGCCAAGGAAATGCTTCCCTTCCAGGGATTGGATTTTGAAGCCCGCCATTAACACTGGCCTTTGTCAGGGCCTCAGCCCACATTAGCAAAAGAAAGCTTCTTACAGACAGACTTGCTCTTAAGGAGCCTCTAAAGGGAACACTGGGGGCTTTGTTATTGCTTCTTCACACGTTATTAATGGAGGTTTAACTGAAGCAAAGGGAGTCTTTCCTTGTCCCCAGCAATTTGTCTTTTTTTTAAACAATTATTTCCTATCTTTCTCATATTAAGACAGTTTTCTAATCAGATTGCAATGAGACCGATGACTTGATTCCTAATTAAATGGAAAGAAGTCATCTAACAAAATAGTCTTTTTCTCAAGTGTGTGCACCTACCAAAAAGGCTTTGGCCAAGTTGCTGCCAGAAAAGGAATATGCAAAGCCACAGAAAATAGGGCCTTGGCTCCAGATGAATATTCCTCTACATAGTAGGGCAATGACACAAGAATGAATTCTTAGACCAACTCTCCTTTTCACTGAGAATTTACTACCATCAGGTAGCCTGACTCTTTCACTTAGGTTTTTAATTCGCTTTCATTCGCTTTTCAGAGTCTTGTTTCTAATTAAAAAATTAACCCTGTCATCTCTATTATCATTTGATCATGCTCTCAGATCTCTTCATCTTATTTCATTCTCTGCCTCACTTTCCAAAAACCACTGATGGCACGAAGAAACCTCCATCGCTCATCATCATCCCCAAAACCCTTCCCCCTTGATAGTGACCCAGCTACATCTAAGTTCAAAGTTGGTTACTTGTCCAAATATATTTGTTAGGAAATATAGAAGCAAAGTAAAATAGTTGACCTTCTCTGAATTATTGCCCCTCATTCCAATCTGAAGGCATATTATGTAGCCAATACAAAGTAGACAAGTAAACATCAAATAACTAAATAATGGCCCCAACATCCAAACCCTGGGATGTTTGGAGGCTTAGTACAAGACCTCGTACCTGACACAATGACACAGTTGGGATTTACAGATCATTGTTTATTGAAAAATCATTTAATGTAAGAAATATATGTAGACATCTAAACACATTGTATTTTAGCTTAATATTGTTGTACAGTCATTTTCTGGTCTTCTGATAAAGAACCAAAGTCTTGTGAATTTTGAATTTGGGTGTGCCAATTGGATCTATTTTCTGCAAAGCTACCCTAAAAACTTAACTATGAACTTCAAGGTCCTTTTTTAAATTCTTTCAAGTAAAACTAGAACTTACCAGTGCTTACAAAGAGCAAATTTAATACAGAATTACACTTTGTCATTTTCTCCCAATAGGTTACAAATACTCCATCCACCTTTAATTCAATATAATCTTGAAAATCCCTCTCCTCTGTGATATCTTTCCAATATGCTAAGTTTATTTTCCACAGAAAATTTTTCTTTTCACATTTCATCAAGTTAACTGTTTAATTAAATTCTCTAACAACAAAAACAAATACCTCTGAAATAAACAGTTTAAAGAACTTGCACAACTGACTCTTGCTAGTGGACCGCTCAAGTGGTGGGAACAGAAGTGGGGATGCCAGAGAATGTCCTGTTTCCTGTGGCTGTTTCACATGCCATGAGCAGTGGTCAGCCTATTTACAGAGGTAACACAGAGGCAGCTGAACCACAAGGTCATATAGTGGAAGTCGGTTTAGCAGTTACGGCCTTTTTAATGTATTACAGAAGCAATCGGGGCACTGTCAAAAAATGATGATTTTCAGTTAAGACTGCTAACAGAAAGTCATTATTTTCCAAGAAGAATGCTTAAAATGCCCTTCCGCCCCCACAGCATGCAGAAGAATTCTCCCTGAGAGGTAGGTAAGAAAGGACACAGCCACAGGACAAAGACATTTGGGTTTGAGGGGAGGGCAAGACATCACAGCAGTGAGCAGCCATTCCTGGTACCTAACATCTTCCAACTAGGTTGATTTAGAATATACCAGATACAAAAGATCAAGAGTCCTTGGAAATCAACTGTTATCCGACTTACTTTAAGGAGGTTTTGCACAACTGGGATGACATCTGTGATACCAAAGAATGGAAAGAAGCAACAAAATATTAAAAGAATGGTACAACAGGATCAAATGAGATTTATCCCAAGCATATGAGGTTGACTTAAAATCTGAAAGTCACTTAATGTAATATACCAAATTAATAGAATAAAGGATAAAGCTGTATTTGACAAAGTACAACACTTATTCATGATGTAAGCTCTTAACAAGGTATGCCAGGGGCAGGGCTGGTGGTGGTAGTGGTGCTCAGTGGGCTGAGCCCCCAACTCTTGGTTTTGGTTGAGGTCCTGGGGTAGAGCCCTGTGTCCGGCCCTGCACTCAGTGAGGAGTCAGCTTGTGGATTCTCTCTCACTCTCTGCCCCTCCCCTTGCTCACTATCTCGCTCTAAAATGAGAAATGCTCCATCTAAGATTGGAAACAAGGCAAAATGTCACTATTCTCATTCACTGTTGAACTGGGTTCCAGCTATGACAATCACATGAGAAAACAAATTAAAGGTATTGATATTGGAAATGAATAAGCAAAACTGTTTTTATTTGAGGATGACACCATCTTGAATGTAATATATATAATATATATTATATAATGTGTATAATATTGAATATATAATATGTGTATTTAATATTATATATTTATATGTATTTAATATTATATATTATTATTATACATATACAAATATATATATATATATACACACCAAACAAATAGAACTTAAAACAAATATAAGAAATTCACAAGTTAAGGGGCTGCTGGGTGGCTAAGTGGGTTAAGGCCTCTGCCTTTGGCTCAGGTCATGATCTCAGGGTCCTGGGATGGAGCCCCACATTGGGCTCTCTGCTCAGCAGGGAGCGTGCTTCCCCGTCTCTCTCTGCCTGCCTGTCTGTCTACTTGTGATCTCTCTCTCTCTCTCTCTCGCTGTCAAATAAATAAATAAAATCTTAAAATAAAAAAGAAATCCACAAGTTAAAAGATCAGCTTACACAAATCAATTGTGCTCTTACATACTGGGAGTAAACAATCAAAAATAAAATTAAGAAAACTTTATTGGCAGGAGAATCAAAAAGAATAAAATACTTAAAAATAAATCTAATAGAAAAGTGTAAGAGATATACACTAAACTACAAAACATTACTGAAAGAATTTTTAAAGTTCTAAATTAAAAGATATTTCATGTTCATGGGATGAACGATTTAATATTGTTAAAATTAAAATTCTTCTCAAATTAATCTACAGATTCAATGTAATCTTTTTTTTTTTTTAAAGATTTTATTTATTTATTTGACAGAGAGGAGAGAGATCACAAGTAGGCAGAGAGGCAGGCAGAGAGAGAGAGGGAAGCAGGCTCCCTGCTGAGCAGAGAGCCCGATGCGGGGCTTGATCCCAGGACCCTGAGATCATGACCTGAGCTGAAGGCAGAGGCCTTAACCCACTGAGCCACCCAGGCGCCCCAGATTCAATGTAATCTTGATCAAAATCCCAGCAGGACTTTTTTGTATAAATTGATAAACTGATCCTAAAATATATATGGTTATGTAAAGGTCCAAAAATAGTCAGAACTATTTTGCAAAAGAAAAAAAATTGGAAAAATTTGGGATTATGCTATTTCAAAACTCATTATAAGGCTAAAGTTATAAGACAGTGTTGTTATGCCTAAGAATAGATCAATGGAACAGAATTGAAAGTCCAGAAATAAATCCTAAAATGTATGATTAATTTACTTTTGACAAAGATACCAACACAATTCAATAAGGGGAAGGATTATTGTTTTCAACAAATGCTGCTGAGATAAGATATAATTATGTAAAAAAAAAAAAAAAAAAGAAAGAAAGAAAAGGAAAAAGCATTTAGAATCTTACTTCACACAACACAAAAAAGACCATAAATCTAAATGTAAAATCTGAAGCTTAGGGCTCCTGGATGGCTCAGTGGGTTAAAGCCTCTGCCTTTGGCTCAGGTCATAGTCTCAGGGTCCTGGGATAGAGCCCCACATCGGGCTCTCTGCTCAGCAGGGAGCCTGCTTTCCCCTCTCTCTCTGTCTGCCTCTCTGCCTACTTGTGATCTCTCTCTCTCTGTCAAATAAATAAATAAAATCTTAAAAAGATTTTATTTTTATATATAACCTATATAAATCTTAAAAAGATTTTATTTTATATATAAGCTATATAACTCCTAGAAAAGGTGAGACTTTCTATAAAAGAAAAATCTAGACTTATTGTGGTGATCATTTTGCAATATATATAACTCTTAAATCATGTTCTATACCTGAAACTCATATAATGTTATATGTCAATTATATCTCAGTAAAAGAACAAAGAATAGTCTTCATGTTATGAAGATTAAGTAAAAAGTTCTTGGATATGGCACAAAAAGAAAGATCTATTTATAAGTTGATAAATTCGACTTTAAGTTAAAATCTTTTTGCTCTCCAAAAGACACTATTAAGAAACTGTTAAGCTATAGAAAATAGCTACAAATCATCTATTTCATAGGACTTGTATACAGAATATTCAAAGAACACTTACGACTCAATAATTAAGAGATGAACAACCCGATTAAAAATGAACATTGTATGAATGAATATTGCACACAAAAAAGACATACCTAAAACTAAAAATATATCAAAAAACATTCAACATTATTAGTCTTTCAGAAAATGTAACTTAAGACCATAATGAGACACAATTTTACACAGACCAGCTACAATCAAAAAAGACAGTAACATGCCGTAGCTAGAATGCGGAGAAACTACGACCTTCAGACTTTGCTGGTGAGTACTTAAAATGGTGCAGGCACTTTGGAAAACCAATTTGACAGTTTCTTAAAAAGTTAAACACAAACTAACCATTCAACCTAGCAGTTCTCGAGAGAAATAAACACACACTTCCACATAAATAACAGGTACCTTCACAGCAGCCCTATTCATATGATCCCCAAATTGGAAACAAGCATCAAATGTGTGAAGAGCTTTTTTAAAAATGCAGTGTATGATACAATGGAATAAAAAGAAACAACCCGCTGACGCCTGCTATGACGCAGTTGAACTTCAAAAATATTAAGCTAAGGGCGCCTGCATGACTCAGTGGGTTACAGCCTCTGCCTTCAGCTCAGGTCATGATCTCAGGGTCCTGGGATCGAGCCCCGTTATCGGGCTCTCTGCTAAGTGAGGAGCCTGCTTTCCCCTCTCTTTCTGCCCGCCTCTCTGCCTACTTGTGATCTTTCTCTCTGTCAAATAAATAAATAAAAATATTTAAAAATAGTATTTATTGAGCACTTACTAAGTGCCCAGCACTGTGTTGATTACTTTGCATCAATCATCTTATTTAATCTTCTCCAAAACATTAGGAAGGTGTAATGTTTATACGTTACGGATGTGTAAATTAAACATTCAAAATATCTTGGAGAAGATTAAATAAATAAGATAACTTATTAACATCCCCCATTTTATGGATAAATCAGATAGGACTTAAGTTATTTGCCTAGCAGTATTTGGTAAGTAACCAGTGGAGCTAGGACCCAGCAGCCTGACATCAGATTCCCATTTGTAAACCAGTGCACAACCTGATTACTTCATCTGAATTGTGATGCAGAGCATTTTCTAAACTTTCCCGTATTCCTGATGATACAAATTTTCTAACACCTCGTAAATTTAACTGTATGAAATCACTGATAGTATGATCTCAAAAATAGCTATTTCCTATGGTTCGATCTAATCTAATTTTATTTCTTTTATAAGTTTCTGAAAATAAGAGTCTATGGTTAGGTACGAGTTATTTTACTTACTTATTTTTTAAAGATTTTATTTATTTATTTGACCAAGAAAAGGAGCACAAGCAGGGGAAGTGGCAGGCAGAGGGAGAGAGAAGCAGACTCCCTGATGAGCATGGAGCTTGATGTGGGGCTCCATCCCAGCACCTTGGGATCATGAACTGAGCCAGAGGCAGATGCCCAATGGACTGAACCACCCAGGTGCCCCGGTATGTGCTATTTTGATTCTAAAACTTTCCCATGAACAGATTTATGCATTATCTTCCTATTAGCACCAATTCCTTAAAGCCTTTAAGCTTTTTACATAATGACTGCAAAGGATTGCGGTCTATTCAAATCTGTTGGCCCCAATATCGCTGCCTGTATTATCTGCTATTTTTCATCTCTTGGCTATTTTTTTCCGATTTCTTCAGTAGTATTTCTGAAGACATCTGCTTTGCCTCTTTTCATTCCTTTCAACAAAGCAGGTGGGTGATTGCTAACTAGAAACCATAAAAACTACAGCATTGCGAGTCTTCAGTTTTGATGACATATTATTTGACCACCATTGTTTTTTTTTTAAAACATTGGATGTTACCTTATATAAGTACAAAGCTATACATGTATTCTCTTAGTTCTGGATCTGTTTTTTGTGAACTTCTAGATGCATAGTAAGTAAACAAACCTTCTATTTTGTTATGCTTCTCCATGGATACATAGAAAAGTACTGTTCTGTGTTCTCTTATTGATAAACAGTTCAAAATCCTTTCGTAAATAACCAAAAGAGGTTCCATTTTTCTCTCAAATACCTTCACATTTTTGGAACAAGCCTTTCAAGCTTTATTTCACATTCCCATGATACTTCCCCAAACACCTAAGTATGTACAAAATATAAAAATCCACATTAAAAATACACCAATTTTTTTTCTATTTGTTTAC
>CM053605.1:141918035-141987538 GCA_028646535.1 Procyon lotor | reverse complement strand
AATATTTTATTTATTTATTTGACAGAGAGAGAAAGAGATCACAAGTAGGCAGAGAGGCAGGCAGAGAGAGAGAGGGAGAGGCAGGCTCCCCACTGAGCAGAGAGCCCAATGCAGGGCTCGATCTCAGGACCCTGAGATCATGACCTGAGTCGAAGGCGAGGCTTTAACCCACTGAGCCCCCAGGCGCCCCCTCACTGATCTTCTGAAGGATGGCCCCATTGCCCTGATTCTCAAATGTCTTTGCACAAGGCAGAATTGCTCCACCCTTGCCAGGGGATGGGCCAAGCAATTTGCTCAAGTTGGCTCTCTGGAGTCTTTGTTCCCTGAGTGCTTTCCGTACCGCCCTGGAGGCTGGGAATGAAAATGGCAGCCTCCCAGTCTCTGGCCTATGGAGCCGAGTGCTCAGGCCCTGTTCCTCAGCTCACCCTCAGAGGAAAGCAGTCAATCACTCCCGTCTCCCTGGTCTCTGGCCCATGCTCCGAGCTCAGCCAGCCCGTGTCTGAGTGCCTCTATCTCTGGCACACAGCCCTATCTGGAGTCTCCAATCCCAGAAGAGTCCTGCTGCACTCTCCCGTGTTGCTTCTCCTGGAGGAGGAAGGAGGGGGTCTCTCTGGAGCTGCCTCTTTTGGGGTCCCTGCCTGAAGAGCAGTGACCCAACTGTACCTCTGTAGGTGGTGTAAGGTAAGCCCAAACTTATAGCCCACTCCATAGCTCCTTCTCTACCGCTGGCTTTTCCGCCCCAATACCTGGGAGCTCTGCCACACTTAGACACCCCCAGTCCCTTATCACCCCGGGTCCTGATACCACACTGGTCCCGTAAGTGCTAACACCACCCCACCCCCTTAGCCTCTGGAGTATAGTCCCTCAGTGGAGCAGACTCGATAAGTTCTGATTTTGTGCTTTGGGGCTCTGCGGCTGCTCGAAGCTGCCCCCCCCAAGTCTCTCTTCCCGTTGCTTTGGATTCACTTTTTCCACATGCCCTACCTTTCAGAAAGTGGTCGATTTTCTGCTCCTAGAATTGCTGTTCTTCCTCTCTTATCTCTCCTGTTGAGTTTGCAGGCTTTTAGAATGGTTTGGTAACTATCTAGCTGAACTTTTGGGATCTGATGCTATCTCAGCCTCCTAGTCCTCTGCCATCTTCATATTTCATTCATTTCGATTTGCATTTCCCTGGTGATTAGTGATGTTGAACACCATTTCGCATACCTCTCGGCCATTTGTTTGTCTTCTTTGGAAATGTATCTAATCAGTTCCTCTCCCCATATTTTAACAAAATTGTTTGGGTTTGTTTGTTTTGCTATTGAGTTGTATGAGTTCTTTATATATTTTGGATATTAACCCCTTTTCAGATATAAAGATTTGCAAATATTTTCTCCCATTCCATAAATTGCCTTTCCATTTTAATTTTTTTCTGTGCACAAGCTTTTTAGTCTGATATAATCAAAGTTTATTTTTGCTTTTGTTACTTTTGTTTTCAGAATCAAATCCAAAAATCTATTGCCAAGACCAATGTCAAATTATATCCCCTTCAGTGTTTCTTCCAGGAGTTTTATGGCTGCATGTCTTCCTTTCAGGTCTTTAACCCAATTAGCATTAATTTTTGTGTATGGTGTAAGAATAGAGGCTCAGTTTCATTCTTTTGTATCTGGCTGTCCAGCTTTCCCAACACCATTTGTTGAAGAGACTCTCCTTTTCCCCATTGTATATTCTTGGCTCCTTTGTTGTAAATTCATTGACCATATAGGCATGAATTTATTTCTGGGCTCATTTATGTTCCATTTATCTATGTGTCTTTTTTTTATGCCAATACTATACTATTTTGATTACTATAGTTTGTAATATAGTTTCAAATCAGGAGGTGAAATGTCTCCACTTTACTATTCTTCTTAAAACTTTAGCTCTTTGTGGTCTTTTGCACAAATTTTGCCTTTTCTACTGATGTGGAAAATGACTTTGGAATTTTGATAGGGATTACATTGCACCTGTACATGGCTCTAGATATTAAGAACATTTTAACAGTATTGGTACTTCTAATCCATGAATATCTTTCCACTTATTCATGTCTTCTTCAATTTCTTTTATTAATGTCTCATAGTGTTCAGCATATAGGCCTCCTTGACTGAATTTATTCCTAGGTATTTTGTTCTTCTTGATGCTGCTGTAAATGGTTGCATTTTCTTAATTTCTCTTTCTGATTGTGCATTTTTAGCATATAGAAACTCAACAGACTATTGTATATTGATTTTGTATATTGCAACTTTACTGATCATTTATTAGTTCTGATGGTCTTTTGTAAAAAGATTTTCCATACATAAAATCATGTCATCTGCAAATAGGGACAATTTTACTTGCCCCTTTACAATTTATATGCCAATTCCCTTCCTTCCTTCCTCCCTTCCTTTCTTTCTTTCTCTCTTTCTTTCTTTCTTTCTTTCTTTCTTTCTTTCTTTCTTTCTTTCTTTCTTTCTTTCTCTCTTTTCTTTTCTTTTCTTTTCTCTCTACCTAACACTTCTATGTTGAATAAAAGGGACTAGAGTGGGCATCTTTGTCTTGTTCCTGATCTCAGATGAAAAGTCACTGAGTGTGGTAGCTGTGAGCTTGTCATATATTGTGTTAAGGTATGCTCCCTCTATACCCATCTTACCATGGTTAACATACGTTCCCTCTATAACCATTGTTGAATTTTGTCAAATGCTTTTTCTGAATCTATTGAGATAATTATATGATTTTTATCTTTCATTCTGTTAATGTGGGGTTCACACTGATTAATTTGTGGGTATTAAACCATCCTTGTATCCCTGGAATAAATCTTACTTGATCATGGTGAATGATCCTATTTATGCATTATTGAATTCAGTTTGCTAATATTTTGTTGAGGACATTTGCATCCATGTTCATCAAGCACACTGGCCTGTACTTTTATTTTCTTATAATGTCCTTGTCTGATTTTGGTGTCATGGAAATGCCGGCCTTGTAAAATTAGTTTGGAAGGCTTTCCTCCTTTTTTATTTCTTAGAAAACTTTGAGAAGGATCTGTATTGATTTTTCTTTAAGTATTTGGTGGAGGGCTGCCTGACTGGCTCAGTCAGTAGAACATGTGACTCTTGGTCTTGGGGTTGTAAGTTTGAGCCCCATTTTGGGTCTAGATAGTACTTAAAAATAAAATCTTTTAAAAAATTAAAAAAACAAATACTTGGTATAATTCACGGATGAAGACATCTGATCTTGGGCTTTATATTTTTTGGGGGCTTTCTGTTTCCTGATCAATTGCCTTATTTGTTATTTATTTGTTTAGGCTTCCTATTTCTTCTTGATTCAGTATTGTTAAGTTGTAGGTTGCTAAGAATTTATCCATTTCTTCCAGGTTGTCCAATTTATTGGTGTATAATTATTCATAATGGTCCCTTATTGTCATTCTTATATCTGTGGCATCAATTTAATGTCTTTTTTTTTAAAGATTTTATTTATTTATTTATTTATTCATTCATTTATTTATTCATTTATTTGACAGAGAGAGATCAGAGGCAGGCAGAGAGAGGAGGAAGCAGGCTCCCCACTGAGCAGAGAGCCCGAAGTGGGGCTCAATCCCAAGACCCTGAGATTATGACCTGAGCCGAAGGCAGAGGCATTAACCCTCTGAGCCACCCAGGCGCCCCAGTTTAATGTCTTTCTAATTTTAGTTTATTCTCACTCTTTTTTTAGTCTGAGGATTTGTTGATTTTATCTTAAAAAAACTCTTAGTTTTGTAGATTTTTTTTCTATTCTCTATTTCATTTGTTGCTACTCTAATCTTTATTATTTCCTTCCTTCTACTAAAGTTGGGTTCAGTTTGCTTTTCTTTTTCTAATTTTTTGAGGTATAAAGTTGGGTTTTTATTTGAGATCTCTTCTTTTTTAATGTAAGTGTTATTGCTAGAAAATCCATCTTAGTTTTGCTTTTCCTTTCTCCCCTAAGTTTTGACATATTGTGCCTTTCCTTTTAGTTTGTCTCAAGATAGAAAAATTTACTTTTTTGACCCAATTATTGTTTAAGAGTGTTATTTAAATTTCACATATTTATGAATTTTTCCATTCTCCTGATATTATTGATTTCTAAATTTGGTCTACTGTGATCAGAAAAGGATTGATTTGTTGTCTTAGTAACCTAGCATATGATCCATCTACTCTAGAGGATGTTCCATGTGCACTTAAGAAAAATAATATTATAATAATAATATAAAATAATAATATTCTATGTCTCTCTGTTGAGCCCAATTGGTCTATGATGTTGTTCGACTGTGCTGTTGCTGTTTCCTTACTGATTTTCTGTCTGGATGACCTATCCAGTGATATTGATCCAGCTATCCAGCTATTTAAGTCTCCTACTGCTATATCATCATCATCATCATCATCATCATTATTATTGTCTATTTTTTCCTTCAGATCTGCCAGTATTTGATTAGCAGCTCATCCTTTTATGGGTTTAAGTTTGAGAGCTCCATGTAATAAGTTATTAAAATAAAAGAAGTGAGAGCTCTGACAATTTCTTTTAAAACAAAAATTTCCTCATTCTACTGAGAAGAAAACAATAACTTCAAGAAACTACTTTCTTGAAGACCCAAAGCTAAATAGCAGCAGAACCAAAGGCTAGATTTGGTTCCTTTGTCCAAGTTGTTCTCAGTGAGGAAGCCTATGTAATGAAGAGATCACTTCCATTATAAAGCATCAAGATTTAGAAAATCATAGTCATTAAGAATTAGAAGCGTCCATCTTATTCACCTTCCCAGCCAGTAGACTTTCTTTCCACAACATGCATGACAGATAGTTAATCAACCTCCACTTGGCTATCTCTGGAGACAGAAGATCACTTTCTCATGTAACAGCACTTTCTAGAGTAGGGACACCTCTAATCGGAGTGTTTTCATATATTGGAAAAAATCTACTACTTGGAACTTTCTCCTGTAGCCTAAGCTGGATTTTATGAACCAAGCAAAAGGAGAAACCATCACAGAGGTGATTATTTTAGTGTTTGTATTTAACACATTCAGGCAGAGCATATGTCTTCTGCACTTTCATGAAGTTCAAATGTGTTAGGAAAACTTTGAGCCACAAATCATAGAGAATTCAATTAACAGTGGCCAAAAAAAAAATCAATAACACTAACAAACCAAAAAACCTCAATTAACAATGGCGTAACCATAAATATAATTTTCTTTTTTAATTTTCTTTTTAACGGGTTTGGAAATAAACGGTTCATAGATGGATGCAGTGGTTTACTGGTATTACTGGAGACTCAGGCTCCTTTGCTCTGCCACTTTCAGGATCTTAGTAATGTCTCTCCTTACCTAATCTGAAGGACTATTGGTTTAACAAAAACGGGGAGCCCAAAGAGGAAAAATCTCAAAGTATTTCAAACGCTGTACAGGTGAAAGAGTGCTCTGACTTATGAAACTAAACACTGGATTCCCTTGGTAGATATATCTCTTGATTTTATTTTATTTTATTTTTAAGATTTTATTTACTTATTTGACAGAGAGAAAGAAATCACAAGTAGGCAGAGAGGCAGGCAGAGGGACAGTGGGGAGCAGGCTCCCTGCTAAGCGGAGAGCCCCATGCTGATCCCAAAACTCTGAGATCTTGACCTGAGCCAAAGGCAGAAGCTTAACCCACTGAGCCACCCAGGCACCCCAATATATCTCTTTAGACAAAATAAAATTATTCATCTAAGCTGCTCAGTTTCAGTAGCCCTGTATTGGATCATTCAAGGTATCTCTCATCCTGATTTTAAATACTTCTGGTTATAATACATTTCTCTATAAAGATTATCCTGTAGGGAAAGAAGGCAGTTAATGGACCAGAAAACAATGTTTTCCAATGTGATGTTATAAATAATGTGATAAATATAAATAAATAAACCTACAGTAGTAACTTTGAAGCTACAGATTTCAATTCATAGCTTGGACTCCACTATATATGAGTTGTGTGTGTGTTTGTTCAATATTTTTTAACTTCAATTTCTTCATCAATAAAATGGGGATATCACATATAAAAGAGATTATGTAAAGGTTCAAATAGCAGGGATTTACTAAATGGTTTAGGAAGGAAAGTCTGAATATATTTTTCCATTATTTAGTTGATATTCTGACTTCTATATGAGCGTCATATGAGAGTGGTACGGGTAAGTCAGTCAAAAATTACCTCTGAGGGGATTAAGGAGGACACTTGTGATGAGCACCAGGCATTGTGTGGAAGTGTGAATCATTATATTGTACACCTGAAACTAATGTTACACTTATGTTAACTAACTGGAATTTAAATAAAAACTTCAAAAAATTATCTCTAAAATCAGGCAAATGTTTATTTGGGACTTAGGGGCTACCCTTAAGCTCTCAGGCCCCAAAGAATAAGCTACCCCAAGATTCTCTGCTCAAGCAGCCATAAGCATCTCGAATGAGAGCTCTGGACCGAAAATTGTAGACATCACACCCACTAGCTTTAACAAGTGCTTCATTGTTCTTGCACAAAGAGTGACATCAACCAGGTCTCTGCCTTACAGCAGTTCTCTTCTGAGATAGTCAACAAAGACAGGCCCATGAGAGGCATGGAGACAGCAAAATAAAACCAAGATGCAAGCAGCTCTAACATGATTTAAATTTAAATAGAATATTCTTCCCCCACCCCCACTGGAATCTTATTTTGTCTTCATGGCAGAATACAGATTAGGAGCCCAGTTCTCTTCCTGCATTTTGTTACTGACTATGGTCAGAGACAAGCAAATTCTTTTTAAAAAATCCCTAAATGTGATCAACATGACTCAAGCATATGGGAACTATTTTTAAGTGTGACAGAACACAAAATATTTTTCCCTAAGCTAAAGAATTTTACCGGACATCATTTCCAGGTTAAAACAACATACATTTTGATTGAAGCTGCAAAGAGCCTATTTTGTTTGCAATCTGGTTGGCAGGAGGTGGGTAAAAACTGCCCATCATTGGGAAGAAAAGGAGGGCAAACTCTTCATTCAGCCCACACCACTTCTGCGAACAGCTATCCACCAGGAGATGGAAGAGTACATTCACAATTTACTAGAGAAATGGAATTCCTGGGTCTTAACTAAGTCCTTAAATAAAATGCATCTTTTTTAAAAAAAGAAATGATAACTAACAGGAATCAAAATTATTTACACAGGGGCGCCTGGGTGGCTCAGTGGGTTAAAGCCTCTGCCTTCGGCTCAGGTCATGATCTCAGGGTCCTGGGATCGAGCCCCACATCGGGCTCTCTGCTCAGCGGGGAGCCTGCTTCCCCTTCTCTCTCTGTCTGCCTCTCTGTCTGCTTGTGATCTCTCTCTCTGTCAAACAAATAAATAAAATCTTTAAAAAAAAAATTATTTACACAAAGGAGAGCTTCATTCCAAAATGAAAATGACTTTTTAGCGTGAATTCAATATTTTACTAGTTAAAACAATTATCAAAGTAGTGTTTTTCTTCAAATGCTTTCTCTCCGTTAGTGGAAAATTAACAGGTGGCTTTACAAAGAGAGAGCAGAAAGATCCTTATGGGATCTAAGCTTTATGAAACAGCACCCATTGTTGCACACAACAGTAGTTTATTATGTCTAAAAAGTATCCTTTGTAAATTACAACCAGGACTAAAGCATCGTGATTTCACCACTGACTCCTCAATTTAAGCTGTCGTGTCCATGAAACTACACCCAAGCCTGTGGCTGTCCATTTCCTCCTAAGAGTTAATATTCAGCAAATATCAATGGATCCATCGGCCTGTATTGAGTTTCACCTTCTTAATCTACTCACAGAAAATATCAGCGCAGGTCCATTCCCAGAATTCAAACTTCTTAGAATTAAAAGGAAGCTGAACAAACTCTCAAATAAAATCGAGAGGTTTCAGGTAATTCTGCAACAAGAGTTTTTCACGACAAACATCAGAAACCATTGTTCTCTATTTCTAAAAACAGTATTTCCTGTCTTTAGGCACATTTAACCAGAATGTTGAGGAGCTTGAATATAGCTAGAATAAGACAATCCTCTGATTAACAAAACTGCTACTTGATTATGCATGTTCATTTGTCCATCCTCTCCTGATGCAATATTCAGTCTCTCACCACCCACCTCCCTGAAGCAATGCAAGTTGGTGAGGTGATTTTTAAATTTAGATAAAAAGAGAGTGGCCTAGCCACACATCTCTTGTTTTCATTTATGAGATGTGCTTGCTTAATAAAGTAGAAAGGCTAGGAGATATGACAAGTTCAAACTGCATGGCAATTTGGCCAAATCTCAACTTCAAGGGGAAGGTGTGAAAAGGTGGTGAATGAATAAACTGCATGGGCAATTTGGGGTGAGTGCTTTGGGGACACCACCTGCTAAACACAGAGATCTATAGAAACATTGCTCATGTGGAGAATGAAGAAGGGTAACCGTGGAGAAGAATTAAGAATTGTAGATGAGTCCACTGGTTGGAGACAGTTAACAGAGGGAATACACTGAAGTTACCAAAGTGAGGACAACTGTCTTGTTAGCACTTAATTAGGATGATAGGTATATCCCTGGTACCCTATCAGGCCTCTTTCTTACTTTTAAATTGTAAGAGTTGGGTTATTAGGCATGGTCTCTTTAATTACCTTTATATTCACTTGTCCAATAAAACTGATAACAGTCATAGTGTCCTTCAGACTCAAAACATTAACTCTACCAGCAGTGCAAATGAGTAACAGGGAGAGGACCCTGTTCACCTCTAATGGGGCTTTTCAACCAGCTCGCTCATCAACTCCACAGCCTGCCTTTTGCTGTGAGTCCTGAATGTCGGTAACAATCACATGAATGCTGGAAAGAAGACTTTACTTTTCGTCTCTTGTGCCCATTTGGAAGCCCAGTCTCACCCGATACCATGTGTGTAACCTATTCAAGAAACTACTAGAAAAGGGGCGCCTGGGTGGCTCAGTGGGTTAAAGCCTCTGCCTTCAGCTCAGGTCATGATCTCAAGGTCCTGGGATTGAGGCCCGCATCGGGCTCTCTGCTCAGTGGGGAGCCTGCTTCCCCCCTCTCTCTGCCTACTTGTGATCTCTCTCTCTCTCTCTGTCAAATAAATAAATAAAATTGTTAAAAAAAAAAAAGAAAGAAACTACTAGAAAAAGAATGGCTTCTAGACCTAGATTCAGTATCCAGCATCAACCTACCCATATACATACCTTAAATCAAAGTCATCAGTTCTTTTCGCAGTCAGCATCATAGGGCTACACTAAAATTGCCACATAGCTCTGGAATCCTAGAACCAGAGGGATCTTAAATAATCTAACTTAAACCTCACCCCACAAGTACTGTTCTCCTCAGTTACATAAAATGGAAAACGCTTTGTGCTCAGAAAGAGAAAAATGGATTCCATTTATTTCTGCCAGCATTAATGTCTACAGTGTAACCTTGATTAATTATGAGTCATTTATGAAAAATACATACATCAAGCCCCTTGTGAGATGCTATGGAGAATTAAAATAAAGACATAATCCTGACCTCAAGAACCAGAGAGGCAGAGAAAACACAGAAAGCTGGACACGCCAGTCATAAAAAGAACTTGCTACCTTCAGTACTGAACTCCTGATCTTGTTATGTACCCCAGTGTTACCTGTGGCCAGGTGGATAGATGCCTCACCCCTGCCCAGCCCTTAGTAACTGATGTTGGGTTATCAGCTGTGTTTGTCCCTCAGGATGAGCCCTGTTGAAGCCCGCAGCCATGTCTGGCCCAGAAAATATATTAAGATAGAGAAACGAAGTGCTTGGATATAAGAAATTCCAACCGAGGGATCAGAGAGGAGCTGAAACAACAGAGGTTTTAATTCGTGTTATTCCCGCAGTGGAAATGAATAAACAATACTTGTCACTCCATCAAGCATTTATTTATTGACCCCTCAATCTGCTATTTTCCTTTTACACTATCCTAATTCTTTTCAGGACTCCAGGAAGTTTCCTTACTTCCAGTCATTTTTTATATATTACCATTAAATTTTTTTAAAGGGATTGATTCTTAATCATTTTCAGATGTTTACTGAATGTTTGCTGAACAAAGCTAGCCAGTACATGCACAGTCTGTATGTGTAACTAAGTACATGGCTTTTCATCCTTGTTTAAAAAAAATACTCTTTAAAATCTTCTATACAACTCTAACTGTATAAAAACGTATTTTTATAGCAGAAAAATAAAAGTCTAGTTCTGTCTGACATACTTATAATTCTTTTTTTTTTTTTAAGATTTTATTTATTTATTTGACAGAGAGAGAGAGATCACAAGCAAGCAGAGAGGCAGGCAGAGAGAGAGAGGGAAGCAGGCTCCCCGCTGAGCAGAGAGCCGGATGCGGGACTTGATCCCAGGACCCTGAGATCATGACCTGAGCCAAAGGCAGAGGCTTTAACCCTCTGAGCCACCCAGGCACCCCGACATAATTCTTGATTGATTAATGCACTGAGTTATATCATGTTTTGGGAAAACCCAAATGAGTACAAATCTAGAAATTCATTCAGTTAGGCTCCTGTCTTTAATTCTATGGGAGAAACCCTTGATTAGACTAAATAAGATGAATAATTTGTTTACAATAACCATTATGGAAAAATATTGAGTAAGCCTGTGCCTAGTTGAGAATCTAAGACTTCAGTTCAAACAAAGTGTTAGTACATCATTAAAAGTAAATATGTTAATGATTTTTCCATGTCTGGGTCACTAAACATATGTCACTGAAAAGATCTTTCAGATTTTTATCCATCTTATTGGATGTTTATGGAGTGATTAGATTGTCAAATAAGGTAATTAACTTTTATCTCAGACACAATGTACTTCTCAAGGATACTCTCACCTTCCTACAAGTAGGAAATATAATAGTAAATCTGTGTACTGTGTTAGATGACCTGTACCTATATTATCAAATTTTAGAACCCCTTATATCAGGGAGTGGCTTCTGTTCAAACCTTGGGCTCCTATGGCTGTGAGATCTTCTGTGGAGATAAGGGTATACTGGGGGCAGCATCCATCTGTCCTTGGGACAACTATATCAGTCAAGGTCCCAGCAAGAAACAGAAGTCACTCCCCAGACTGTTCAAATGAAGATAATTTAATAAGGGAAATAATTAGAGGGATGAGGGCAGAATTGGAGGAACCAACAGGGGATACTGAGGCACTGAGATATTAGCAACAAAAGGAAGTGTTCATTTTCATTTTGGTTAAAGAAGCAAAGAGAGGAAATAGTGTTATCAAAGCACAATAAAGGCTGGAGCAACAAAGGAGGACATGCAGGACAAGAGCTGTATTTCAGCTACTGCCAAAGACAGGCTACCAAAGAATGGAGGGAGTGGAGATGAAATGCCCCGATTATAGCTCCTTCAACCCTTTCATCTCTTGCCAGTGTTTTCCATTGGCTGAACCCAACCAGAATCCAGAAAAGGAGCAGTCCTTAGGCATTAGCCTTCTGCAGCACAAAGCAGGTCAGAGAAGAGAACAGGTTGCAGGAAGGACAGAAGACTGGCATAACCCCCAAGAACCAACAAAACCCAACAAAAGGCAAAAAGCTGTGTAGAATCTCCCAGTCTGTTTTCTTCAAATTCTTAGAAACTTCAGAGTAAGTTCCTAGGGAAGCTATAAATCCCTCCAGTTTTCCAAAGAAAATTCATCAGGCCATTCCAAGTGGCTCTGGCTTGTACAGGCTGGAAAAAAACAGTCGCACGTTGTAGACAGAGTATTTGGAGGTGTCAGCCAGGACTGCCAAACAGAAACAAGCAACAAATCTAGTCCACTGGTGGCTGAACACGGAGCTCAGACTCTTAGGGAACCTTTACCAATAAGGACCTAGATGAAGATACAGGTCAGTGTACTTCAGGAGCCAACGGAAACCCAAAACAACAATTTATATTTTTCTCTGCTTCCAAACACCTCCATGAGGTGAACCATCAACATTTCAAACTCAACACATACCAAAAACAAACTTGAAATTTTCCTCTACCTAAATGCTCTCATATCATGCCTGACCCAAGCCGACCGCCAAATCTACACACACACATGCTACCAATCAAACACCTGTTCTTTCTGTCCTCCTCATTCCCAATAATGGACTTTAGAATACTATCGTCTCAGGAATGTATTGTCACATCATCATCCTGGATTCCTCTCAATCTAATACATTTGAGCCAAATACTTCTCAAAGACAACCCGACCCTACATGAGCACCCGATAACAGTTAGCACCATGCACTGTGTTTGCTCACTCCTTTGTCCTGCTGAAGTTTGGTTCTTCTCACCTAAAAATTTCCTTCATAATCCCTCTGGATCCCACGGCCAGTGCTGCATCCACTAAGGTAAGAGCCCACTTCTTTGGCACTGACTTTGGCTCAACTGAAGGCATTATTTACACCTGCCATCTGACTACCCTTTGTTTCCAGCATCTTCATAGAAATAAACCTTGTCTGATTCTGCCTGATTCAACAACCAACTGGATTGATTGATCCTTTCACCAATTTTGCCCTCAGCTCAGATAAGCAGAACTGAACAATTGCCCTCCACATCCACTAAATCCTAAATTCCATAGAGACTGCAAGTACTCTATCCATTTTTTGTGTATTCTCACTAATTATTCTTCTTCAAGACTATGTTGCTATACTTCTAGATAAAAGCAATAATCTATTTTCTACTACTTTTCCTGACTGCATCCAATCATCTAACATCGTAACGCTGCTGTATAAATCTTCTCAAATGAAGCCCAGCTATGAACACTGAATCCATCTGCTCAAATATCTCTGAAGTCTTTTCACTTCCTAAAAACTGTAGACAAAGTTATTTAACATGGTACTCAAAGTCTGGCCTCTACTTTCCTCTCCAAAGTTACTTAACATGGTACTCAAAGTCTGGCCTCTACTTTCCTCTCCAAAGTTACTTAACATGGCACTCAAAGTCTAGCCTCTACTTTCCTCTCCAAAGTTACTTAACATGGTACTCAAAATCTGGCCTCTACTTTCCTCAGATTCATTTCAGGATGATGATTTCCCATGTGGATATCAGATTCATCCTGAAATATTTATTCAAAAAATCATTCTTTGCACATTATATGGTAGTGTCACCTTTGTCATAAGCCAGGTGGCCATATGCAAGTAGGTCTACTTCTGAACCCTATATCCAGTTATAGGGTTTTGTGATTTTGTGTAGGTGTGAGGTAAGGTCAATACTTTATAAGGTCAGTACTTTATATGTCTAGTATTTTTTGTTCTCTGCTTTCATTTTAGTCATTCTGGTAGATATATAGTGGTATCACATTATGGTTTTAATTTGCATTTTTATAATGACTGATAAAATAATATTCTTTATTGTTTTTCTTCTATCCACATAATATTCCAACCAAATTCATTTTCCATTTATTTCTGAAATACACCCTGTACTTTAAAACTTTTGCTTTTAAGACTTTCTTTATACTACCTTCTCTCTTATAATTAATATCTCATTATCTTTATATGTCCAAATAACTCTATTTCCTTATCCCAAGGCATCATTCCTGGCCTTGTTCCAATGCCACTTCCTTTTCAAACCATTTTCCACTATCCTTAAATTTTATAAAGTTGGAAGGTATCTGGCATATGGTAGACCATGAATGTAAGTGTCCCCTATCCTCTGCCACTTTCTTCTATCTGAACAAAGGAAATTATATGTTCCTCTTGTGGAATTCATTACTTTCTAGCTTACATGTCAGTAACTGCATATTTCATATTTCTCACAAGTCTGTGTTCCTAAGAGCTAAAAAATAGATGTTATTCAATTGTATATATTCCATGACATCTAGAGGAGAAAGATGTTTAATAAGTACACTTTATACTCTGCAAACATCATCTCATTTAGGCCCACAACAATAGCAACTGATATTCATACCCTCATTTTATGTATTAGAAAACTAAATCTCAGAATGGGTAATTGGCTTGCACAGTTTGGAACTAGGACTACAATCAATACCAGACGGTGTAAAGCTCTTGTTCTTTTTTAAAAATTCTGCAGCATTACGTGGAGGGCCCCTTCATGGTACTGTGATCCATTCGAAGGAAGCTTAAGGCCATCTAGTCTGAAGGGTTTTTCAACTTACTAATTATCTTCAGATACAGTTCATCATCAAAGAGTTTAACACTTTAATCAATTCTAATGGAAGCAACATCAAGAGAACCAAAACCTGAGTGAAAATATTATAGACTTCAAAAGATACACTTTTTAAAAAATCATCCTTATTCAAGTATAACATACACACAGAAAAAGGCACAGATCATAAATGTCCAGCTTGGTGATTTTTCGCAAAGTGAACTCACCTATTTATCAGCACCCAGATCAAGAAATAGAACATGATGAGCATCCCTGAGTCACCCTTGGGCCCACTTCCAGTCTCTGCTGTCATCCTCAAGGATAACCACTATCATGACTGCTATCACCATATATTAGCTTTAACTAATTCAAACTTTATTCAAGTTGAAAAAGAGTATTCACACTTTTGTGTTTTTTTTTTTTTCCTTGAACACCGTGTTTCTGAAATTCCTGTGTGTTTTTATATATAGATGTACTATATTCTCATTGCTGCATACTACTATCTTACATTAATATACTTCAATTTATTATTGATTCTACTATTGATGAATAATTGAGGAAATTTCTAGTTCAGAGCTAATATAAATAATTCCACTAAGAACAATTTTGTACGTGTCATTTTATGTATATATATTTGCATTTCTTTGGGAGAATATGAGTAGGAGTGGAATTGCGGCATCATAGGATATGCATATCCTATGCATAGGATAGGCATCATAGGATATACATATTGATATGCCAAATATTTTTTTCCAAAATACTTCAGTGGTTATTCCCCAGTCTAACCAACAGTGTACAAACATTCTGTTTGCTTTATTTCCTCATCAGTACTTTATATGTCTAGTATTTTTTGTTCTCTGCTTTCGTTTTAGTCATTCTGGTAGATATATAGTGGTATCACATTATGGTTTTAATTTGCATTTTTATAATGACTGATAAAATTAAGCACTGTTTCATATACATATGGACCATTTGGATGTTTTCTTTTGTGACGTGCTTGTTCTAGTATTTTGTCCATTTTTCTATTGGTTTTTATACTTCTTCCTTATTAATTTGTAGGTGTTCTTAATGTATCACTGCAAATATTTTCTCCCACTCAGTAGGTTGCTTTTTCACTTCTGTAGTGGTGTCTTCTGATGAACAGAAGTTAACTTTAATATAATCCAACTTACCAGTTTCCCCTTTATGTCTTAAAGTTCTGTTTTTGTTTTTTGGTTTCTATCTCTATTTTAGACATTGCATTTGCTCCAAGGACATAAAGACATAGTCCTATGTTTTCTTCTAAAAGTTGTTTATTTTTCCTTTCATATTTAGACCTTGGTGTGGACATTGATTTTTGTGTAGGTGTGAGCTAAGGTAAAGGTTCATTTTTTCCCATGTGGATATCAGATTCATCCTGAAATATTTATTCAAAAAATCATTCTTTGCACATTATATGGTAGTGTCACCTTTGTCATAAGCCAGGTGGCCATATGTAAGTAGGTCTACTTCTGAACCCTATATCCAGTTCCATTAGTCCTTTTCTTTTCATCCTTATGCCAGTAACACATTCTATTAATTAATTTTGGGGAAACATGAATGTTTAAAACTGAAAATGCTTTTTCTTTTAAACAGAACAAATAAGGCAAACATCTGTGTTTTTTTCCCATGACTGTGAAATCTACATTCACCAATGAGTTAGTGAAATCTACTATTATTTACTTAAAGGTTAACATAGAAGAACTATCATTGGAAGTTGTAACTCAAAAGCTAGTCTTGTTCCTCCTTGTCAGAATGATACTGATATGCTAAGTCAGTTTTTTTTTCTTTTAGTGACTATTGATACAGCTCAAAGCAGACAGACTGATAAAGAAGGGCTTTTTACATAAATATTAGACTCATTTCCAAGATAAAAGAACACTGTATAAAGATTCAAATTTCTGCTATCTCTCTAAAATATCGCCACAGTAAAATTTTCCAAGAGAAGACACATATAGAACTTCAAAAAAAATTTTAATAATAAAGGAGAGAAAAATAAAATCATTGGTTCTGCAGAGCAGCAAAAACAGGATTGTATCCATCCGTTGGTCATTGTTATAGCCTCAATGCCTTCAAAATTGCCTGGTACATAAAAGGTACTGTATTAGTTTCCTAGGACTGCTGTAACAAATTATTACAAATTTAGTGGCTCAAAAAAACACAGGCATTTCTCTTCTCACACTTCTCTAGGTCAGAAATCCAAAATTAAGGTGTCAGTAGTGTTAGTCTCTTCTAGAGGCTCTGAGGGAGAACCCATTGCACTCCTGTCTCTTAGCTTTCTGGTGGCTGCCAGCAATGCTGGGTGTCCTTTGACTTGTAGATGCATCACTTCAGCCCCTGCCTCTGCCTTCATATCACCTTGTCCTCTACATCTATCTTCTCCCTCTCTCTTCCCATATGAGAAGCTTGTCATTGCATTTAGAGCTCACTCTAATCCAACATGACCTTATACTAAGATCGTTCACTTAACTACATCTGAACATACTCTCCCCCACCCCAAATAAGATCAAATTCACAGGTTCTGAGGGAACATTATTTTTGTAGGAGGAATAGGGATGAATCACTATTCAATCCACTACAGGTGTCTTCAAATATCTGTGAATCATCAGGTAGACATGCTTGTGTGTTTCATTATTATTTTGAAAGAAAAAGCCTAACATTTTAAATAGTTTGAATCAAATTGATTTGCCTGGTTTTTAGTCTGAGTATAGGGGTATAAAAACCGGGGAGATGAGCCACGGTAACATTAAATGACAAGTTTTTACTTTGTTTTGTTTCTCCATGTTTTGTTTTGTTTTTTAATGAGTGAAGATGGGCAAAAGTGGCATTTAAAAGCTGCAGAGAAAATTAATTTGATAACATTCGACACCTATAATGATAAAAACTTTCAGCAAACTAGGAATAAAAAGAATTCTTCAACACGATAAAGTTCATTTATGAAAACCTTACAGCTACTATCATATTTAAAGACTGAATTTTTTCCCCTTAAAATCAGGAACAAGGCAAAGATTCTGCTCTCTGTATGGCTATTCCACAATGTTGTAGCCAAAGAAGTGAGACAAGAAAGCAAAAGAAATAAAAATGTTTATTTTCCATAAACAACATGACTATTTTTATGTAGTAAAAACTACAGACAGACTCTACAACAACAAAAAAGAACTAATAAATGAGAGTTACAAAAATTAATAAATGGAATTAAGAAATGCAAGATGAAGGTCAACAAAAAAAATTGATTGTATATCTATATATGCAGAATATGACATTATACAGCCACTTTGGAAAATAATAAACATTTGGAAAATTATTTAAAATATGACTTACAATGGCTTCTCTAAACATAAACAGCTTAGGGACAAATTATAAAATATTGAACAGTGTAAAATCTGTTCAATGAATATTATAAAGTATTGCTGAAAGAAATTAAGCAAGACCTAAATAGATGGAGAGGCTACGCACGCACATGGGTCAGAATCCATCTGGATTGTTAGATGCCAATCCTCCCCAAAATGAGCTATAGATTTGGTGCAATAAAAATCTCATCAGTTTATTTTTTAGGAATTGACAAGGTGATTCTAAAGTCTATTCTCACAGTTAGCCCAAACAATTGTGATAAAAAGAAGAATCAACTTGGACTGCTTATAGTGCCTGACTTCAAAATGAACTCCAAAGTTAGAGTAGTCATGACAAGTTTGATATTAGTGTAAGGATAGAAATTTATGTCAATCAAACCAAAAAGAAAGTTCACAAATAGACCCATCCATATAAAGTCAATAATTTTCAAAAGAGATAGATAGCATGGGACACTTGGGTGGCTCAGTCCGTTGGGTGTCCACCTTCAGCTCGGGTCATAATCCCAGGATCCTGGAATGGAGTCCCGCATCAGGCTCTCTGCTCAGCAGAGGGCCTGCTTCCCCCACTCCCCCCCGCCCCGCCTCTCTGCCTACTTGTGATCTCTCTCTCTCTGTGTCAAATAAATAAATAAATAAATAAACAAATAAACAAATAAATAAATAAAATCTTAAAAAAAAAGAGAAAGATAGCGAAGAAACTCAATGGGGAAAGACAGACTCTTTAAACAAATGGTATCGAAATGACTGGATATTCACAAGGAAAAAGAACACATGAGCTTTAGCTCTTAAACTCAAAGCAATCAATTAACCTCTGTGTAAAGCTGAAATTATAAAATTCCTAGAAGAAAATACAAGTGAAAATATTTTTAAATTTGAGGTAGGTAAGATTTCTAAGAAATGAGAAAGAAACCATGAGCCATTAAAAATGATAAATTAGGCCTCATCAAAATTCAAAATATGTCTCTGAAAGAGACCAAGAAAAAATGAAAAGGCAAGACACCAACTAGGAGAAAATATTATGCACTATGTAAATGTGAAAAGGAGTTTTAACACAATTTCTCATCTGAAACACAGAGGACAGAAATTTATTTGTGTAACTATTTTCTCTATTCTCCTAATATATTTTTCCAAGAATTGTGTAGCTCTTGTACCATCATAGAAGCATTGGAGAGTAGTTAATGTGTTACATACGATAGATGCCTTTGGGCATAAGTGTTTTCATTCTTTCAGGGAAATCTCACTGAGAAAGAATGCCAATTCAGTATTAAGAAGACAATTAACCTAATTTAAAAATGGTTAAAAGACATTTCATCACAGAAGATCTGTGAGTTGTCAATACTAATATGAGAAGATGCTCACAATCAGTCATCAGAGAAAAGTGAGTTGAAATCACAATGAGATAGCACTGAAGAGCCATTAGAATGGATAAAATTAAGGGCCCTGATTATACCAAGTATTTGAAAGGATGCGGAGTGACGGGAACTCTCATACATTGCTGGTGGGAATGCAACATTGTACAGCCACTTTGGAAAACTGCTTTTTATAAAGTAAACATATTCCTGCTATATTACACTGCTATTCTATTCTTAGGTATTTACCCAAGAGAAATGAAACCACATGTCTACAGGAAGACTTGTACACAAATGTTCTCTGCAGCTTTATCCATAGAACCAAAAAAACTGGAAACAATCCAAATGTCCAATAACAGGTTCACTCTCAGCACATATGAATCTATTTTGACAGGAACGTAGCAATTCATCTGCACAGAACTCTGAAACACAACCCTTCTAAAATTTCTAAGTTAATAATTTTATGAATTTCTTTTCTTTCATATTAAAATATTAATTTTATACTCTAAAGGTTAGAGTATAAAAAGTACCATTTAAACAGACAGATGAGTTTGCTCTCACACTTCCCTCTGTGAGGCAGGCATAACAGGGATATGAGATCTTCCTTTAGGTCAGTGGTTAGGTCACAACAGTGGTTCTCAACCCCGGGCTGCACATTAGCCCTACCTGTGGAGCATTAAAAAAACAAAACAAAACAAAACAATACCTGTCCCACCACCAGGTTGCAATTCCACTGTGCCAAGAGTTGAGTAGGTAATGGGATTTTAAATGTTTCCTCCACCTCCAGGCAATTCTAATGTGCAGCCAAGGTTAAGAACCACTGTTGTGGGCTCAGCAAGCATCTCCATCTTCCACAGTGGGAGGGATGAACTAGAAGAGTCCATGGAGTTATTATAATAATAAAATAAGTTCAAGTATATAAAACCGATTTGTGCAAAGCATGGCACGTAGTAGGTGCTCAACAAATGTCTTTTTTCTAAGCTTCTACTTCTCTCCCAGTTTCCCCTTTAAAACTATCAGTCTTTCTGGAGGAGGTCACACTCTTTTTAAGCAACAGCTTCATTATCAAATAATACTCAGGCAAGAACCAACAACCATCAGAAACAAAAATCCTTTAGGAGTCAGAGGAAGAGCAACAGCAAAAATGAGAAGGGGGTCATTCAGAGGGATGGTGGGTAGATACCACGAAGAGTTTGCCTAATTCAGACTCACTGTCTCCTCAAGGAAGCCAACACTGTGATGCATAGAGATCCTTCCTTGGTAGTTGATTCTACTATCATGGACTTAACATTGGCCATTAATGGAAACACTTAAACTGTCATTAAGGAGCATCAGAAAATCCTTCTTTCTTTTTTTTTTTTTTTAAGATTTTATTTATTTATTTGACAGAGAGAGAGAGATCACAAGTAGGCAGAGAGGCTGGCAGAGAGAGAGGGGGAAGCAGGCTCTCTGCTCAGCGGGGAGCCAGATGCAGGGCTAGATCCCAGGACTCTGAGATCATGACCTGAGTCGAAGGCAGAAGCTTTAACCCACTGAGCCACTCAGGTGCTCCCTCCTTCTTTCTTTATCTTTCCTACCTACCTGCTAAAGTCACCCTTCACCCATCAGTTCCAAGTCAAATCTCAAGTCTCCCAATAAAATCTTATAGATCCTCTGGTGTGGAATTACTTTGCTCCTCCACCTTCCCACTGTAACTCTCCACTGATGAACACAATGGAAGTTATCACTGAAGTTGTTCATGTGTGTAACAGTCTCTGACAGACCACATAATCCTAGAAGGCAGGGACCAAAATGGCCACCTTTGTACCCTTCACCACATAGGGTTCTTTTGTAATGTGATATATGCATTCCTAGAAATCACTGTGCTATGTAATATCCCACAATATATACCACAGACTGTGTGAAAAAACATGGGGTTAGGTGTATAACATTTGTCAGAGACACTTAAAAACAAGATAAGAAACTTGGTACAAACAGTAGCACACATTAAAGAGTTGAACAGTTTACTCAGGTTAAATAGTTTTGGAATATGTAAATACTACAATAAAGATGGCATTTTACTTGAGGAAGACTTGAAGTTTGCTTGCAGGAGTTGTGTCTGGAAGGATTGAGGCTCATGAGTCATGGTGGAGTGGTGGAAGAGGGGTTTTCTAAAATCAGTGGGGAAGTCACAATAGCAGAGGGAGATGAGAGTCTCATAATGCACTCAGTGATCAGACAGCTGGTAGATGTTTGAGGTGTACAGTGTGACTTCTGTATATTTCTGTGCTGCCAGGGCCCACTGAGTACAGTTTTCTGTGTTTACCTAATGCTTTTGAGGGCAGAATTACATCTACAGGAGCGTGAAATTCATTCATGTTCAAATTGTTCTCTAATATACTAATTATGTTGGAAGCAAATTCACATTTGCAAAATAAATGTTACAGCAGAACTGACTTCTACATTATGTAAACAGTGTGAAATATCATTAATTTATATTTGCAAATAGGCAGAAAATTCTACATGAAGACACATGCTTCAGTGTTTCCAAAGAAGGCTAGAATAAAATGATAGTGTGAGACTGTGAGCCAGAAATACAGGTAGGTCATGATCTCCTTGCCAGATATAATGTAGGCAAATTACTTAAGTTCACACGGCCCTTCTTTTACATTCTCTAAAATGGGGATGATATTTTGTCTCCTTACCAGACTATACAGTGTAAAGATTGCATAATATTCCACAGACCATGCATGATGAAGTTCATTCTGATAAACTGAGGAATGAGCTCTTATGAACTTCAAAACAAAGTTATATTCTTCACATATCAAAGACTGACCCTTGTCCACAGATATATTTTGTAATCTCTAGAATAAGCCTAGTAGTTGAGTGAAAGTCAACATTTCCATATAAAGTGTACCAGTCCTGTGGTGTGTTGTTGAAAGACAAATTGTTGGTCACATAGGAGTCAGCGTCACTTATGTTATCCACACTGACCCTGAAGTGACTTGAAGCTGTTTACTTCTCTAGTAGTAAAAAACTTAAAGATTTGGACTATCACTTATATATTAAATTTGCCTTTTTTTTAAAAGATTTATTTTAATTTTATTTATTTGAGAGAGAGAGAGAGAAAGAGAGAGAGCATGAGAGGGGAGAGATCAGAGGGAGAAGCAGGCTCCCCACGGAGCAAGGAACCTGATGTGGGACTGGATCCCGGGACTCCAGGATCATGTCCTGAGCCGAAGGCAGTTGCTTAACCAACTGAGCCACCCAGGTATCCCTTAAATTTGCCTTTTAAGACAAATGCCAGAAAGGCAACTTCATTTTCTCTTACTACACTGAGGAAATGACCTGATGCTCCTCAAAAATGACTCAAGGCAAAAGACATTAATGGCCCCTCTATTCTCAGATTAGAAGAAAGTAGAGAACCACATGAATCCCACATGAAATCAGCTGGTCGTATCCTGAGATGCTGGCTTAGATTCATAAATGATAAAATGGGAAATAACACTATTTTTTCATTTATTGACTATGATGAAGCCATTTATATATATTTTGTATAATTTACTGTATATCTACCAAGAGGTTATTTCCTACTGAAAGATGTGACATTTATAATTATCCTATAATTTACTGTTTGAAAACTGAGCCTTTCTTTTGCAGTATATTCATTCTGTCTTTCTGAGACACACATTCTGTACTTCCCAAACAAAGCTGGAAATTTTCTAGTGGTTCTTAAAATCTTTAATGGATATATGTTTCAGAAGTTATTAATTTTCTGAGTTACACTCTTTCCTACCACCTCCTGGCAGAGCTGAGGCATTGGGGGCAACCACTTTGAATTGCTACATAGAGTCAATATGTTTATATTCAAATTTTCATATGACTCCTCACCAATTTTACGGAGAGCTATAGCAGCAATAGTAAATAATGAGATAGTGCTTACTAAGTATTGTACTTTTCTTGCCATTTTATTATTTACTTATTTAGTTATTTATAAAATGTTTCTATTTGAGTATAGTCAACACACATTGTCATATTAGTGTCAGGTGTGCAATGTAGTGATACTGCTTCCCTACTTAATGAAACTGAGACTCAAGAAGTTAAGTAACTTGCTCAAGGTCCAAAAGTTAGAAGTTGCAAAACTGGCATTTAGAACTACGAGGTCTGTCTCCAGAGCTCATGCATTTAACTTCTATGCTATGCTGTCCTCATATATACCGTAAAACAGTATATCTGATTAACCTTATGAAAAGAAAGAAATGTATAAATTTCTCTATTGCCAATTCAGGATCTCGATCATGTTCCAAATCAGCTTCAACTGTTCTTGCGTTAAAACCTACCCACCCTCACCCCTTCTTGCACACGCTCTAATTTTATAGCTCTTGTTTCCTCTGCACTTTAGTTGATTTTGATGATTAAAGAGAACTGCTCATCTGCAACAAAAGCAGACATTTGTGCCGACAGCAATAAATGACAGCTGAAACAGCATTTAAAGTACATCTTGAATAAATGTTCAAAAGCATGGCCTTAGGGCAATTTCCTGTTTTACTGGAAAATCTACTTTGCTAGTGTCTGATAAAATTGTATGAACGGTGGAAGCTTAATTCTCCGAGGCATGTTCTATGAAGCATTTGACAGCTTATCTGATGAAATCCACTCTACCAGCGGTTCAGAGAGACCATGTGCCCCTCACAGAGGAAGCCCAGGCTGAATGGCTCTTGTAGCCTTGGGGCTGATGTTATTAGTTCCTAAATGAACCGATTATTGTTTCCTTGACTGATTTCCCAGCAACTGTATGGATGCTTGACACACCAAAGGTTTTCCATCTTGTATAATCAATCCACTGTTGAAAATGACTCGCTTAGGCATGGAAATCTCATTAGAGCTGTTTAATATTTTGAGCCATCCAGGTGATTCAATCAACTCAGCCAAAATTAAATCACTGCTTACATGAGATTAGATGAAGTGTCAGTTCAGGCCCACAGTTAAATGTTCCACTTTCCCTAAACTAGGGCAGGAATAAGCAACCATTCATAAATGGAATACCAAGTGGTTGCCCCCCATGCCTCAGCTCTGCCAGGAGGTGGTAGGAAAGAGTGTAACACAGAAATTTGCTCTAATATAGTCTCCATTGCACAAGCAAATAATGCATGAACATTAATTACGCTTCAAATTAAAATACAATTCCCAAGATTTCCTACCCCAGATGCAATGATCTATGCTAGGGCTACTAACTAGCCTCTTCTGAGTTTTGTAAACTGTCAGAGTTTATGATCACACACATAAACAGAATCAGAGTCAGAGTCTTTGCACTACAGATAGTTGCCAGAAGTTGTGTGTGTGTGTGTGTGTGTGTGTGTGTGTGTGTGGTCCATCCTTCTTCCATTAAATGCTGATCAGCCTGGTTAGAGAACAATATTTATGACCTGACACAAACCTGATACTTCCAAAATGGCCTAAAATGTAAATCTTTGTGTTAAGCCATCACTGAGCTGGAAAACCCAACAGCATTACTTTGGGGCCCCTATAGAATTGCTTTTATGGTCCTGAAAGGATTATTTTCTTTCCTCAGTTAGGCTTTGATAATTTTGGTTATATTTACCACATAGATGCTGTAGAGAATATCATTCCTTACATCACACAATGTCTTCATTATGAGAAAAACCAAGGATACTTTCTCTGGGGTCTCAAAATTCTTCTGCTTTTGAATCACTCATTAATTTTTGCTTTATGAGAACACTGAAGAACGTAGTTGTTCTTTCTCTTCTGGACAATGTAAAGCCAAAGTTGTGAAAGACCCTTTCAACACGCACCAGATTCTGATGAGCATTTTAGGTACTGATCTCACTCCTGGCTTCATCCTACATTTTTCATCTCCTCTACTCTTGGGATGTTTTTCCTCTTTCACTTATTTGACCATGGACTATATCTAGCTTCAGGGCATGTGTTTCTGAGCCATCCAAAATTTTACTAGAGCATGTCATGGCATAAATAAATAAATGAATAAATATACCAGGGTTAAGCACATCAGTTTTTCACTCTCTGAGGTGATTCTTGTGATGATATGACAAGGGCAAAGATGAGAAGGAAGATACCATTATGGATGATCACGAAAATCTGAAAAATTCAATGACATAGAAAACTCCATTTGTTGGCTCCACATCATCAAGAAAATTACTTAACTTCTCTGAGTCCTAATTTCTTTATTTTTTAGTGAGATAATATTTCATATAATTGTTATAAATATTTGATGAATCATTCATTTATTCAACCAACAGAGCAGCTGCTATACCATATTCAGTATATAGATAAATTCTTTTTTTTTTAAGATTTTATTTATTTATTTGACAGAGAGAGAGAAATCACAAGTAGGCAGATAGGCAGGCGGGGGGGGGGGGGGAAGCAGGCTCCCTGCTGAGCAGAGAACCCAATGCAGGGCTCGATCCCAGGACCCTGAGATCACGACCCGATCTGAAGGCAGAGGCTTAACCCACTGTGCCTCCCAGGCGCCCCCCCATATTCAGTATATAGATACAATACCACATGGACTACAAACTCTTCTGTGGGTTGAGGATAGAGGAGAAAACAAGATAGGCAAGGTTTCTTCTCTTTGGAAGTGTATAGTTTCAGGGGAAGCAGAAAATAAACATGTAAGCTGACAAACAAGATCATTTCAGATGGTGGTGCATGGGTGCATGCTATGAATGTCGTCACGGAGAAGTTCATCGTCCAAGTCTTCTTGAGAAGGTAACATGAAACTGAGACCTGAGTGATGGATAGCATCAGGTATATGAAACAGAGGGAAGAGCATTTCAAAAGTGTCCAGGAGAAGTCATGGACAAATTCAAAGGCAGTGAGATGGAAACCCACTTATTGCCATCAAAGAACAGAAAGATCCCAAGGCTGATCAAAATGCATGAGGACAGATGGGTCAATAAGGAAAGAAGATTTATATGGCACTTGTTCTGTGCTTGGTATACAGTCAGCTTTCTTACAAGGCAGCTATTAATTTCTACGCTACAACATTTGTAAGCAAATGCTAGAAAACAGTGATTTCTTCAGGTTATTTTTGCCACTCTTGAAAGAAAAAAAAAAATACTCCATTTATTTCCACTATGAGCCAAGACATAAAGCAGGAAGAAAGAAAGATGACAAATAAAGTGGTGCAATATGAGTTTCCTAAAGAGATAGCTAGGGTTGGCTCTCTGAGCACAGACGAAAACAGGAGCTATGCTAAAGAGGCCTAAAGTGGGGTCGTCTGGGTGGCTCAGTCATTAAGTGTCTGCCTTTGGCTCAGGTCATGATCCCAGGGTCCTGGGATCGAGCCCCGCATCAGGTTCCCTGCTCAGCAGGAAGCTTGCTTCTCCCACTACCATTCCCTCTGCTTGTGTTCCCTCTCTCACTGTGTCTCTCTCTGTCAAATAAATAAAAACTTAAAAAAAAAAAAAAAAAGAGGCCTAAAGGGCTCACCAATATACCCCCAGAATCCACACAAAGTCCTGGATCTTGATGAGGGTGCAGAACTAGGAGTGAGAGCTGAGGAGGGTTCGTCCTCAGCCCCACACCTTCAATAGTAACCAAATCCCCAGTATGGAGCCAACCAAGCTCTGTTTCCCCTTCTGGAAGGGGTAATAAAAAAGAACCATAATACAGCCTCTACTTTTCCTGATAACTACTAAGACAAATATATGCACACAAAAAAATGAGAAATTACTACAGCGCAATAGGCAAAGTTACTATCTGCAAAAGCTGAATAATATGCAGCATATGCCATGTTTAACTAATACTCTAATTTGGGGGGATATACAGGAAAAATGTCTGGAAAATTCTATATAAAATAATCGTTTAGGAAAGCAATAGCTATTTATTCCATCAATTAACAATTATAAGGGAGCTTTGGGAGAACATGAAGCCTCTTGATCATTTTAAACTATTTAAACTATAGCCAGCATCCTGAATAGCCTCAAATTCTCCAGAGGCTTTTCATTGTTAAATGGGAGAAGTCCAGCCTCCAAACCTGTGTGACTGGACTATCAGAGGCATCTAGAATTATATTGGATTCTTTCTTTCTGCCATCAACAGGGTGGGCTTTCCCAATGATGAATATGCTCTGTGTCAGAACATTTCTGATCTCAGCCCAGAAAAATGAAGGAACAATTAAACTGTCACTCCCCACATATGGTTCTACTTCAGGCTACAGAAGCTGGTATCTCCCTGAGAGTCCAGAGAAGTTCACCAGAGAACACTCCCAACACCACTTCCTCAGCAGTGTCTCAGGGGCCAAAATCAGCATTTGCCGCTGGTGTTTAGTAGAATCTGAATGCCCTGAAACGGAGTGCTTTTCATCAGCCTTCACGTTTCATAGTCTCAGGGGGAAAAAATGACAGGATTCCTCTCAATTCCTAGGGTAGATACAAATGTGGAAGGAAGGATCCTATTTATTTCCCACTCTAGAGAAAATTTATAGTTAAGATAATAAGTGATAGAAACAGGACAAAGAACCAAACCCAACAGGCCTGTCTACTGATGTGACTTCTGATATCTATGTGAGTTTTTATGAGATAAGAACCATCTGGCAGTTGTTGGATAATTGGGTTTGGGGTTTTGGTCTTATTTCTGTGTTGTTGTTACTGAAGTTCATTTTATGTAGAAAATTAGCAGCCAAAGCGACCTTTAAAATCTTGCTTTTAACATTTCTCCTTTAAAACTTCCCGATTTTCATATGGAGGACATGAAGTTCATTTATCGTGGAGTTCTGAAAAGAGGCAAGTCTTTGTTGATTAGCATACTGTTAAAAGTTGGGTGGATTTGCTTCAAATCTTTAAAACTATTGATATTACCTTAAAAACACCAAACCTAGCCTTCACATACTTCATGTGACCCAGCAATCCACCTAGTAAAATAAATACATTTGTTTGTCTCTACAAAATGTTGAGAGGCTGATACCATCAGGGTCATGTTTGTCAAAGGATGCAACTTTTTAAAAAATTCAAAATATTTCCTAATTTGTTGTGGTAATAAAAAATATAAAGTTATTTCCTCAAAAAAATATAACTCATTTCATAAGAATGGGGCTTTCTAAAAAAAAAGAATGAGGTTTTCTGATAGAACTTGATGGAAATCCTGAAGTCCAGCATTTGCCACTCGGATTCCCCCCACCATTCAATCTGATGCAAGCTCCAGGATCTGGTAATGTGGATGGGCTTCCATGGCTGACCACAGATACTTTGTTTTGAAGCTTAAATGGAAAATGACATGAAGATTTTTCAGAGTTCACAAGTTTCTCCCAGCCCAATCTGCTCCGTATCCAAGAATTTCAACACCAAGTATCTGTTTCTAGAACTTCATTTTCCTGCATTTAAAAACAACTCAGAGCAATTGCATATCAACCTACATCATGTGGTTTTCAAGCAGCCTTCTCATGGTAAACTCACAATCTCTCCCACAGGCTAAACCAAAAGTGTGCTGCACAAACTTGGGCGAGATCCAAAATATAAATCACAGGTGCCTGTCAAGTTTATGTAAGCACTGAAAGGCTCCCTGGGAACACATGCACAGAAAACCTGCTTGGCTCCAGGAAGCAATCCAACTCTAGTCAATGTGTGGGTCCCTTTTCCCCCTGCACCTCTGAATCCGTCCTAAGCGGAGCCAGCCTCCTTCCTGTTCACAGAGCGGCAGCTGAGTGTGCCAAACACAACTTCGGCAAAAACAGGGGCTTGTAAACTTGTTCAAGGGACATCTTGTAACACATCTTGTCTCTCAGATTCATTTACCTCCATGAACCAATAAATAAAAGAGGCAGCCCAATCCACAACTCTCATAGGAGAGGAATTCTTCCCCAAGTGCTCCAGGACTCAGCTTCCTGAAATGTCATCATTCGTCACCAGGCACAGAAGTCTTCTTTCTGCCTCCAGGACAATAACTGTGAAGGAGCAGTACCGGGCAGCAGGGTTGGCTGCTGGGAAGTGTCTGGGAGCTGGGTATGGAGGGCTAATGCAGCTAAATGACTCCCTGGTCAATCAGGCAAGAAAGGTAGGACTCCATAAGTACTTGATGACTCGGATTCCCCAACTACATAGATACCATGCAGAAAGGAAAATGTGGTGGGGAAAAGGGACGTGTCTGAAAGATATCATGAAGTTAAGATCCATAGAAGTTTCCATGAGAGTCTTTTATCATACTTAGCCACTCTCTGCCACATGAGAACAGGAATGAGTTCCCCTTGACCTCAATGTCATGAAAGCAGGAGCAGCCAAAGTCAAGAATCACCTGATGGGAAATTCCGAGGGAAAGATTACCTGGCGCTACCATCACTGGCTAAAACCATCCTTAAATTCTTGTTCCTTTTACACACCATATCAAATCCAATAGTAATACTTTTCAGTCAACCTTTAAAATATATTTCCGGAATTCAAATAATTTTCCAGAATCGATAGTTATTTTTCTAACCCAAGATCCCATTATCCCTCACCTATACAATTCCAACAATCTCTACATGTCTCCCCTCCCATGTCTCTCCTCCCCTCTTATACTTTTAGGATCTATTCTTACTCAAGCCTGCAAGTTCCTATATGACCTTGCCCTACCTGTCTTTATGATCTCATCCCCCATGATCCCCTCCCTCATTCCTCTCCACTAACATTCCTCTTCCTGTTGTCCATTAAACTCACATACTCATTCTACCTCAGGACCTTTGCATTTGTTATGCCCTCTGTCTAGAATGCTTTTCTACCAAATCTCATGACTCATTCTCTCATTTCATTGATGTCATTTCTAAGATGTCATCTCCTTAAAGAGGTCTCCCTTAACTATGAAGACAAAGATATCTTCTTCCATCTTTGCACTGCAGTACCTGTTGTGTTTGGTTTCACCGGATGTATTTCTGATGTATTACATATTGGTTTGTGTATTACCTCTCCTCCACTGAAGTACCAATCCCATATGGGCAATGACTGCTACACCCTCTCTCAGCAGTATTTACAGTGTATAGAACAATGCCTAACACAGAGTAAGTCCTCCAAAAATAATTGCCAAGTGAATAAACAAATCAATGAGTCAGTGTAAAAGAATGTAGTAAGTAAAGAGAAATCGGTGAAAGATGACATTCAGAGGTGAGCTAGAGTCAGATATGGGCTAGATATTGGGTTTTAAGGCCCTAAGAAGTAGTTTAGACTCTCTTCTAAATATAATAGAAAACATACATAGGATCTTAAAGGGAGACAAGAATCATCTAATTAATGTTTTAAAAGATGACTGCTTTGTGGAGAATGATATGCATGATTTCACACAATTTCTTGAAAATCTGTATATAAATCTAATCTTGGTAAAACGAGTAATATTCTTAAGGCAATATAGTAATCCTCAGTTGTATAAAAAAGTCTTGTGGGCAGTGGAACTGCTTCCTGATTTATGGGCACAGATTTTCCCCTTGAGGTGGGGTAAGAGCAGAAACAATTCCATCGATGAACTAAGTAGATTTAAAAAAAATTCTTAGGTGCCCGGGTGGCTCAGTCAGTTAAGCATCTGCCTTTGATCCCGGAGTCCCAGGATCTAGCCCTGCATGGAGCTCTGCATTGAGCTCCCTGCTAGAGGGAGCCTGCTTCTCCCTCTGTCCCTCACCCTGCTCGTGTTCGTGCTCTCTCTCTCTTTCAAATCAGTAAATAAGATCTTTAAAAACAATAAATAAATAAATAAATAGTCTTAATACAGAAGAGCCATCTTTAAAAACAATAAATAAATAAATAAAAGAAAAAGTCTTAATACAGAAGAGTTACCCCTCATTTTGATCCCCTGAAATTTAGCAATCTAAATATTTTTTTATCATTTGTTGGAACAAGGAGAAAAACTTCACAGTCAACTTTGAAAAGTTACTTTCTCCATGAGCAGGTAGAAACAATATATATAAATGGATATAGAAGCAAAGCCCTGGTGTGAAAGGAAGCGAAGAAATCTTAAGGCATGAGAAGTTATCTCCACAAGTTGGACTCGGTTAAGTATATTTTATCTCGCCAGAGCAATACAACCTCCCTCTAGAATGAGAATGAAGCCATGCAGGTGATAAATGAATTCAAAACAAACGCTGAACCCCATCGAGTATGAAACACTGCATCTTTCCGCTCTGTAACATGGCAGTAGAGAACCACATTTCATGACATTGCACAACCTCAAAAGCAGATGAAACCTAGATGGCAACATCGCATGCCTAGACGTGCAGTCTTTTCTTCTCTTCAACATCTGTGAAATAAACAGAGCCATTACTCAAAAGGCTATTCCCCAATTTGGGAAACTGAGGCAAAAGCATGCCCGGGTATACCTGAGTAGCCTGGGATACCCAGACAATTAAAAGTAAAATGAGGCCTGGGGCACCTGAGTGGCTTACTCAGTTAAGCATCAGACTCTGGGTCTTTGGCTCAGGTCATGATCTCAGGGTCCTGGGATTCAGCTCCATCTTGGGATCCATGCCCAGTAGGGAGCTTGTTTAAGATTCTCTCTCCCTTTCTCTCCTCCTCTGCCCCTCCCACCCTCAAATAAATAAATACATCATTTAAAAATAATAAAAATAAACAGTCCTCACACTCAAATTCCTTACCTTCCCTTGCACAATTCACATTTCCTTTCAAAACATTTACATGCAGAAGATGTATTCAATGAAGATAATGGAAGAGACCAACTCTAACCCCAGGAGTGGTGCACACAGAAATATAAAACAGATGAGAAGCTCATTGGCAGTCAGCTGTATTCCAGGGGAAAGGAAAAAGAACACTCTCTACAAAAAAAGAATGGGTGGGTTTGAAGTAGACTTCCTAATTAAGGACAAAGAAACTCAAACCTAAGATGACACATCCCTCTGTGAACAATGAAAGGGGGATTGAACAAATGTGGGTGGCATATGAGTGGTAAAAATAAATTTGGAGGGCTTGTGTATGATGATGACAATGTTCTTTTTTAAAGATTTTTTTAAAATTTATTTATTTGAGAAAGAGAGAGCACATCAGGGGAAGGGGTAGAGGGAGAGAGAGAGGGATAAGCAGGCTCCCTGCTGAGCACGGGAGCTGGATGTGGGGCTCGATCCCAGGACCCTGGGATCATGACCTGAGCCAAAGGTAGACACGTAACCTTAACCATCTGAGTCACCCACGTGCCCTGATGACGATATTTTTGCACAGAGACAAAGTGGAGAAGAGCATGGAGGATGCAATTCTAAATGAGGAGGAAAGCAGAAAATGAAAATCTGGCTCTTTTTGAAACATTTTCTCCTCTCACCTAAATAACAACCTCTGAGCTAAATGTTATTGTATTGACTGTAAGCTCCTTGAAGACAGGAACTATGTCTTAGCACTTTTTAAAAAATCTCAAATATCAAGAACTCAACGTATGAATGTTAATAGTTTAAGAGAAGGAGGACAAAACAAAAGAAAGTGAAGAAAAAGAGTGAAGTGTTACTTTCAGAAGCCTATCCCTATCTTGCAATAAGAAGTAAACACACAAAAACAGGAATCCACAGAATTTGGGGGATTTCTTCATTTAAGTATTTTGCCTGAATTGCTAAATCTAAACCACTCTCTTTATAGTGAAGACAACTGTCTAAACCAAAGGAGATTTTAAAGTGTATATTCAAAGAGCAGCTCTGCAGATTGCCACAGGATCACAATTCCTTTCAGATCTCAACAGAATTGGGATTGGGTTTGCAGCTTGCAGACCTAAGCAAAGGTAGGAGACATAACACTTGCTCTGCTCTCCTGGGCCCTGCAAGACTTCCCCAGGTCCCTACCGGTGCCCCGATTGCACCTTTTCCTGGCCTTCCCTCTCCACCAAACCCCTGCAAGGTGATAGAGGGGAGCTGTCATCTTCATGTCTGGAAGGCTGTCACTCACTCCGAAGATGGTTTATGCACCACTAAGAAAACGACCAGAAGGGAACTTTGATCCCTGTGAGAGAAAGACAGTCCCCTTTCTCGCGGAACTGCAAATGTCCACAGGGGGAGCAAACAGCTAGCTGCCTAGCTGCCTGTTTTGTTTAAGCAAGATTTGGCAGTGTAACCTTCCAGAGGGTAGAATTAGTCTGGCTTCTGCCCTTAAACACAGAATTAAATTACTCGCGTCAGGAGAGACAGGACTGATGGAAAGATTCTGAAAGCAGGAATCCGTTTCAGCAGGTGAGCCCGGCAGACGCCGCAAGTCTAGCCGCACGTGGTTCACGATGCACAGCCAGTTATTATGTGAGGAGGGAAGACGAGTCGATCCATGTAAGACGGCTGACATGAGTTCTGTGAAAACAAGGAGTACGGTGATCTGGGCTGACATCTTTAAGCAGGGATCTCCAGCTGAAGGGACAGGATTAAACAAGCGCATTTATCTCTAGCACCCACTAAGCCCTCAAACTTAGAATGAAGGATAAAAATGATGTCAATTAATTACAACAAAAAGAATCGTAGATGAAATGACAGGAAATAACATATGTCAATAACATTTTAGAAGGTGGCAATCCCAAGGACCACTCCACGAAGCCCAGATAACAGATTCCTCTCTGACTGAAGACCATCCCCAACAGACCCGCTGGGATATGGGAGGGGGCTGATCAAACGAGATCCATTTAAATCCTGGTAAGAAACGGTCAGAGTTCCAAATCCACTCCCCAACGCTTATAGCTGGCTATGGGTTCCCTCCAACACAACGTGAAACAGAAGGTTTATTCTCTGGTAACGTTGGACCAGAAAGGCTCTGTCAGGGGCGAAGGTGAAGGACCTCACTGAAAACAAGTGGATTGTATTAATTTTGTATGTTAAATGTTTTCATTTTCCTCCCCGTGAGTGAACAGAAGTTCCCAGGCCTGAGCTTGCAACCTGTGGGGTGGGAGGAGAATAATTTATAGAGACCAGTAGGTATAAATTATCATATGGGCAGAGGTCTCTGTCTTCCTGGAGTTCATACAATAAAGCAATTATACCTCATTTTTTATAGTCAATTATAAAATCAAATAAGGAAAACCAAATGTAACATCTAAAACTCTTTAGCATGCAATTTTGCAATAAACATTTTATTATGGAGAATTTAAAACATGTACAAAAGTAGAGAAAATAATATAATAAACCCATTACCCACATTTAAGAATAACGAACTTCAGCAGTTATTAACTTATGGTCTATTGTTTTATGTTTACTCCCTTCCTTTCCTGGAGCTTCCTTCTCTTCCTTATTATTTTGAAGCAAATCCCACAGATCATGTCATTTCATCCACAAAGAGTTCAGTGCATGTCTCTAAAAAGTAAGATATATTTTAAAACTTCACAGATTAAGAGCCAGCATATAAACAGTCATACTTATCAAAGACCATGTTTGGTTGCATTTTCTATACTCTCCTCTTTTAAATTAAAAAAATAAGAAGAAAGTAAATCTTAGAGTCAGGACATCACGGTGTTGGAAAGCCATTTCGAGATAAGAGCTCAGTGCCCTAAATTAGCCAATGTAGTATCTTAAGGTCAAGGTGTTTGAGCGACCTTCGAAAGGGAAAGTGCTGGTCAGAGGTGAAGTCTCGACTAGTACCCAGCTCTTATTTGGAATCAGTGAGTTTCAAAGAAATACATATTTTTGTCTGTATGGATTAGAGTGCTTAGCAAAATCTACAGCCTAGAGTGGTGATTTAGTATTGCATAAAATCAGCTAAGCCAGAACTATTTTTCAGCATGGTTTGAGTTAGGACTGGCCAAAAGAGAAATTTACTCAGGACTCAGAAGGTGGGAGAGAGGCAGCAGCCATGTTTATAGGAAGGGTTGGTTGAGAGTAAGGCATTATCACGGCTCAATCATACACATTGTCCTGGGGTCACTTTCTTGACACAGGGCAATATCCAGGCCTTCATTCTTCCAGCTTCTTCCAGATTTCTCCATGGCCATGCACACCAACTCTTTTCCAGTCACCCACAGCGTCAAAGTAGGAAGCTTGGAAGCAATCAGAGACCACCCTGAGTTCCAGTGAGAGACAACACAAGTTCCAGTTCATCTTCCTGGGATTTGCTCTGTCTGTGTCCTTCCCTGTCCCTTGCTCTTCTTCCCATTCTGACTTCCCAGCTGACTAGGGCCCAGCACTCGGCCACAAGGGCAGCAGACCCATGCAACAGCTTCCCAGCTCCCATTGCTGCATAACTTTAAATCCCCACAAGAAATCCTTCTTATCATTCGGTGGGGTTCTCCACTGATCGCACCCTTCGTGACACATCTGCACAACTAATTACACTGAAATCAATTAAAAATGTATGGTTTAGACACATTTGAAAAATTGTTATTGACTCCCATTTTGTATCTACCTAACCTCTTTTAAAGGAGCACAGTTCTCAAAATCATTAAAAGAAAATGTCTGAAACCCACATGTCATCTTAACTTGCACAGTGCTTTAACCTTTTCATGGGCTGCTCACTTCCATTTTTCAATTTGATAAATCTGAAAGGATATATAAGCTTTCAGCAAAGAAAATTTTGAAGGCTTCTCATTAATAATTGTGGGAAACCTTAATGGAATGGAGGTTTCTGTTAGCATAGAAGGACTATTGAGTTGAGTTTTCTGTTTGTAGAGATGTGGTAGATCTTGACGTCAAAGTCGATGTTGGGAGTTTTCTGGAACATATAATGTGAAATCTGAGGCTTGACTGCAAGAATGAAGGCACGGTTTGACTGCAAGAGCATGTGAAGATGAAAAAATGATGGAAGAAGTAGTGGAGAAAACTAGCCATTGTCTCATTATTCATTCAATACTTTACCCAGAAATATTTATTGGAAACATATCTCTATTGTCTGAACATGAAGTAGTGAAGACAAATGAAATTCTACTTGCATGGAACCTCATCTCGTTGGAAAGTGGATGTGAATAAATTAATGAGTGAATTATAAATAAGTAATCAAATGAAATGACATAAATGATACAAATAACTTAAATTCAAAGAGTAATACGTGCTATGGAGACAATAAAATAGGGTAATTGGGGGAAGAGAGTGAGCAGTCCTTGGGGATATCCTTTCAACTAGAGTGGTCAAGGAAGACTTCTCTGAGGAGGCATCATTTGTGCTAAGACATGGGTGATGAAATCAAGCCAGCTGTACAGATGTCTTGGGGAAGAGCATTCCAAGGATCAGCAACTGCCAAGATCCTGAGGTAGAAATGAACATGGAAGTCCAACGAGGCTAAAACACAGGGAGTGCAGAGTGTGGAGAAGCAGGCATAGGTAAGATTACACAGGGTCTCATGAGCCCTAGTCTTTGCTATAGGGAACCATGAGAGATTTTAATTAGGGAAGAAATATGATCTGATTTATGTGTTGAAGGATCTGTCTGGCTAGAGGGACAAGAGTGGAAGAAGTGAGACCAAGGATAAAGTCAGGCATCCTCTGGAAGGCATTCTTCATGATGTAATGAATCTTTACAAGAATTATAGGGAACTAGATCCCAGAGGGTAGGTTTCCCTCAAGGTTGTTCAAACCAAAAGCATGATAACAATCTGTGGGCATCCTTAACATCTTAAGTAGCGACTGCTGGGTCAGCCCCACGTAACACCAGAGAAGTCTCCATGTAACACCGGAGAAGAATTGGGCATCACTGCTATGTTTCACTGAACTGATTGGGCAGCGCAAGTGGGCATTCCCCTATTTGGGGATCTTGACAAGAGCCTGTCAGGTCTGGAGTTGCAACACAAGGCCACGGTCTCCACTGAGTCGAGGAGTCACTGTTGTGGGGAATTATTAATCTCCCATCACTATATGCTAAGAGCGTCTGAGCTCCTAGCAAGTCCCTTGTCCTGTTAGGAACTCACATGAGGAACTGGGTAACAGCAGCAAGATGCTTAATTATGTGAGAAGTATCATCTCAGTGCCTGATTCATCTCATAAGTGGTTTGTTCTCTTACCATGCTTATTTTAAATATCAGAAGCTCATATCTTACTGCTCAGGAAGCCTGCAGACAAAACCCTTCTGCTCTTATTTGCAAGGCAAGCTAGGGACCCAAAATGGGCCATCAGAGGAAGAGAATTGAGCGTGGATCTGAAAAGAATGTGCTAGAGGCTAAACTAGCTATGAGGCTAAGTCTTGCTGGAATGGTTCTGCATGCACAAGTGAGGGAGGGACACCATACACTTGGAACAGGATATTTGCCCGTATAAGTTCATGTCTCCCAGTTAAAAAGTAGCCTCAACCCGAGCTTAGTAGATTGTGGTTGAAGCTTTATCCCAAAGGGGCAACAGAGAACAAGTCTGGACCCCAGGCAGACCAGAACTTAGAATTAGGATTAGAAACTTCCTGTTGGTGGGGTTGAGACCACGTTGGTCAGGACTGAGTAAGACTGAGCTCACAGCTGAAATTCTGACCGTCCTGCCGCTCAGAAGATTGGAGGGGGTGTGCAGGAGAGCTGCACCTCAAGCAGGTAGATTCAGGCTGGCTTTTACAGAAAATATCCTTTTTTTGTTCATTATTGTACATTTCCCTTTAGCTTTTCTTTAGCCAGTTCATCATGACCTATTTTACAAAAACATGTTGCTAAGGTGCAGGATTTCAGGCAATGGCATGTCAAGCACTAACTGAAAAGCTGTTTCATGATCATTGAGATGAGACAGTAGGTTCTATCCACTTCTCGGCAGATCGAATGAATACCAGTTTGTATTTAAGGTCAAAGTTTTGCTTCAAAACTTAATCGTCTACTTCTACTTTGTGGTAAACTTTTCAGCAAACTTTTTCTATAAAGACCACATGGGAAACATTTTAGGTTTTGTGAGCCATATGGGCTGCGATGCAGCTACTCAGCACAGCTATAGACAATATGAAAGCAAAGGAGCATGGCTGTGTTTCGGTAAAGTTTACAAAATCCCGTGATTGGTCAGATTTGATGCACAGGCTGTAATCCCCAAACTCTGGCCTGTATCAGCACTCTCCAAACATTGTAAGCACCTATCTCATACATGCACACACACACACACACACACACACACACACACACATTACAGATCTATACATGTATTATATATGATATAAGTAATGTATGTAATATGCTATGTCTACTACAATATATATCCAAAGTAGTAATTTGAAAAAGCTGAGATAAAAATACAAATGAAGGTTCTCATATTTCCTTCCCATACTCTCAATTGATCAGCCTGTGTACCCCTTAGGGGACATGCAGCCCATTTGGGAAATCCCTTGTGTAAACACGATGAAAGCACGTAAGTGATTGTTGTTTGTGCACATGGATGCTCTCATCTGTGTTATAATCCACTTTATGGTCCAATGTTGAATAATAGAATAAACATAGCTCTGAACTCAAGTACAAACCAAGATTTAAATTCTACCTCCCTCATTCACTAGACATATGACCTTAGGGAAGTAAATCTCTCCGAGCTTGGTTTTCTCCTCTAAAACAATTACCATAATAATATACAATCACCTATCTGACAAGTGCATTTAAAATTTATTTTTTTTAAAGATTTGTTTCCTTTAGAGAGAGAAAGAGAGCCGGGGTGGGTTAGGGGCAGAAGGAGAAGGAGTCAAAGACTCTCAAGCAGAGCCTGACATGTGGCTCAATCCCACAACCCGAGCTTGTGACCCCAGACGAAATCAAGAGTCGGATTCTCAACTGACTGAGCCACCCAGGCACCCCTAAAACTTACTTTTAAATACTCAGTAAGGTGCCTAGAGATAACGAGAGCTCACAAAGTCTCTTTCTCTTTTTTCTCAGTATCAGAAGTCAAGTCTGACCAAATGTCACATCTGGAGGCATGAGCAACAGTGGGCGTTTCCTATTATTCTTCCCTCCCAATCACTGCCCACCAGGCCACCTGGCCCCATCCCTCAGCTCAGAAACCTCACGTGGTGCTGCCACTATAAGGGCTCTTGGCTTCCACTCTTCATTTCTTCCTCCTTTGCCCCCACTCTGTTCCCACAGAGAAAATTTCTTGCCATCCACAAAGAGATTGATGAGTTCAATTTCTCTGCATTCTTTAGAATCCTTGTTTTCTTAGTGAGGTAGCAGGACCTACAGTGGAGCCCTCATTCACTTGAGCACCATCACCAGCCTCAACAAGCTTGAAAACCTGCATTATAATATCCAGGGTGTTTTTCTTTATCCTTTGGGGAAAAATCAAGCCATTCGCTATGAATCAAAAGATAGTTATCAGAAATTAGGATGAAAATGACAGAACTATCTCTGCAGAGTGAACAATCGGCACACTGGTCTTCTCTGGCTCTCTCATTTAATAGTTAATCTGTGATATAAATAATTAACTTGAAGGAGACGGTGCTAAACTGGATCCTTGCTTCTCTTGCCCAGAAAGAATGAGTAACATGGGCCTGATGAGCACAGAGTTCTAGTTTTCCTGAATCAGCTGGAGGCCACTCTTCCTACATCTTTCACACAGAGAACCCTCAAAACCCGGCTTATAGACAGCAACCATGAAAACCCTCAGAAATGTGATGGCCGGCCTTGAGAGAAAATATGCTAAGTCTCTGTCACAGTCAGAAATATCCAGTGCAAGTTTCTTTCAATAAAATCCAACTGAGAAACACACAGCCATTGTTCCTGACGTTCATCAACCCAGTGATGAGATGAGCCAAATGCAATCCCAACTAACGGATCTCAGCAGGGCTTCCCATGTCATCTTTCTTGGAACAAAGCCCTTGTGGTTCCACACTGAATGGGACAAGATGGCGGTGATTCCACACAGTAGCGCTGGTCATAGGATCGGAATCTGACTCCCAGGACCCCAGGGAAGCGACATGAGGGAGTGTGGCCATGTGGACCTGTTTCGGAGCCCTGCGGAAGAACAACCTCGAGTGTTGCTATTGATCTTTTTAGTGGCCTTTGTGTTCCTGGCACTGGGCTGGACATGCCCCAATTGGTACAAAAAGTTCAAAGGCTGTCCTTCCGTTCGAACAGTTCCCATTTGGGAGGTAATAAAAAACCTGCTGCTGGCCAGACCCGCACTTCCACTCGTCTTGCAGCCTTCGCTTTGTCTCGTGATTCTCCCGCCAGAAGAAGAGGCCCTGCATCAGTCAGGCACAATTTAATACGATTTCTATCTGAAAGAGCTAAGAACTGACAAACTGAGTATCTGGACAACAGTTACTATCTGAGACTGTTTTTAGATCTTTACTTTTGTATGTCTCCTCAATTTTATTTTTATATTTCAAAACCTCGCAAAAGAACAGAATACACTACAATAGATCTTTATGTGTCTGTCACAAAACGTTCAGGAATTTAACGTTTGGCCATATTAGCTTCAGAATTCTATTTTTTAGGCTATGACATTAGAGTTCCAGCTACACTACCTTCCCCTCCCACTCCCAGAAAACTAATATCCTGACTTGGGGATTTACCCTTCCTTGTAACTATTTTCAAGTTGTGTGATAAATATGTATAGTTTATAATTTTTTAATATTATCATTTACATAAATGTTCTCATTTTGCATATGTCCTTTGCCACTTGCTTTCTTCATTCAATATCGGTTTCATTTCATGTTAATTATAGCTCAGTAAACCTGAAAAGATATTATGTTTTCAAGACTTCCCCATGTTATCTCATATAATTTAGCTTATTCAGTTGAACCACCACATAGTCTTCCACCCTGTCCCCTGTTTTTTTTTAATCCATATTCCACCTGATGCTCATCTAGATTATTTCCCGTTTCTTACTATTATAAAAATACTTCAGCGAGTGTTCTTATACTCGGATCTTTTCACCTATCATGCATATTCCTTGCTTTTTTAGGTTTTTATTTTATCATTCTCCTCCTTCTAGGAATAGCTATGGAAAATAAAATGTAAAAGAAACTGGAAGGAGAGATGGTCTGGGGCATGTGGGTGGCTCAAGAGTTGAGCAGCCCACTCTTGATTCCCCTCAGGTCATGACCTCAGGGTCTTAGGGTGGAGCCCTGCATCAGACTCACACTCAGTGGGGTTCTGCTTCTCTCCCTCTCCCTCCCCTTCTCCCTTCCCCCCCTTCCTGTGCATGCAGACTCTCTCTCTCTCTCTCTCTCTCTCTCTCTAATAAAGGGTCTTTAAAAAATAAAGCAAGAAGAAATGTTCAACTCATCCTTCATCCTGATGCTCACAAAGGCATCCATAACAATCTGTCCCTTCCCACTTCTTCTGAATTAAGAAAAGCTCCTTGGTTTTACATCAGCTGAGGTACCACGTGTGATAGCAGCAAAGCAGCTCAGAGTTCATTCATTAACTTTATGACTGTTGTTGTTTCTGGGGCTCTGCTATCCCATGACCAAAGGGGTAGGGAATATCTATATTTGAGATATTTTATCCAATTCCCAGAAGGTGGCTCATTGCTGGGTATTAGTAATGAGAGAGTTTGTTCCAAGCCATCTTTAAACGGCGCGGTTTAAAATGGTTGATTCTAGGATCGGAGCTGCGGTTCCTACTTTACAATGGTTGCTTCTAACGCTAGATAGAGAAGTTGTTTTCTGTTCCCAGGTAGCAGATCCTGATCGCTCTCCTGCAAACGTCAGCTGTTTCCATTTCAAGGGCTCAAGTAACAGTCTTGACGCAATGGTCGCTCAACCACCCTCGTTGCCAGGTCACTTCTGAGAAAGAAGGAAAGATGGGCTGGGTCTGGCTGGGCTGCTCCTGGAAACCAGCCTCTGCGTGGCTGGGCGGGATGAGGCTCCGGGACTCGGGAGAGAGTGTGTGAAGGGAGGGACGTGAGGTTGAAGAGTCACAGTAACTTACTTACTTACTTACTTACTTACTTACTTACTTACTTACTTACTTACTTACTTACTTGAAGGATGTGCAGTTTTATAATGATATTTTTAAAAGAAGAGAAAGAAAAAAGGAGCATGCATTTTGGAGTACAATTGAAACCTGGAACACATAGCTCTATCACAACTGGTACTTTGGCTTTTTTTCCACCAGGCAGAGTTTTACTCCCCATCTCTTTCAAAATATGAGGCTTCCCCCTCCAGATTCTACTCGGGGTCCAGGTCATGCGCCAACGGTGCAGAGTGTGAGTCCTCTGTGTTCTTCTAGTGCTTGTACCACCACACTATAAATAATTCACCTGGAATTCCTACTCAACTAGAAAACAGCACTGGTATATTTTAAGTATATATATTTTATATACTTTAAGTCTAAAATATACCTAGAACACATGCTGCCCTCCTGTGGACCGTACTGGTATTGCCACTTGTCTCGTGATAATCAGCGAACTATTTGCTTACCCATCCGCCCCTATAATTGAGTACATATTAATTTATTCAGAAATAATTGTTTTTGCATAAATATACTTGAGTGTTTCTTACTATAAAGGAGACTTTGAAGATTACAAATTAAAATAGAATGTGTCGATTAAGACCATGTTTTTCAAATCCTGGATCATGAAATCCATTTTGTGAAATCCATTTTTTGAGTTATGATCAGCTTTTGCTAAAAAAAGTTATAAAATAGAACGAAAAGAATAACTAGAAAATATTAGGAAGGACTGCACAGATCCTTAGCAAGACCCATGCACACTAAGAAATGGTCAGTTGTGAACTGCAAGGGACATAAGTCTCAACCGGCAGAGTAATGTGATAAATTCATGTCTTAGCCAGGGAAGGTCATTTGATCTTTTCTTCACTAGTTTCTCACTGGCTTTTCCAGGCATGTAATAGTTAATCTGAGCAGCAACATAATAAAGCAAGGTGGTAGGCAGCATTCCAAGGTGGCCCTCCAGAACTCTGCTGCCCCCTAATGTACAGGCTTAGTATAATTCCCTCTTGCGTGCATTCGAAACACTTGAGGAACGTGGGGAATCGCTCCCGTAATTAGATTACTAACCTGTTGACTTTTGAGCTAATCAAAAGGGAGATTATTCAGGTGGTCCAAATCTAATCAAGTTAGCGCTTAAAAGCTCTGCGCCGCTCCAGAAAGATCTGAGGCGTAAGGAGGGAGTCACAGGACCAAGTAGGACCTTGAAGCTATCCCTAGCCTGACAGCCCCCACGCAGAATGGGGGGGCCTCAGTCCTACCAGCGTAGGGAAGTGAGTTCACCCAACAACGTGAAAGAAGGTGCAAGACACCCTAAGCTTCAGAAAGGAAAACAAACCATCAAACACTGCGATTTCAGCCTCGAGAAGCTCTGAGGGGAAAACCCATTTCCTCCCAACCTGGACTTCTGCCCCGACAAGCGGTAAGGTAATAAACTTGTGTTGTTCTAAGGCCCTAAGTTTATGGCAATTTGTCGTGCAGCAGTAGAAAACTAGGGCAGTTAATGTCCCACGACTTAATTACATATTTCATAACTAACCGTGAAGGAAAATGCAGCATAACTTTATCCTGCCTGCAAAAATGTCGGGACTTGCCGCGGAGTTAACGTTATTTCAGTATTACTTTGGGCTGCTTATCACATGTCCTAAGTTGACAGTTGTAACTTTGTCATGAAATAGTCTAATTGTCCTTTAAGATGATCATTTGTTTTTAGAAGGTAAAAGGAATAGTGACGTGTAAAATGCAGAGGTCTGATCAAGGTCAAGCATCACTGCTGGATCTGCGTATTATGAGAAAAATGTTGACTCTAATCAGCAAATTTTTATTTCATGTGCGTCTCCTAAAAAGATAAAAAGTGGAATATTTTATATTATGTTTTTTAATTGAAGTATGATTAACGTACGTTATATTAGTTTCAGGTGTACAACATAGTAATTCACCAATTATATACATGGTTCAGCACTCACCACAAGGGCAGACACCATCTGTCACCATTTAAAGTTATTACAATATTACTGGCTATATTCCCTGTGCTGTGCTTTTCACCTTTGTGATTTATTTTATACCTGGAAGTTTGTACCTCTTAATCCCCTTTATGTTCCCCATCTTCCTCCCACCTCCCCTCTGGCAACTGCCAGCTTGTTCTCCATTTTTAGGAGTCTGTTTCTTTCTTTCTTTGTTCATATCTCATATTGTTTCATTGTGCAATGAAAATAACAAATCAGGGTGTATAAGCTTTAAAATAGTCTTGAAACTGAAAGCTTACCCACTTCAAAACTAACGAGACACCTGGAAACACAAAATGTGAATTTAAGTCTCTGAAATGTTACTTAAGAAAATAAAATAATGAAGCTCTTGGAACTATTTCCCAGTTATAGCTATTGGAAAGCCTCCTATTTACCATGTAGCAAAGGAAGACATAGCAGCTAGCAAAATAAAATTATTTTGATACATGGATGTGTTTTCTATGACTTTCCATGCGAATATGTGAAAATCTGTATCTCCTATTAGTAACAAAATACAATTGGTTTGTACTGTTGAGTAATAATCATCAAAACCTATTATGCTGTTACAGTCTGGTCTAGATTTTTGGGATCCAACTTGACGCTTTCACTGAAAACTGCAAAACTTTGAGTTTATGTCAGATTACTGCGGCAAGATTATTTTGTAAGAATTTGTTGTGTTACTTAAATTATACAGTTAACTGAATTTTAATGTATTTAGAGTTGGAAGAGAGGATTGTTGGCTAATTCAAACAAATTTTAAAGGAATTACAAGTTATAGAGTATTAGATATTTCTGTAGTAATTTATGATTCGTAAAATTGCTCTAAGCTATTAATAAGAGTGCCATTCGGAATCACTGTCTTATACAGAGTTACTATTCCTTTAGCATCTAAAGAAATTCTGATTGTCAAGGTCTTTTGAAAGCCAGCGAAATTCGCTAACTTTATTAAAAGAGATCCACTGAATAGCCCTCCACCCCTTTTCCTTCAGAGATTGGAACTAACCATAACCATTTACTGGATCCTATCAGGTTTTGGTCGTCAGAAGGGACAGTAGAACATATGAACTCAATTTATGATGCATATTTTTTATGGAAAAACAAAATATTTGCGTGATGAAATGGACATATTTGATGTTTTCAACATTCTTAATAAAACTTGAAACTATAGGAGAGAAACGTCTATCATGTTCAGTGGTTCCAGAAAAACTTTATATCAATCAAGACTTAGTCATTACCCTAGATACTCCCATTTTTCAACACTATTGCAACATATCATGAGAACGTTATTAATGAAGAGAAGTTAAACAAAATGACAAAGTGTCTGATCTCACTTCTCAGTCTCAAACTTTAAATCCTTACTTTTCAGGACAGAAATCTAATACTAAGCTAAAAATCCATTGTCCTTTTCAAAAGGATGATGTCAATTGATGTCAAAAATCAATTATCAAGTTTCTCCAAGGAAGAAAACAAACCAATGCAATTTATTTATTCATTTACGTGGAATCACTAGGTTATTCATTTATACTGAATAAATGTACCTTGTAATTATTATAACAGTAAGTTTATCATAATTTTAGGTTAAGGTAAGAAGAAGTTCTGCTAAATTCAAAAAGGCTACACTTACCTGATTAATAAGGAAATCAGTTCAGTATGAATGAATTGAAATAAATTTTTGAACAGTCCTATTTCCCTATTACATCAAATATCTCCTAATTTTTATTCTTATATTGGATATTTTATATTTATTGAGGTGTAATTGACATAAAACATATTAGCTTCAGTGTGCAATATGATTTAATATTTCTATATATTGTAAAATAATCACCACAAGAAATCCAGTTAGCTTTCCTCACCACACAGTCACATTTTCTTTTGTTGTAATGAGAACTTTTAAAATCACCCAGCAACTTTCCTTTAAAAAATAAAAAAGATTTATTTATTTATTTGACAGAGAGAGCGAGCGCGTGCGTGAGAGCATGCATGTAAGCAAGCACCAGGCAGGCAGGGAGAGAGGAAGAGAGAATCTTAAGCAGACCCTTGCTGAGTGCAGAGCCCAAGGCGGAACTCAATCCTTCCACCCTGAGAAGAAAACTTAAGCAACTGTGTTTATAATCTGGAGGTCGGGAAGAACTTTTTTTTAATTCAGGTTCTGTTGTTGTATAACCTTATACTAGTTTGTTATACAGCATAATAATCTAATACTTACATGTACTACAAAGTGATCACCACAATAAGTCTAGTTGCCATCCGTCACCATGCAATTGATCCCTTTCACTCTTCTCATACCCCACTCTTCCTCTCTGATAAACACCAGTCTGTCTGTATCTATGAGTTTGATTTTTTTGTTGTTTTTACACATTGCACATATAAGCAAGATCATGTCTTTCTCTGGTTGACTTATTAACTTAATACCCTCAAGTTTCATCCATGTTGTCACAAGCTTTCCTTTTTTATGTCTAAGTAGTATTCCATTGTGTATATATACCATATCTTCCTTATCCATCACCTATCCATCAGTGGACAGTTGTTTCCATATTTGGGTTATTGTAAGTAAGGCTGCAATGAATATAGAGATGCATGTATCTTTTCAAATTAGTGTTCTTATTTTCTTTGAGTAAATACCCAAAATGGAAGAGCTGAATCATATGGTAGTTCTATTTTTAACTTTTTGAGGAATCTCCATACTGCTTTCCATAGTGATTGCAATAATTCGCATTACCACCAACAGTGCATGAGGGTTCCCTTTTCTCCACATTCGCACCAACACTTGTTATTTCTTGTCTTTTAAGAATAGCCATTCTAAGATGTATGAGGTATTATCTCATTTTGGTTTGGATTTGCATTTCCCTGATGACTAGTGATGGTGAACATCTTTTCATGTACCTGTGGCCATCTGCATATCTTCTTTAGAAAAAACCCTTGTTCAGATCCTCTGCTACTTTCTAAGCAGATTGGGTTTTTTGCTATTTATTATATGATTTCTCTCTCTATTTTGGATAGTAACCCCTTATCAGATATGATTGTAAACATTTTCTCTCATTCTCTATGTTGCTTATAATTTTGTTGGTTTCTTTTGCTGTGCAGAACACTTTGTTTGCCATAGTTCCATTTTTTTTTTTTATACTTTTTGCTTTTGTTACCTTAGCTTTTGGTGTCTAATCCAAAAAAAAATCAAGAATGATGTTAAGCAGTTTAGTGCCTAGGTTTTCTTCTACAAGTTTTATGGTTTCTGGTCTTATGTTCAAGTCTTTGTTGACTTGGATAGTGTAAGTGTGGATAGTGTAAGATAATGATCCCAGTTTCATTTTTTTTTTTTTTTTGCATGTCACAGTCACATATATATGACTTTATCTCTGGGCTCTTTATTCTGTTACATTGCTATCTCCATTTTTTATACCAATATCATATAATTTTGATTGCCATAGTTTTATAATGTAGTTTGAAATCAAGGAACATGATGCCTCCAGCTTTGTTCTTTCTCAGTGTTGCTCCTTTGGCTATTTGGGGTCTTCCGTGGTTCCATATAAATTTTAGAATTATGTGTTCTAGGTCCATGAAAAGTACTATTGGTATTTTGGTGGAGATTGCATTGAATCTGTAGATTGCTTTGGGTAATATGGACATTTTAACAATATTAATTCTTCTAATCAATGAGCATAGAATATCTTTCCATTTATTTGTGTCTTTTTCCTTATTGTCGTTTTTCATATACAATCCTTTCACTTCCTAGGTTCAACTTATTCCTAGATACTTTATTTTATTCTTTTCTATGCCATTGTAAATGAGATTGTTTTCTTAATTTCTTTCTGGCTGTTTGTTATTAGTGTGTAAAAATGCAACAAATTTTTACGTATTGATTTTGTATCCTGCAACTTAATTTATTTGTTCTGACAATTTTTTGATGTGGAGTCTTTAGAGTTTTCTATATATAATATCATCTGCAATTAGTTTTACTTCTTTCCAATTTGAATGCCCCTATTTCTTTTTCTTGCCTAATTGTCCTACCTAGAATATGCATTATTATGTTGAAATCAAAGTTGTGGGAGTAGGCATCCTGCCTTGTTCCTAATCTTAGAGGAAAAGCTTTCAGCTTTTCACCACTGAGTAAGATCTTGGCTATGGGCTTATCATATACGGCCTTTATTACTTTGAGATAAGTTCCCACTATACCCACTATGAGAGTTTTTATTAACAAATGTTGAATTTTATTACGTGTTTTTTCTGCATCTATTGTAATGATCATAGGATTTCATCATTTTATGAACGTGGTGTATCACATTGATTTATGAAGGTTGACCATTTTTATAGCTCTAGAATAAATCCCAGTTGACAATGTTGCATGATCCTTTATTGTTGCATTCAATTTGGTAACATTTCCCTGAAAATTTTTGCATCTTTGTTCATCAGGGATATTGACCTATAATATTCTTTCTTGTGTCTTTTGTCTATTTTTAACATCAGTGTAATCCTGATATTAAAACAAATGAATTTAGAAGTCTCTCTTCATCGGGCGCCTGGGTGGCTCAGTCCTTAAAGCGTCTGCCTTCGGCTCAGGTCATGATCCTGGGATCCAGTTCCGCCTCCCGGCTGCCCACTCTGCAGGAAGCCTGCTTCTCCCTCTGCCACTTCTCCTGCTTGCATTACCTCTCTCTGTGTGTCTCTCTCCATCAAATAAATAAATAAACATCTTTTTTAAAAAAAAAAGTCTTTACTGCTATTTTTTTGAAAATTTCAGAAGGATTGGTATTAATTCTTTAAGTTTTTGGTAGAACTCATTGAGGCCAGCTGGTCCTAGACTTGTGTTTACTGGGAGGTTCTTAATTACAGATTCAATCCCCTTACTAGTATTTGATCTATTCAAATAAGAATTTCTTTATGTTTTAGGCTTGGTAGGTTAATATAGCTAGGAATTTATCCATTTCTTCCAAGTTGTCCAGTTTGTGGTGATACTTATTCATAGCAGTCTTTTATTATCCTTTGCATTTCTGAGGTATCAGTTGTAATGTGTCCTCTTGTTTCTGATTTTATTTGAATCCTCTTTCTCTCTTTTTGGTGAGTATAACTAAGTCTCTCTCAGTATTTTTTAATTTTTTTCACTGACCCAGCTCTTAGATTTTTAGTCTCTATTTCATTTATTTCTGCTTTGATGCCTGTTGTTTCCTTTCTTCTACTAACCGGGATTCATTTGTTCTTTTTCTTTTCTAGTCCTTGAGACATAAAATTAGGTTGTTTATTTGAGATTTCTCTCTTTTTTTTTTTTTTTTTAAAGAGTTTGGTAAAACTCTTTAAGAGTTTGGTAAGCTTTTGTTTAGTTTTTTCTATAGTTGAAGAATAGGTGACATGGTTTTATATTACTTTTAGACGTACAACATAGTTATTTGACAATTCCACACATATCCCTGTGCTCACACAGGAAGTATAGTCAACATCTGTCACCATACGATAATATTATCATATTATTGACTATACTGCCTATGCAGTATGAAAATTTGCATCATTTAGAACTGGAAATGTGTACCTTTAACCCCGTCACCTTTTTTGCTGATTCTCCCATCCACCTCCCCTCTGTTAACCACTAGTTTTTCTCTGTATTTATGAGACTGTTTGTTTTGTTGTTGTTGTTTTTTTTTTTAGATTCCACATCTAAGCAAAATCACATTTGTTTTTCTTTGATTTATTTCACTTAGCATAATAGCCTCTAAGTCTATCCATATTTTTGTATATAGCAAGATTTCATTCTTTTTATGGCCAAGTAATATTCCACTCTAAGTTTATACTACATCTTGTTTATCCATTCATCTGTTAATTGATATGGGTTGTTTCCATATCTTGGTTAGCATAAATAATGCTTCAAAAAACATAGGGTGCGTATATCTCTTTGAAATAGTGCTCTTGTTTTCTTTGCATAAATACCAAGAGTAGAATGACTGGATCATATGATATTCCTATTTTTAATTTTTTGAGGAAACTCCATCCTGTTTTTCACAGTGGTTATGAAATTTACGTAACTACCAACAGTTTGCATGATGGTTCCTTTTTCTTCCAAACCTTGCCAACACTTGTTATTTCTTACCTTTTCAATACTAGCCATTCTCACAGGTGTGAAGTAGTTTTGATCTGACCTTCCCTGATGAGTAGTGATGTTAAGTCTTTTCATGTGTCTATTGGCCATATGTATGTCTCTTTGGAAAAATGTCCATTTAGGTTCTCCGCCCATTTTTTAAGTCAGATTGTTGGTTTTTATGTATATGGGTTGAGTTGTATACGTTCTTTATGTATTTTGGATCTTAACCCCTTATCAGATATATTATCTAATTATCAATTATCTTTTCCCATTTAGTAGATTGCCTTTTCATTTTGCCAATGGTTTCCTTTGCTGTGCAAAACATTTTTTTTGTTTGTTTGTTTTGGTGTAATTCCATATTGTTTTCCCTGCCTGAGGAGACATATCCATAAATATGCTGCTAAGATTGATGTCCAAGTGATTACTGCCCATGTTTTCTTGCAGGAGTTTCATGGTTCCAGGCCTCACATGTAAGTCTTCAATCCATTTTGAGTTTAATTTTGTGTGTGATGTAAAAGTGATCCAGTTTCATTCTTTTGCATGGAGCAGTACAGGATTCCCAACACCATTTATTGAAAAGACAGTCTTTCACCATGGTATATTTTTACCTCCTTTGTTGTAGACTCATTGACCACGTAAATGTGGGTTTATTTCTGGGCTTTTTATTCTGTTCCACATTGATTTATATGTCTGTTTTTGTGCTAGTACATTAGTGTTTTGATTACTACAGCTTTGTGGTATATCTTGAGATCTGGAATTGTGAAACTTCAGCTTTGTTCTTCTCTCTCAAGATTGCTTTGGCTATCCAGGGTCTTTTGTGGTTCCATGATTATTTTAGGATTGTTTTTCTAGTTCTATGAAAACTACTAGTGGTGTTTTGATAAGGATTACATCAAAGCTCTAGATTGCTTTGGGTAGTATGGTCATTTTAACAATATTAATTTTTCCAGTCCATCACCATGGAATAGCTTTCTGTTTGTTTCTGTTTTCAAATTCTTTCATTGATGTTTTATAGTTTTCAGAGTTATAGGTATTTCACCTCTTAATTTATTGAAGGATAAATAAATTTATTTTTTTATTCCTAGGAATTTTTATGTTTTTATATTTTATGTTTTTATTCCTAGGTATTTTATTATTTTTGGTACAATTGTAAATGGAACTGTGTTAATTTCTCTTTCTGTTACTTCATTATTAATATGTAGAATTACTATATAGAAATGCAATCAACTTCTGTATATTTTGTATCCTGCAACTTTACTGAATTTATTCATTCTAATATTTTTTGAGTGGAGTCTTTAGGGTTTCCTATACAAGGTATTGTGTCATCTGCAAATAGTAACTGTTTTACATCTTCCTTACCAATTTGAATGCCTTTTATTTTTTTTCTGTTTGATTGCTATGGACTTCACTACTAAGTCGACTTCATAAGTGGCAAGAGTGGACATCCTTCCCTTGTTCCTTTCTTACAAAAAAGGCTTTCAGGTTTAACCCATCGAGTATGATGTTAGCTATGGATTTGTCATATATAGCCTTTTTGTGTTGAGATATGTTCTAATCCCACTTCACTGAGTTTTTTTTTTTTAAATCATAGACCAATGTTGAATTTTGTCAAATGCTTTTTCTTTCTTTTTTTTTTTTTTAATTTTTATTAATGTATAATGTATTATTTGCCCCAGGGTACATCAAATGCTTTTTCTGCATCTATTAAGGTGATAATGTGGTTTGTATCTTTCATTTTGTTAATGTGATGTATCATGTTGTTTGATTTGCATTTTGAGCTATCCTTACATCCCTAGAATAAATTCCACTTGATCATGGTGAACAGTTCTTTTAATATATGATTGAATTCAATTTGCTAATATTTTCTTGAGGATTTTTGCATTTATTTTCATTAGGAATATTTGCCTATATTTTCCTTTTTTTGTAGTGTCTCTGTTTTTGTTATCCAGGTACTGTTGGCCTCATAGAATGAATTTGGAAGTTTTTCTTCCTGTCCTATTACTGGAATAGTTTGATACAAATGGGTATTAATTTTTGTTTAAATCTTTTGTAGAATTCACTTGTAAGCCATCAGGTATTAGACTTTTGTTTGTATGTTTTGACTACTTTTTCATTTTTGTTACTACTAACCAATCTGTTCGATTTTCTATTTTTTCATGATTCAGTTTTAGAAGATAGTATGTTTCTAGAATTTTATCCATTTTTTTCCTAGGTTGTCTGATTTGTTGGCATATAATTTTTTATAATACTCTTTTATAATTTTTTGTATTTCTGTGGTGTCAGTTGTTAATTCCCCTTTAATTTCTGATTTTGTTTGAGTTGTCTCTCTTTTTTTTTATGAATCTAGGTAAATGTTTATGAATTTCGTTGGTCTCAGAGAACCAGCTCCTTGTTCCATTGATCTGTTCCATTGTGTTTTTTTAGTTTCTATTACACTTATTTCTGCTCTAATCTTTATTTCCTTCCTTCTACTGGTTTTGTGTTTTGTTTATTCTTCTAGCTCCTTTAAGTGTAAGGTCAGGTTGTTTATCTGAGATTTTTCTTTCTTCTTGTGGTGGGCCTGTATTATTATAAACTTTCCTCTTAGAATAGCTTTTGTTGCATCCCGAAGATTTTGGACCATTGTGTTTTCATTTGTCTCCATGTATTTTTTTTTATTTCCTCTTTGATTTCTTGGTTAACTTGTTTATTGTTTAGTAACATATTATTTGACTTCTGTGTATTTGTGCTGTTTCCAGATTTTTTTCTTATGGTTGATTTCTAGTGTCATAGCACTGTGGTCAGAAAAGATACATGGTCAGGGCACCTGGGTGGCTCAGTGGGTTGAGGCCTCTGCCTTCGGCTTGGGTCATGGTCTCAGGGTCCTGTGATTGAGCCCTGCATTGGGCTCTCTGCTCAGTGGGGAGCCTGCTTCCCTCTCTCTCTCTGCCTGCCTCTCTGTCTACTTGTGATCTCTCTCTCTCTGTCAAATAAATAAATAAAATCTTAAAAAAAAAAAAAAAGATATATGGTATAACTTTGATCTTTTTTAATTTGTTGAGCCTTGTTTTGTGGCCTAATATGTGTTCTCTTCTGGAAAATGTTCCATGTACACTTGAATAGAATGCATATTATGCTTTGGGATGGAATGTCCTATATGTATCTGTTAGATCCATCCAGCCTATTGTGTCATTCAAAGCTATTGTTTCCTTGTCGATTTTCTGTTTGGATAATCTGTCCATTGATTTAAGTGTGGTGTTGAAGTCCCCTACTATTATCATATTACTGTCAATTACTTCCCCTACATTTGTTATTGGTTGCTTGGTGTATTTGGGTACTCCCACATTGGGTGCCTAAATATTGTCATATCTTCTTGGTGATTATTCCCTTTATGATTATATAGTATCCTTCTTTCTCTCTTCTTACCGTCTTTGTCTTAAAGTCTGTTTTGTACCTTACAAGTATTGCTACCCTGGCTTTCTTTTCACTTCCATTTATATGATAAATGCTTCACATCTCTTCACTTATAATATGCATGTGCCTTTAGGTCTGAAATGAGTCTCTTGTAGGCATTATATTAGATGGGTCTTTCTTTTTTATCCATCCCATCACCCTATGTCCTTTAATTGGATCTCTTAATCCACTGACATTCAAAATAGTTTGTGATAGGTATATTACTTATTGCCATTTGTTAACTTGTTTCATGGTTCTTTTTTTTCTTCTGTTTCTTCTTCAATTAGTTGGCTTTCTTTAGTAGTATACTTGGATTCCTTTTTCTTTACTTATAGAATATCTATTACTGTTTTTTTTTTTCTATTACTGTTTTTAAATCTGTGATTGACATTAGGTTTGTATATAACATCATCTGCATACAGCAATCTATATTAAGTTTGAACCCATTCTTTAACCCTCTCCCACCTATGTTTTAAATATATCATGCCATATTTTACATCTTTTTATTTTGTGAGTCTCTTGACTGATTTTTACAGATATACTTATTTTTACTGCTTTTATGCTTCCTACCTTTCTTACTCCTATTAAGGTTTTTCCACTCAAGGAGCCCCATTTAACTTTTCTAGTAGGGCCGGTATAGTGGTCATGAATTCCTTTAACTTCTATCTTTTCTGGGACACTCTTTATTTCTCCTTCTGTTTTGAATGATTACTGGATAGAGTGTTCTTGGTTGCAGGTTTTTTCCTCTCAGCCCTTTAAATATATTATGCCACATTCCCATGACCTGCAAAGTTTCTGTTGGGATTTCCCTTGTATGTAACTGTTGTTTCTCATTGCTTTTCAAATTCTCTATCATTACATGTTGGCATTTTAATTATTACATGCCTTGGTGTGGACCTCCTAGGGTTAATCTATTTAGGGATTCTGTGCTTCTTAGACCTGGATGTTTGTTTCCTTACCCAGATTAGCTAAATTTTCAGTTATCCTTTTTTCAAATAGATTTTTCTGCCCTTTCCCTCTCTTATTCTTCTTCAATCCCTATAATGCAATTATATACATAATGTTATGTTTGATAATGTTATGTTTTCCTTAACATATTCTTATTTTTTAGTGTTCTTTTTTTTCTTTCTTTCTTTTTGATGTTCAGTTTGGTTGCTTTCCATTACCCTGCCTTCCAGATAACTGGTTCTTTCTTCTGCATCCTTTTATCTGCTGTTGATTCCCTCTAGTATATATATTTTTTTTAAATTTCAGTTACTGAATTTTTTTATCTCTCAACTTATTTTTTTATATTTTCTATCTTTGTTGAAGTTCTCACTGAGTTCATCCACTCCTCTCTTGAGTTCAGTACCATTTGTGACTGTTAATTTGAGTTCTTTATTATAAATAATGCTTATCTCCATTTCATTTAACTCTTCTGCTGTGATTTTTTGTTTTCTTTCATTTGGAACATATTCCTCTGTCTCTGCATTTTGTCTTTGTGTTAAGGATGTTAGCTCTTTCCAGGTCTTGAAAATAGTGCCCTTGTGTAGAAGAGGTTCTTGGTGCCCTCTAGTTCAGTCCTCCCTGATCACCAGAACCAGGCACTCCACAGGTGTCTCCTGTGACCCTGCATATGCCCTATTGTAGCTGAGGCATAATTGCTATGGGCATGTTGGTGAGTTGCACTGGCTGAAATGACCTGCCTTGCTTGCCCTGGGGCACTAGGCAGGGTTTTCTCCCTCTGGTGTTGAGAGGCCTAGCTGCCGGGGATTTTGGTTTGCTTGTGTGGGGGGCTGGCATTCAACCTGTCTCTTTGCAGTTAGCCTCTTCCACAATTGTACACACACTACAGGGCAGGGCTTGCTCTCTATGCAAATAGCTAAGAAGCCTGGTTGCAAGAACTGCACGTGTGGATTATCTCCACACATTCCATAAGGAAGGAGTTCTTTGGGGTGACACTGGTCCAGCCAGTGCTGCTTTCCATGTGTGGCAGGGTAGGAGATGCTTTGGAGGAATGCCTGCTATAATAGGCAGGTTTGGTGGGGCAGGTCCACAGGGGAATGCTGGGGTAGGGCAGAGAGAGCCAACAAGGTAGATGTAGAGTGTTGGAAATGGCCCCTGCAAGCATCTGGCTATCTAGGCAGAGGAGAGGGCAGGCAAGAAAAATGGCACCCACCAGCACTTTTGTTCATAGAGAAATCTGCAGATCCCTGCCCCTCTAGTGCATGTTCTAAATTAGTTAATAAATCTCCTTCACATATACCCTGGGCATTTTTCAAACTGCTGCTTCTGTGCTGTGTCAGGCCATTATTTGGAGTGCTGGCTTTTTAAGGGTGGGTACTCAGTTTCCTATATCCTTCCAGCTCTCCCAGAGTTAAGCACTACTTATTTAAAGCCCCATGGCCAGGAGTACCTCCATAGGGTCTGATCTCCCTTGCTCTTCCATGTTTATGATGTCCTCCTGTTTGTGGTTAGTCATGCCAGGGTCTTGGTTCTAAACTGCTTTTCTGCCACTCTTATCCTTTAAGATGTGACCTTCTCTCTATACATAGCTATAGAAGATTTGTTCTGTTGGTCTTTAGGTCATTTTTAGAGTTACTTGCATAGATGTAGTTGTTGCCTTGATGTATCCATGGGTCAAGGTCAGCTCAAGATCCTCCTACCTTGCCATCAGATCTATTTGAGATTTTTCTTGATTCTTTTTTTTTTTTTAAAGATTTTATTTATTAAAAAAAAAATTTTATTTATTTATTTGACAGAGAGAGAGCACAAGTAGGCAGAGAGGCAGGCAGAGAGAGAGGGGGAAGCAGGCTCCCTGCTGAGCAGAGAGCCCGATGTGGGGCTCGATCCCAGGACCCTGAGATCATGACCTGAGCTGAAGGCAGAAGCTTTAACCCACTGAGCCACCCAGGCACCCCGAGATTTTTCTTGATTCTTGATAGAGACTTTTATTGCTATGAACTTTCCTCTTAGATTTGCTTTTGTTTTATCCCTTAAGTTTATGTGTGTTGTGTTTCCATTTTCATTTGTCTCAAAGCTTTTTTTATTTCATTTTTTATTTCTTCTCTGACCTATTGGTTGTCAGTAGCATATTGTTTGTCCATATTTTTGTAAATATCCCAAGTATCTTCTTGTAATTAATTTCTATCTTTATACCGTGGGGGTTCAAAAATATAGTTGATATAATTTTAATCTTTTTAAATTTATTGAGATTTGTCTTGTGTCCTAACATGATCTAAACTAGAAAATGTTCCATGTGCACTTGAAGAATGTGTATCCTGTGCCTTTGGATTGAATGTCTCTATGTAATTGTTAAACCTATTGGGTCTAATGTGTCATTTAAGGTTGGATGTTTCCTGATTAATTTTTCTGTCTGGATAATCTGATCTATCCTTTGATGTAAATGGAGTATTAAAGTCCCCTACCATTATTGTATCACTGTCTTTCTCTCCCTTTATATTTGTTAATGCCAATATTTAGGTATTTCTATATTGGGTGTATAAATATTTATAAAATAAATATATAAAGATATATTTATTAAATATTTATTAAATATAGAAATCTTATTATATACTGTCTTTGTCTCATTTTACTGTCTTTGTTTTTTTTTTTAAAGATTTTTATTTATTTGACAGAGAGAAACGTAGCGAGAGAGGGAACACAAGCAGAGGGGATGGTAGCGGGAGAAGTAGGCTTCCTGCTGAGCAGGGAGCCCGATGCGGGGCTCGATCCCAGAACTCCGGGATCATGTCCTGAGCCGAAGGCAGACGCTTAACGACTGAGCCACCCAGGCGCCCCCTGTCTTTGTTCTTTTAAATTTATTTTTATTGAATATATTTGACATACACTGTTATGTAAATTTAAGGCATTGACATGTTAATTTGGTAGTTAAATATTGCAATATGATTGCTACTGTTACAATATTTAGCCCCCCATCACATACATAATTATCCATTTCTTTTAGTGGTTGAGATACTTAAGTTTTAGTTTCTAAGAAAGTTTTATTGTTTGTTATTCTATGCATTTTATCTCTATGGTTACTTACTAATTGTAATTTTTTACTCTTAAACATCTATCTAATCCCTTATCAAGAGTAAGGGATCCTTACTTAGGATCCTTAACCAGCTGAGCCACAAAAGAGCCCCATGAAGACATCTGTTCTAACAGATGTGAAGTGACATTTCATTCTACTTTCAATTTGCATTTCCCAAATAATTAGTAATGTTGGCCATATTTCATGTGCCTGTTGGCCGTTTTGATGTCATCTTATAAAAATGTCTAGTTAGTTTTTCTGCCCATTTTTAAATTGGATTGTTCATCTTTTTGTTATAAAGGTGTATACGTTCTATGTATATTGTGGGTATTAATTAACCCCTTATCTGATATATAATTTGCAAAATTTTTCTTCCATGCTATAGATCATCTTTTATTTATTGGTTTCTTTTGTTGTGTGGAAGCTTTTTAGTTTGATGTAGTCCCATTTGGTGATTTTTTTTTTTTTTTTTATGCTTTTGATCTCTGTGCTTTCGGCATCATTTTCTAAAAATTACCACCAAGATCAATGTGGAGAAGCTTTTTCCCCATATTTTCTTTCTTTTTTTCTTGTTTTTTTAAGATTTTATTTATTTATTTATTTGAGAGAGTGAGAGAGTACAAGAGGGGAGAGGGTCAGAGCAGGGAGCCTGATGCGGGACTCGATCTCGGGACTCGATCTCGGGACTCGATCTCGGGACTCGATCTCGGGACTCGATCTCGGGACTCGATCTCGGGACTCGATCTCGGGACTCGATCTCGGGACGCCTGGATCACGACCTGAGCTGAAGGCAGTTGCTTAACCAACTAAGCCACCAAGGTGCCCTTTCCTACATTTTCTTGTAGCGGTTTTATGGGATTAGGTCATCTAAATTTTTTTTTTTTTTACAAGTTTTGAAATATCTCTATTTTGTATTGTTTTTTAATTTAATTTTTTCATTGTTCCAAGATTCATACGTTTAAATTTTTGATATATTTTCAATTAACTCTTTAAGTGCATGAAATTTAAGTTGTGTGAGACAGGGGTCCAACTTCATTGTTCTGCATATATTTCTCCAATTTTCCCAGCACCATTTGTTGACTAGATATCATTTTCATTTCCCCATTGGGTGTTCTTGGCTCCCTTGTCAAATAATTAGTTGACCCTATGTTCTGGGATTTAATTCTGGATTCTTACCTGTTCCATGGTTTATGTGTCTATTTTTGTGCCAGTACCATGCTGTTTTTATTACTATGGCTTTGTCATAGAGTTTGAAATCAGGAAGTGTGATTTTTCTAGCTTTTTTTTTTTTCCTTCCTCAAGATTGCTTTGGCTATTTTGGGTCCACACAAATTTTAAGATCATTTTTTTTTTCTATTTCTGCAAAGAATGCCCTTGGTATTTTGATGGGAATTGCATTAAATGTGTAGGTGGTTTTGGGCTTTGGGACATTTGAACAATATTAATTTGAACAATAATATTTTGAACAATTAACTTAAACAACATTCTTCTGATCTAGAAATACAGATGTCTTTCTCTTTTTTGTCTTCATAGATTTCTTTCACAAAATCTTGTAGTTTTTAGCTGTGCTGTTCTTTTACTTTCTTCATTAAATTTATTTGTAGGTATTATTTTTGGTGATATTGTGAATGGGATAGTTTTTTTTCTTTTTCAGATATTTCATAATTAGTGTGAAGGACTGTACCTGAATTATGCTTGTTGATTTTTTTTTTTCTTTTTATTCTGCAACCTTACTGAAATTGTTGATGAATTCCAACTGTGTTTTGGCAGAGTCTGTGGGATTTTCTATAGATTAAAATTATCAGCAAATATCAATACTTTTATTTCTTCCTTTCCAATTTGGATGCCTCCTTGGTTTTCTCTAATTATTGTCACTAGGAATTCCATTACTACATTGAACATGAGTGGTGAGAATGAGCATTTGTCTTTTTCTTGGTATTAGAGCAAAAGCTTTCAATTATTCTCCAGTAAGTATATAATACGCTATGGTTTTGTGTATAGGATCTTTACTATGATGCATTTTGTTCTTCTATATTCAATCTATTAATAGATTTTATCAAGAGATATTTTGTCAAATGCTTTTTATGGATCTATTAAGATGATTGTGTGACTTAGGTCTTTCAGTTTATTGATGTGATATATTTATTGATTTGCATATATTGAAATATTCATGCATCCCAGGGATAAATCCCACCTGGTCATGATGTATAATCTCTTTAATGTGTTATTGAAGTGGCTTGCTAATATTTTGCTGAGAATTCTTACATCTCTATTTACCATGGATATTGGCCTATAATTCTCTTGTGACCTAATTATCTGGTTTGGGTATCAGGACTAGCTTTTCAGAATGAGATTGTAAGTGTTCCATTTTCCTCAGTATTTCAAAAGAGTTTTAAAAAGGATTGGTGTTAATTCTTCTATAAATATTTGGTATGATTTACCAGTAAAGACATCTTTACTGAGGTTTTCTGTATTGGGAGATTTTTGATTACTGATTCAATCGTTTTGGTAGTTATTGGTTTGTTCATATTTTCCATTTCTTCCTGATTCAGTTTTCGTAGGTTGTGTGTTCCTAGAATTGTATCCATTCCTGATAGATTTTATAATTTGTTGGCATAGAATTATTCAAATTAGTCTCCTATGATCTTATATATTTCTGCAGTCTTAGTTGTCATTTCTCTTTCATTTCTAATTTTATTAATCTAAATGCTCTCTCTCTTTTTAGCCTAAAGGTTTGTTAATTCTGTTTTGAGGACTAAGCTCTTGGCTTCATTGATTCCTTATATTTGTGTGTGTGTGCGCGCGTGTGTGTGTGTGATCTTTTAAATTTATTTCTACTCTGATCTTTATTATTTTTCTCCTGTTAACTTTGGACTTAACTTTTTTTTTTTTTTTTTGCTAGTTTCTTCAGGTGTAGAGTTAGGTTGTTTACTTAAAGTTTTTTGATATCTGAATATATATGTTTAGTAGTATATACTTTCCTCTAGAACAGCTATAGCTGCATCCCTATAGCTGCATAAGATTTGGTATGCTGTATTTCCATTTTTATTTGTTTTGATATTTTTTTTAAATCTTTCTTTGACCTACTGGTTGTTCAGGAGTGTGTTGTTTAGTTTCTAAATATTTATAAATCTTCTCACTTTTATCCTATTGATGATTTCTATTTTCATACCATTGTATTAAAAAATATAGTTGGTGTGATTTCAATCTTAAATTTGCTAAAATCTGTTTACTATCATATGATATTCTGAAAATGTGTATTCTGATGCTGTTGAGTGGAATTTTCTATATGTATTTGTTAAGTTCATTTGTTCTAAAGTGTGGTTCAATTCAATATTTACTTGTTGGTTTCCTGTCTGTATGACCTGTGTATGGCTGACAGTAGGGTATGAAAATCCTTTACAATACTGTGTTATTGTCTATTTCCCCTTAAGATCTGCTAGTATTTGTTTAATATATTTAGGTGCTCTGATGTAGGGTATGTATATATTTATGCTTGTTTTTTTTTATACTTATGCTTGTTAAATCTTGTTATATTAATCCTTTATCATTATACAATGACCTTCTTGATGTCTTGTTACTGTTTTTGGCATGAAATCTATTTTATATGATAGAAGTATAGCTATATCTGCTTTCTACTTACTGGAATATCATCTTCCATTCCTTCATTTTGAGCCTCTGTGCATCTTTCGCACTGAAATGAGTCTCCTGTAGGCCACATATAGTTGGGTCTACTGCCATTTTATCTTTTGCCTTTTCCTTATTTTCTATCTCCATTTTTGTCCTCTGTTTATGCCCTCTTCGATAAATTGGTGGTTTCCTGGTGATTTGCTTAGTCATCCATATTTTTTTTTTTTTGCACTAAACACAACTTATTTTTTTTTACATTGTATTAATTTAAAATATTTTTTTAATTTATTTTATTTTTTCAGTGTTCCAAGACTCATTGTTTATGCACCACACCCAGTGCTTCATGCAATACATGCCCTCCTTAATACCCACCACCAGGCTCATTCATCCCCCATCCCCCACCCTTCCAAAACCCTCAGTTTACTTCTCAGAGTCCACAGTCTCTCATGCTTCATCTCCCCCTCTAATTTCCCCCAATTCACTTTTTCTTTCCTTCTCCTAATGTCCTCCATGTTATTCCTTATGTTCCACAAGTAAGTGAAACTATATAATTGACTTTCTCTACTTATTTTCACTCAGCATAATCTCTTCCAATCCCGTCCTTGTTGATACAAAAGTTGGGTATTCATCCTTTCTGATGGAGGCATAATATTCCATTGTATATATGGACCATATCTTTATCCATTCATCTGTTGAAGGGTATCTTAGCTCTTTCCACAGTTGGCAATTGTGGCCATTAGTGCTATGAATATTGGGTACATATGGTCCTTCTTTTCACTACATCTGTATCTTTGGGGTAAATACCAGTAGTGCAATTTCAGGGTCATAGGATAGCTCTATTTTTAATTTCTTAAGGAATCTCCACACTGTTTTCCAAAGTGACTGCACCAACTTGCATTCCCACCAACAGTGGAAGAGCGTTCCCCTTTCTCCACATCCTCTCCAACACTTTACTGTCTTGTTAATTTTGGCCATTTTAACTGGTATAAGGTGGTATCTCCATGTGGTTTTGATTTTAATTTCCCTGATGGCTAATGATGATGAACATTTTTTCACGTATCTGTTAGCCATGTGTATGTCTTCTTTGGAGAAGTGTCTGTTCATGTCTTCTGCCCATTTTTTTATGTGATTATCTGTTTCTTTGAGTGTTAAGTTTGAGGAATTCTTTATAGATCTTGGATATCAGCCCTTTGTCTGTAGTGTCATTTGCGAATACCCCAATATCTTCTCCCATTACATGGGTTGCCTCTTTGTTTTGTTGACTGTTTCCTTTGCTGTGCAGAAGCTTTTTATCTTGATGAAGTCCCAAAAGTTAATTTTCACTTTCGTTTCCTTTGCTTTTGGAGACATGTCTTGAAAGAAGTTGCTGTGGCTGATGTTGAAGAGGTTACTGTCTATGTTCTCCTATAGGATTTTGATGAATTCCTATCTCACATTGAGGTCTTTCATCCATTTTGAGTTTATTTTTGTGGATGATGTAAGAGAATGGTCGAGTTTCATTCTTCTCTACATAGCTGTCCAATTTGCCCAGCGCCACTTATTGAAGAGACTGTCTTTTTTCCATTGGATATTTTTTGCTGCTTTGTCAGAGATTATTTGACCATAGAGTTGTGGGTCCATATCTGGACTCTCTACTCTGTTCCCCTGGTCTTTGTGTCTGTTTTTGTGCCAGTACCATGCTGTCTTGGTGATCACAGCTTTGTAGTAAAGCTTGAAATCAGGCAGTGTGATGCCCCCAGTTTTGTATTTCTTTTTCAACATTTCCTTAGCAATTCAGGGTCTTTTCTGGTTCTGTACAAATTTTAGGATTGTTTGTTACAGCTCTTTGAAAAATGCTGGTGGAATTTTGATCGAGATGTCACTGAAAGTATAGATTGCTCTGGGCAGTATAGACATTTTAACTATGTTTATTCTTCTGATCCATGAGCATGGAATGCTTTTCCATCTTATATGTCTTCAATTTCTTCCTGAGTGTTCTGTAGTTCCTTGAGTAAAAATGCTTTAACTCTTTGGTTAGGTTTATTCCAAGGTATCTTATCATTCTTGGTGCTATAGTAAATGGAATAGATTCTCTAATTTCCCTTTCCATATTTTCAGCGTTAGTGTATAAGAAAGCAACTGATTTCTGTGCATTGATTTTTGTATCCTGCCACATTACTGAATTGCTATGAGTTCTAGTAGTTTGGGGGTGGAGTCTTTTGGGTTTTGCAAATAAAGTATGTTATCTGTGAAGAGAGAGAGTTTGACTTCTTCATTGCCAATTTAAATACCTTTTATTTCTTTTTGTTGTCTGATTGCTGTCGCTAGGACTTCTAGTACTATGTTGAACAAGAGTGGTGAGAGTGGGCACCCTTGTCGTGTTGCTGATCTCAAAGGGAAGGCTGTCAGCTTTTCCCCATTGAGAATGATATTTGCTAGGGGTTTTTCATGGGTAGACTTTATGATGTTGAGGAATGTTCCTTCTATCCCTATACTTTGAAGAGTTTTAATCAGGAATGGATGCTGAATTTTGTCAAATGCTTTTTCTGCATCAATGGAGAGGACCATGTGGTTCTTCTCTCTTATTGACTTGTTCTATCACATTGATTGATTTGCAAATGTTGAACCACTCTTGCATCCCAAGGATAAATCCTACCTTGTCATGGTGGAAAATCTTTTTAATGTACTGTTGGATTCTATTAGCCAGGATCTTGTTGAGAATCTTGGCATCCATATTCATCAGGAATATTGGTCTGAAATTTTCTTTTTTGATGGGGTCTTTGCCTGGTTTGGGGATCATGGTAATGCTGGCTTCATAAAAAGAGTCTGGAAGTTTTCCTTCTGTTTCTATTTTTTGAAATAGCTTCAGGAGAAGGTATTATTTCTTCTTTGAATGTTTGGTAGAATTCCCCAGGGAATCCATCAGGTCCTGGACTCTTGTTTTTTGGGAGGTTTTTGATCACTGCTTCAATCTCGTTACTAGATATTGGTCTATTCAGGTTGTCAATTTCTTCCTGTTTCAGTCTTGGAAGTTTATAGGTTTCTAGGAATGCATCCATTTCTTCTAGGTTGCTTAACTTATTGGCATATAACTGTTGATAATAATTTCTGATGATTGTTTATATTTCCTTGGTGTTGGTCATGATCTCTCCTCTTTAATAACTTTATTATTTTGGGTCCTCTCTCTTTTCTTTTGGATTAGTTTAGCCATTGGTTTATTGATCTTATTGATTCTTTCAAAGAATCAACTTCTAGTTTCATTGATGTGTTCTAGTGTATCTCTAGTTTCTAACTCATTGATCTCTGCTTTAATCTTAATTATTTCCCTTTTCGTGCATGGGGTTGGCTTAATTTGTTGTTGATTTTCCAGTTATTTAAGGTGTAAAAAGAGTTGGTATATTCAGGATGTTTCAGTTTTTCTGAGTGAGGCTTGGATGGCTATGTATTTCCCCCTTAGGACCACCTTTGCCACATCCCATAGGTTTTGGACCTATGTGTCTTCATTCTCATTGGTTTCCATGAATTATTTAAGTTCTTCTTTGATTTCCTGGTTGATCCAAACATTTTTGAACAGGATGGTCTTTAGTTTCCAAGTGTCTGAATTCCTTCCAAACTTTTTCTTGTGGTTGAGTTCCAGTTTCAAAGCATTGTGGTCTAAGAATATGCAGGGGATAATCTCAGTCTTTTGGTATAGGTTGAGCCCTGACTTGTGACCCAGTATGTGGTTATTCTGGAGAAAGTTCTATGTGCACTTGAGTTCTTCCTGGGTGTATCTTGTTATCTTTGTTTAAAGACTCAACTTTCCAGAGATACAGGGAGATTAAAACTGGTTTATATATAGGGGTAGTATTGAATAGGGAAAAAGGATTACCTTGAAGCTTATATCTATATGTATATTTAAAAAAAACACAGGTATATGTATGAAAAAAGTTCAAGTTAAAAAGTTATTATGGAATATGTTGTATTAAACCTCTAGTTGTAATGGTAATTATGTTAAAAAAAAATTAAAAGAACAAGAATCGTGAGAACGAATTAAAGAAAAAAAAGTTGTTTCTAGAAAACATACAGGTTTTGGGGCAATACCAGGAGCTTAATATATTGTTTTCCCCTGATGTTGGGGTTTTACAGTTTAGGGGACCCCGTGTAGGTTGTCCTCTTGTTCTTTTGGCTTGTCTTCTGGGGGAGGGGCCTGCCAAGTTGTTTTCCAGTCAATTTTGCGTGAATTGAGTTACACTGCCCCCTATCAAGGGGCGGGGCTCTGTGGAAACCAGTTTTTCAGGCTTTCGTTCTCTGGATGTTTTTGTTCTTTGGAGGCTTTTTATGGCTTTTCAGTGGATCAGAGTGAAGAATCTGTCTGCACCCAGACCTCCGCCTCAGAGAGCAACCACAGTCTGCTCCCCTCTGAGTGTCCAGAACACATAGACTCCTCCTCTGCAAACTCCGCTGAACAGTGCAGCCTCCCACAGGCAGTGCGCATCCCCAGCCACCTTCCCAGTGGTTGCCTGAGGCCCCTGCTTGTCTCTGTATCCCCATGCAACTAAAACCGCAAGCAATATTGGTCTGGGGAGCCTGATTCTGGTGGCTGTCCTTTCTGAGACTGCTGTCTGGAGTCCAGGCCCATGCCTGGTGCACCCAGACCCCCTGGTGGTGTAGGTCACAGAAGGCTGCAGGCAGAAGGACCCCGACCAGAGATTGAGCCAGGTTCTCTCAGGCTGTGGATGGTTGTGCTCAGATCCTGCAGTCCGCAGGTCATGGAAGGCTGCAGGTGGTGGAAGGCTGCAGGCTGAGGGATCCTGACCCTGGAGCTCATGCAGCTCAGGTATGGGTGGGAGTGTGCTCAGCCCAGGTGGTGGTGCAAGCAGAGGAAAGCTGTGGCCTCAGGGATCATAGACTGGGGGCTCTGCCAGACTTTCTCTGGCATGGGTGGTCGCTGGTTGTGACTGTCCTGGGACCATGGGCTTAGGCCAGCGCCCACCTGATTCCACCAGTTGCCCCTTAAGGTCTTTTGCTCTTTTTGAGTGCTTTGAACCAGACTCCAAGTTAATGCCTTTCCCCAATCACAGGGCACCCTTGTGTTTATCCTCCAATATCAGTCTGAGTGCTTCCACTCTGCTTTGCCTCTTCACTTATGTCTTCTGCCCCCATAGAGATCCAGAAGTATATAATCTTAGACCTCAGGCTGATTTCATGGGTGTTTAAAGTGTTCTGGTAGATACACTCTAGGGGACTGGTTAAAACAGGGTCTCCTACTTCTCCACCATCTTGCCCCTCACTTCTATTTTTAAATATCTATCTATCTATCTATCTATCTATCTATCTATCTATCATCTATCTGAGAGAGAGAGAGAGAGAGCACGCGCACAAGCAGTCATAGTGGCAGGCAGAGATAGAGGGAGAAGTGGGTTTCCCACTTAGCAAGGAGCCCAATGCAGGACTCGATCCCAGGACCCTGGGATCATGACCTGAGCCAAAAAGGTAGTCGCCTAACTGACTGAGCCACCCAGGCATCCCTCTGCTTTTCTCTCTCTTTTTTTTTTAATGTTTCACATCTCATTCTAGATTTTTGTTTCATGATTACTATGGTTACATAAAACCTCTCATAGATAAAATAGTCCTTTTTTTGTTGATGGCAATATATCTTCTTTTGCTTAATAGAGTTTTATTCTTTTACTCTTCCCCTTTTATATTTTTGCCATAAATTAACTCTTTTTATGCTGTAAATTTATTAAATTATTAGTTATTTAATCCTCTTCTTTAATTATTATACTATAATTGTTTAACATACCATTCTTAAAATAGAATTACAGTTTTCTAATTTTGACTGTCGATACTCCCTTTATGAGAGTTTTGTGTAATTTCATCTTATGTCTTTCTGATTACTATTTTTTTCATTTCAGCTTGAAGAATTCCTTTCAACATTTCATTCAAAGCATGTATAGTGGTAGTGAACTTCCTCAGCTTTTGTTGGTATGGGAAAGCCTTTATTTCTCTTCATCTGAAGGATAATCATGCCAGATAGAATATTTTTGGCTGGCAATTTTTATATTTCAATACTTATATAATTCCACTCCTCCCTGGCCTGTATAACTTTTGTTAAAAAATCTGCTCATATCCCAATGGGAGTTGCTTTGTATCTTACCTTTTTTTTTTTTTTTTTTGGCCTGCCTTTAAGATTCTTTGTCTTTGATTTTTTTTTTTTTTTTTGACAGAGGGAGATGAGGGAGGTGCAGAGAGAAAGAGAGACTCTTAAGCAGGCTCCATGCCTTTTGCAGAGCCAGACAACCCAGAGCTTGATCTTACAACCCTGAGATCATGACCTGAGCCAAGATCAAGAGCTGGTCACTCGACTTACTAAGCCACCCAGGTGCCCCTGTCTTTGAATCTTGACAGCCTCATTAGGTATCTTTGAGAGACTTTTTGTATTGAGCTAATAAGGTGTTTCATTAGTTTCATGGAATTGTATGTCCAATTTTTTTTCTAGGCTTGGGAAGTTCTCAGCTATTATTTCTTTAAATAAACACTCTCCCTTCCTCTTTCCTTTTTCCTTCTTGTATATCCATTATTTTTACACTGGATTTTCTGTTGGGGTCTGATGACTCTCACAGGATTTCCTTGCCTTTTTTTTTCTTTTTAAATCTTAATTCTCTCTCTTTCACATAAATCATATCTACATTCCTATCACTTATTCTCTCTTACATCAGATCTGTTCTATTTTCAATTATTTTTAATTCACTCTTTGTCTCATTTATTGAATACTTCAGCTCCAGAATTTGTATTTGATTTTTTTTTTATTTTGATCTCTTTGTTAAAGTATTCCTCTATTCATTTACTTTATCCCTGAGTTCATTGAATTGCCTGAGTTTTCTTATAGCACCTTGAATTTTTTCATAACAGCTATTTTGAATTCTATATTAATTAGCTCATAATATTCTGTGTCTTTGAGATCTATTGCTAGAAATATATTATTTTTGTGATATTTTAATTATCCTGACTTTTTACAGTGCTTAATGAAATGTGCCTCTGTCATCTCATTTGACGCCCTGAAATTTATTATTATTTGGGAAAGGTTTATTTACTTTGTTTTGTTTTTAGAGATTTTATTTATGTAGTTGAGAGAGAGTGAGCACAAGTGGGGTGAGGGGCACAAGAGAAGCAGGGAGCCCAACATGGGGCTCAATCCCAGGACTCCAGAATCATGACCTGAGCTGAAGTTAGATGCTTAATCAACGAAGCCACCCAGGTGCCCCCGGAAAATATTATTTACTTTGATTCTAAAAATTCAACAGGTTGGTAATTGGAAAAATTTTGTTTTCCAGATGATACAATAGAACAAGTTTTGGTTTGTCTTACCAGACTTGACTTACTGCTAAAGTTGGGAGCATGTGTGTTGGTGTATTAAAAACAAAAAACAACACACACACACACACACACACACACACACACACACACTGAAATTGGTTGCATTTCTATACACTAATAAGGAAATAGCAAAAAGAGACATGAGGAAAACAAACCCTTTTACAATTGTACCAAATAGAATAAAATACCTAGGAATAAACTTAACCAGGGAGGTGAAAGACCTGTACTCTGAATACAATAAAACATTGTGTCATCTTTACTTTTTTTTTTAATCAAACAAATGGAAAGCTATACCATGCTCAAGGATTGAAATAATTAATATTGTTAGAATGTCTACACTACCAAAAACAAACTGTGGATTCAGTGCAATCCCTATCAAAATACCAATAGCATTTTTCACTGAACTAGTATAAATAATAACATTGTATTAACCTATAATAGATTTCAAATAGCCAAAGTAGTTTTTAGAAAGAAGAGATTGAGGTCTCACAATCTCAGATTTTATGATATACTACAAAACTGTAGTAATGAAAATATGTGGTAATGATGCAGAAATAGACCTATAGATCAGTACCGCATAGGATACCCAGAAATAAGCCCATGCTTATATGGTCCACCACAAAGGAAGCAAGAATATACAGTAGGGAAAAGACCATCTCTTCAATAAATGGCTGTGGGAAAACTAGACATCTACACACAGAAGGATGGAACTGGGCCACTTTCTTTTACCATACACAAAAATAAACTCAAAATGGATTAAAAACCTAAATGTGAAATCTGAAACCATAAAACTCCTAGAAGAAAACATAATCAGTGATCTCTGACTTTGGACCTTGCAACATTTTGCAACATTTCTCCTTATACAGGAGAAACAAAAGAAAAAACAAACTACTGGGACTATACCAAAATGAAAAGCTTTTGCACAGCAAGGAAGATAACCAAATGCGAAGGCAACCTACTGAATGAGAGAAGATATTTTCAAATGATAAATTCAATAAGGGGTCAATATCAAATATATATAAATAACAGAAAACTTAACACCAAAAAACCCAAAAAATCTGATTTTAAAATTGGCAGAGAACATAAATAGGCATTTTGCCAAAGAAGACATGTAGATGATCAAAAGACACATGAAAAGATCAACATTACTAGCCATCAGGCAAAAATGCAAATCAAAGCCATAAGGAGATATCACTGTACACCTGTCAGAAGAGCTAGAATCAAGTTAAGAAATAAATGTTGGTGAGGAAGGAGGCAAGATGGCGAATGAGTAAGGGTCGTCGTTGCCACCAGTCCCCTGAATTGAACTGGAAATCTGTCAAACCATCCTGAACACCTACGAAATCAGCGCGAGGTGTAAGACTCTCCGGATCTCTACACAAGAAAAACTCCACTGTGGCTGAGTGGTGGCTTCCAACCGCTCCGGATTTTCCTCAAGTTAATCTTGCCTGAGTCGTGGAGGATATTTTGGACCCTGTACATTCCCTCAGCCATCCCTCAAGAGAATGACTGGGAGGAGG
>CM053605.1:141900980-141917535 GCA_028646535.1 Procyon lotor | reverse complement strand
TCTATGCCTCCCAAATGACAGCAGCCAACTACATAAGCCAACTGTTAACCAAAATAAAGAATCATATTGATAATGATACATTAATAGTAGGAGACCTCCACACCTACTCTCAGCAATGAACAAATCATCTAAGCAGAAGATCAACAAAGAAACAAGAGTTTTGAATGACACATTGGACTGGATGGACTTCATAGATATATACAGAACATTCCACCCTAAAACAACAGAATGCTCCTTCCTGAATGCACATGGAACTTTCTCCAGAATACATCACATACTTGATCATAAATCAGGCCTCAAACCTATACCAAAGAATGAGATTATTCCCTGCATGTTACCAGACCACAATGTCTTGAAACTGGAACTCAATCACAAGAAAAAATTTGGAAGGAATTCAAACACGTGGAAGTTAAAGAGCATCCTACTAAAGAATGACTGGGTCAACCAGGAGATTAAGGAAGAATTTAAACAATTCATGGAAACTAATGAGAATGAAAACAAATCAGTCCAGAACCTATGGGGTACTGCAAAGGCTGTCCTTTCAGCAATGTGGCAAGATACAATTAAAAACCACAAAGAGGTATCACCTTACACCAGTGAAAAATGGCAGAAATTAACAAGACTGGAAACAACAAGTGTTGGCAAGGATGTGGGGAAAGGGGAACCCTTTGGTGGGAATACAAGCTGGTACAGCCACTCTAGAAAACAGGATGGAAGTTCCTCAAGACGTTAAAAAGAGAGCTACCCTATGACCCATCAATTGCACTACCCAGTATTTACCCCAAAGATACAGATGTAGTGAGAAGAAGGGATACATGTACTCCAATGTTCATAGCAACAATGTCCACAATAGCCAAACTGTGGAAGGAGCTGAGAGGCCCTTCAATAGATGAATGGATAAAAAAGATGTGTATATACAATGGAATATTACTCAGCCATCGGAAAGAATGATTACCTACCATTTGCATCAACATGGATGGAACTGGAGGGGATTATGCTAAGTCAAATAAGAAGCAGAGAAACAGGGATGGAAGGGATGGAAACCTGAAGGGGGAGAAATTGGAAATGGATATGAACCATGAGAGACTGTGGACTCTGGGAAACAAACTGAAGGTTTCAGAGGGGAGGGGGTTGCCGGGTGATGAGCACTAAGGAGGGCACTTTTGTGATGAGCACTGGCTGTTATATGCAACTAATGAATCACTGAACACTACATCAAAAACTAATGATGTACTATATAGTGGCTAAGTGAACATAATAAAAAAAAAAGTGGAAAAAAAATGTTGGTGAGGTTGTGGGAAGAAAGGAACCCTTGTACATTTGTGTGTGTGGCGGGGGAGAGATGTAAATTGATGCAGCTACTGTGGAAAATAGTATGGAGGCTCCTTAAAAAATTAAAAATAGGAATGTCATATGATCCAGTACTTCCACTGCTGGGTATTTAACCAAAGGAAATTAAAACACTAATCCAAAAAGATATATTTATCCCTATGTTTATTGCAGCATTGTGTACAGTAACCAAGATATGGAAGTGACCTAAGTGCCCATCAACTGATGAATTGATAATGTAAAATATGTACTAATATACACACACAGAGGAATATTACTTGGCCATGAAAAAGAACGAGATCTTGCCATTTATGACAATGTAGATGGACCTAGAGGGAATTATGCTAAGTAAAATAAATTGGATAGATGATTTCAGTTATACAGTTCCATATAGCCATATGATTTCAGTTATATTTGAAATTAGAAAAACAAAACAAGTAAACAAAAAGCTAAAACAGTTCCATAAATACAGAGAACAATCTGATGATTGCCATGGGAAATGGGGTGAAATGGGTAAAGGGGAACGGAAGATACAAGTTTGCAGTTACAGAATGAATGTCACAGGGTACAGCATAGAAAATATAGTGAATGGTGTTGGAATAGCATTGTATGGTGAAATGGTAGCTCCAACTGTGATGAGTGTAGTCTAATGCATGGACTTGTCAAATCGCTCTGTTGTATACCTGAAACTAATGTAGCATTGTGTCAGTTATACTTCTATTTGTTTTTATTTTTTTTTTAAGATTTTATTTATTTATTTGACAGAGAGGGAGAGATCACAGGTAGGTGGAGAGGCCGGCAAAGAGAGAGGAGGAAGCAGGCTCCCCGCTGAGCAGAGAGCCCAATGCAGGGCTCAGTCCCAGGACCCTGGGATCATGACCTGAGCCAAAGGCAGAGGCTTTAACCCACTGATCCACCCAGGTGCCCCAATTGTACTTCTCTTTAAAAAATCTGGGTATAAAGAAATCCTACTGGCTCTGTAGCTCCCTGTTAGTTACATAGCAATGTTTCAAGTGTGAACTACAAACAGAAGTGAGAAATACAAGAAATTTCCATGGAGGAGAAAATTCTGTGACACGTGAAAAGGAGGTTTGGGCTCGACACCTGGGGCTTTGAGTGTGCCCAAGACCTGGTAAGAGGATCTTTGAATTGGCACCAGAGGTTAGTTGGAAGCTTTCCTATTGAAATCCTGGGGCAGATGGCAGAAGACCCATTCCTTCAGTTCCCTTGTTTGCCTTTTTCCCTCTCTTTCCCTCCCCCAAACCTCTAGAGGTTTCTCCTCAGAGCGGTGGGTCCCCTCCAGTTGCAGCCCCTGTGGCCCAGTAGACTTTCACTCCCCACTTTCACTCTCCACTCCTTGTTAAAGCTGTTGCCACCACTGTGGTTTCCTTGGTTCTGTGGCCTCTTCTGAGGTCCAGTCCATGTGGTTTCTGCACAAGGATGGATGGCCTCTCTGGTGTCCTGATGTGCTGGGCAGAGGCACTTTTGTTCAATTATGGAGGTCCAATTCATTGTAAGTCAAATGGTAAAGAAATAAGGAACCTCTCGTGCTACCGTGATGCTGACATTACCAACAGTCTTTGTTTTAAAGTCTATTTTGTCTGAAGTCTAGCTACCCTAGCTTTCTCCTGGGTTCCATTTGCATGGAATGTTTTCTAGCCCTTCACTTTCTGTGTGCATCTTTACATCTGAAATGACTTTCTAGTAGGTGGCATATAGATTTTTTTAATTCCTTCAGCTACACTGTGTCTTTTGATTGGAGAATGTAGACCCTTTCCATTTAAGTTATTTTTTCTATTCAAACATAGTGGACATACTAATATAATACTAATATTAGTTTCTGTTGTACAACATACTGTGTAAGCATTACTGAATATAAGTTATAAATCTAGCTACCATCTCTCACCATACAAAGTTGTTATATGCTATTATTCCTATACTGTACATTATATTCCTGAGTCCTGCTGGAAGTTTGTACCTTTTAATCTTCTATTTTACACCCCCCCCTTCCCTCTGGTAACCACCAGATTATTCTCTACATCTTTAAATCTGTTTCTGCTTTGTTTCATTTTTTAGATTCCACATGAGTGAAATTATGTGGTATTTGTCTTTTTCTGATTTATTTCAGTTAACATAATACCCTCTAGTTCCATCCATGTTGTTAAAAATGACAAGATCTCATCTTTTATATGACTGAGTAATATTCCATTATATATATGTCTGCTACCTTTTTTTATCCATTCTCTATTGATGGGCACTTAGGTATATATCTTGGCTTTGTAAATAATGCTGCAGTGAATATAGGTGTGTACACATATTTTTTGGGTTTTTGTTTTGTATAAATATTTTTTAATTAGTGCTTTTATTTTCTTTGGGTAGATACCAAGAAGTGGGTTTGCTGGATTATATATTTATAATACTTAATAATACTTAATACTTAATAAATAATACTTAATAATAAATAAATACTTAATAAATAATACTTAATAATGTTTATAAAGTTCTATCTCTAATTTTTTTTTCAATGTGGGGCTTGAACTCATGACTCTGAGATGAAGATCTGAGCTGAGATCTAGAGCCAGATGTTTAATGACTGAGTCACCCAGGCACCCCTGTTTTTACTTTAAGGAATCTCTGTACTGTTTTCCATAGTGGTTGCACCAGTTTACATTCCCACCAGGAGTGCATGAGGGATCCATTTTCTCCCCATCCTCACCAATACTTGTTACTTCTTGTATTTCTAATTAGTCATTCTAACAGATGTGAGGTGGTATCTCATTTTGCTTCTGACTTGCATTGCCCTAATGATTAGTGATGTTAGACTCTTTTCACATATCTGTTAGCCATCCATAGGTCTTCTCTGGATAAATGTCTAATCAGGACTGCTGCTCATTTTTTAAATCAGTTGTTTGTTTTTTGACATTAAATTGTGGGAGTTCCATATATATATATTAGATAGTAATCCCTTATTGGTTATATAATTTGCAGATATTTTCTCCCAGTCAGTAGGCTTGCTTTTTATTCTGTTCACTGTGCAAAAGGTTTTCAGTTTGATGTAGCCTTATTTATTTTTGCCTTTGTTACCTTTACCTTAGGAAACAGATTCAAGAAATATTGCTCAGACCAATGTCTGGGAGCTCACTCTGTTTTCTTTTCAGAGTTTTATGGTTTCTGTCCTTATATTTTTTTAGTCCATTTTGAGCTTATTTTTGTATACAATATAAGAACATGGTTGTTTCATTCTTTTGCATGTGGCTGTCATTTTCCCAACACCATATATTGATAGACTGTCTTTTTCCCTATTGTATATTTTTTGTTACATTGTTGTAAGTTAATTGAATATATATGCAGCTTTATTTCTAGACTCTCTATTCTGTTCCTTTATCACGTGCCTGTTTTTATGCAATAATATATGATTTTGATTACTAATGCCTCCAATTTTGTTCTTTCTCAAGACTGCTTTAGCTATTTGGTGTCTTTTGTGTTGCCATACACATTTTAAAATTATTCTAATTCTGTAAAAAAAAAAAATCTATTGGAGTTTGATAGAGACTACACAATCTGTAGACTGCTTTGGGTAGTATAGATATTTTAACAATTTTCTTTTACTCCATTAACATGGTATTATCTTTCTATTTGTTTTGTCTTGAATTTCTTTTATCAATGTCATAGTTTTCAGACTACAGGTCATAGTTTTCAGACTACAGACTTTTCATGTATTAGGTATTCTTAGGTATTTTATTTTTGATGCAATTGTGTGATGGTTTTCTTAATTTCTTTCTCGGATACTTCATTATTAGTGTATATCAATGCAACTGATATATTTATGTTGATTTTGTATCCTGCAAATTTGCTGAATGCATTATATCATATATAAATACTGAAAGTTTTACTAATTCTTTGGTTTGGCTTTTGTTGTTTTTAATTTAAATCTTAGTGAACATACAGCACGATGTTGGTTTTTGGAGTAGAATTCAGTGATTCCTGAATTGCATACAACACCCAATGCTCATCACAAGTGTGCTCTTTAATACCCATCACCCACTTAGCCCATCCCCCATGCTCCTCCCTCCATCAACCTTCAGTTTGTTCTCTATTATTAAGAGTCTCTCATGGCTTATTTCCCCCTTCTTTTTTCTTTTCCCCTTTCCCATATGTTATCTGTTTTCTTTCTTAAATTCCTCATATGAGTGAGATCATATCATACTTGTCTTTCTCTGACTCATTTCACTTAGCATATTACACTAATTCTTTTCAAATTTAGATGCCTTTTATTTCTTTTTCTTGTCTGATTACTGTAGTTAGGACTTCCAATACTATATTTGTAAAAAAGTGGTGAAACCAGGCCTCCTTGTTGTGTTCCTGATAATAGAGGAAAAACCTTCAGCTTTTTGCCATTGAGTATTATGTTACCTGTGTGTGTCATATATGGCTTTTATTATATAAAAATACATCCCTTCCATAACCATTTTTAACAGTTTTTATAATAGATGTCGAATTTTATCAAATGCTTTTCTACATTTATTGAGGTGATCATATTATTTTTGTCCTCTTAATGTGATGTATCATGCATTGGTGTGTAGATATTGAACTATCCTTGCATCTCTGGATTAAATCCCACTTGATCATGGCTTATGATCCTTTTAATGTATTGTTCAGTTTGGTTTGCTAATATTTTGTTGAGGATTTTTGCATCAGTGTTAAACAGAGATATTGGCCTGTAATTTTCATTTTGGTAGTGTTAAAGTCTGGTTTTGATATTAGAGTACTTCCGGTCTCATGCAACTTAGAAATTTTCCTCCTCTTCAATTTTTTGGAATAGTTTGGGGGAGAAGCTAACTCTCCTTTAAATATTTTATAGAAGTCATCTATGAAATCATTTGGTGCTAGACTTTGTTTTGGGGGGAGTTGGTTGATTACTGATTCAATTCATTACTAGTAATTGGTCTGTTCAGATTTTCTATTTCTTCTTTATTAAGTCTTGGGAGATACTATGTTTTAGGAATTTATCTGTTTCTTCTAAGTTGTTCCATTTGTTGGCATTTAATTATTCATACCAGTTTCTTACTGTACTTTGTATTTCTGTGGTGTCGATTGTTATTTCTTCTCCTTCATTTATGATTTTATTATTTGAATCCTGTCTCATTTTTCTGATGAATCTGGCTAAAGGTTTATCAGTTTTGTCTTTTCAAAGAAGTAGCTCATAGTTTCATGGACTATTCTTTTCTTATCGTGTTTTTAGTCTCTATCCATTCTGCTCTTTATTTTCCTTCTAGTAACTTCAGGCTGTATGTGTTCTTCTTTTTCTAGCTTCTTCTTTTTTTTTTTTTTTTTAAGATTCTATTTATTTAGACAGATAGAAGAGAGATCATAAGTAGGCAGAGAGGCAGGCGGGGGGGGGGGGGGGGGGAAGAAGCAGGCTCTTTGCTGAGCAGAGAGCCTGATGTGGGGCTCCATCTCAGGACCCTGAGATCATGACCTGGGCCAAAGGCAGAGGCTTTAACCCACTGAGCCACCCAGGCGCCCCTTTTTCTAGCTTCTTTAGGTATAAATTTAGATCATCTATTTGTTTGTTTTTTTTTTCCCCTTGTTTCTTTAGGTGGGACTGTGTCACTATAGACTTCCTTCTTAGAATTGTGTTTGCTACATTCCTTAGATTTTGGACTGTTGTTTTTCCATTTTCATTTGTCTCCAGATTTTCTTTATAGAATTTTTAATTTCTTGACCTATTTGGTCGTTAGTAGCATGTTGTTTAGCCTGCATATGTTTGTGTTTTTTCCAGTTTTTTTTTTTTTTTCTTGTAATTGATTTCTAGTTTCAGACCTTTGTAGTCAGGAAAGGTGTCTGGTATGATTTCATACTTACAAGTTTATTGAGATTTACCTGGTGGCTTAAACTGTGATCTGTCCTGAAGAATGTTCCATGTGCACTTGAAAAAGAATGTACATTTTGCTGTTTTGATGGAATGTTCTCTATGTATCTCTTAAGTTTATCTGGTCTAATGGTTCATTTAAGGTTTATTTTCCTTATTCATTTTCTGTCAGGATGATCTATCATTGATGTCAGTGGGGTGAGAAAGCCTTCTTTGTATAACTGTCAATTTTTTACAGAATTGTATTGTATTACAATACAGTAATGTATTATATTACTGTCAATTTTTGTATTGACTGTCTATTACTGTCAATGTTTGACAGTAATTGTCAAATTGTATTACTGTCAATTGTATTGACAGTATTGTCATTACTGTCAATTGTATTGACAGTATTGTCATTACTGTCAATTTTGTATTACTGTCAATTGTATTACTGTCAATTTTTGTATTGTATTACTGTCAATTTTTGTTTTACTGTCAATTTTTCCCTTTATGTCTGTTAATATTTACTTTATGTATTTAGTTGCCCCTATGTTAGGTAAATAGATATTTACAAGTATTATATCCCCTTGTTGGATGGATCTGTTTATCATTATGCAATGTCATTCTTTGTCTCGTTATAATCTTTATTTTAAAGTTTGTCTGATTAAGTATTGTTTTCCAGCTTTCTTTTTGTTTCTATTTGCATTGAATACCTTTTTCTGTCATTTTACTTTCAGTTTGTGTTTATTTAGATCTGAAATGAGTGTCTTAAAGGCAGCATATATGCAGGTATTCTGCCTTATTTCTTTGATTGGAGCATTTAATCCATTTACAATTAAAGTAATTTTTGATACATATGTACTTATTGCCATTTTGTGAATTGTTTTCTGTTTTGTAGTTCTCTATTCCTTTCTTCCTCTCTTACTTTCTTCTCTTGTGGTTTGATGGCTTTCTTTAATGTTATGCTTGGATTCCTTTCTCTTTATTTTTAGGTATTTGGTTTGTGGTTAACATGAGATTCACACATACCATATGTATAGCAGTTTACTTTGAATGGATGATTGCTTAAGTTCACATGTGTTCTAAAAGCGCTACATTTTTATCTTCCCCCTCAAGTTTTATAGTTTTGATATACTGTCCCCCTATTATTTCATGAATCCTTTGACTAATTATTATAGATCCAGATGATTTTACTACTTCTGTCTTTTAACTTTCTTACTAGCTATGTAGGTTGTTGATCCACTGCCTTTATCATGCATTTACCTTTACCACTGTGGTTTTTAAAATAATTTTCCAATTTCTGGTAATGGCCCTTTCTTTTCCATATAAAGAACTTCCTTTAACAATTCTCACAATGCTGGTTTTGTATTGATGAGCTCCATTAGCTTTTGCTGTCTAGGAAACTCCTTATCTCTCCTTCAATTCTGAGTGATAACTTTGGTTGGTAGAATATTCTTGTTTGGAAGTTTTTTTCTTTTCAGCACAGTGAGTATATTATGCCACTTTCTTCTGGCCTATAAAGTTTCTGCTGAAATTGAGCTAATAGTCTTTTGATTGTTCCCTTGTACATAGTCTTATTTTTCTCCTGCTCTTAGGATTCTCTCTTTAACTTTGATTATAGTGTGTCTTGGTCTCTTTGCATTCCTGTTCCTTGGGATTCTCGTTCTTCCTGAACTTAGAGGTCTGTTTTCTTGACCAGGTTAGGAAAATTAGCTTTTCTGTCTTTCTCTCGCTTTTCCTTCTGGGACACCTAAAATGTGAATGTTAGTACACTTGATATTGTCTTATGGGTGCCTTATTTTCTTTTTTTGTTTTTTGTTCTTTTTTCTTTTGGTTCTTCTGATCGGATGATTTCCACTATACTATCTTCCTAATCACTGATTCATTATTTTGCATCATCTAAATTGCTATTGATTCCTTCCAGTGTATTTTTCATTTCAGTTATATTCTTCAGCTCCTATTAGTTATCTTTTACATTTTAATCTATTTGTTGAAGTTCTTACTGTGTTTACCCATTCTTCTGAGTTTGGTAAGCATAATTATGACTATTACTTTGAATTCTTTATCAGATAGATTGCTTATCTCCATTTCATTTAGTTTTATATCTGAGATTTTTGTCTTCTTTTGTTTGGAATATATTGTTCTGTCTCTTCTTTTTCCTTAATGCCTTTTTTCCCCTATGTATTAGGTAGATAATTTACATCTCCCAGTCTTAAAAGAGTGGCTTTATGCCAAAGATATTTTGTGAGGCCCAGTAGTGCAAACAACTTTGGTCATCTGAGCTCAGTGACTCCTGTGTGAGCTATGCTTCCCTCCTCTTGTGGCTGACTCATGATTAGTGCAGAGTAACTAGTGTAATGGTTTGTCTGAGTTCTGGCTGTGATTTCTATGACTGTTCTGGTGAACACAGGTGGCCCTTGACCTGTCTGGCTAAGAAGCCCAGCCATGACTTTGTAGGCATGCTAGTATATAGATTGGTTCCCCATTTAGCTGGCTGTGAGGCCCAGCTGTGACAGCTGCAGGCATGCTGGTGGGTAGGACAGACCTGTGGTGTGGTTTGCTGCAAGATCCCGTTGTGACTGCTGTAGGTATTCTAGAGTTACATGGCTGGCCCCTCAAGGCAGGAGAGCTTGGGAGGAGCTCCAGTTCTAACCGAAGCTGCCTGCCAGGTGTGGTGGGGTGGAGGGCTGGCTTGGGTGGGCACCAGCACCAGCAGGGCAGAGGCCCACTTGGGATAGACTTTGGGCTGGGTGGACCATTTGTCAGGGTGAGTTGGCAGGGGAATGCCAAGTGGGGTGGGTGGTGCTAGCATACTAGATGGAGAGTGTCTGAAATGGCCTCCACCAACATCAGGGCAGCTAGGTAGAAATGGAAAAAAAACAAAACAAAGTAGGTGTTCACCAATGCTTCCATCCCCAGAGAATATTCCAACAGATATCTCCCCCACAGGCACACACCCAAAAATTGGTCAGTGGATCTTCATGTGTAACCCAGAGTCTTTTCAAACTGTTGCCTCTGCTAAGACTCGAAGCAAGTGAAGTAGTGTGTGCACCCTATAAGAGCAGTCTTGGTTTCCCATGGCCCTCCAGCTCTCCTAAACATAAGCCCTATTTGTTTTCAAAACTTGAGGTTATGAGTGCTCTTCTTCCTGGTGCAGGTCTCCCGAGCCTTGGAGCCCAATGTGGGGCTCAGACCCTTGTTCCTCATGGAAGGTTCTGATATCCCTTCCACTTGTGTTTTGTTGTGCCAGAATATGGGTCCTGACTAACCCACGTCTCTGTCCATCATGCCCATCTCAATGTGTATTTTTCTTTATATTCTTAGTTGTGTATGGTCTGTTAGGATAGTTTTTGATTTGTTACCAGAGATAGTTGTTGTAGATGTAATTGTGTCCATGAGAGTAGAGGAGCTCAGGATCTTCCTACTCTGCCATTTTGATCCTGCCTCTTAAAATAATTATTTAAAAGTATGTGCTTATTTTCATTTTGCTAATTGTTTTCTGGCTATTTTATAGTTACTCTGTTCTTTTCTTACTCTCTTACTTTATCTTTTGTGCATCTACTATAGGTTTTTGTTTTGTGGCTACCATGACTATGACATGTAAAAACTTAAAACAACCTATTTTAAATTGTTAACATTTGAATTCATTCTAAAACTCTATATTTTTACCCTCTCATGTTTATTTTATAATTATTATAAGTTTTAAAGTTACACATTTTTAAAAATTAGTTTTTTTATAATTATTTTGTTTTAACCTTCATATTAGCTTTGTAAGTGACTAATCCACCACCTTTACAACATTATTCTAAATTTTACTATGTATTTGCCTTTACTACTGATATTTATATTTTCATGTGTTCTCCTGTTACTAATTGGCACCCTTCTTTTATTTTCTGCCTAAAGAAATCTCTTTAGCATTTCTTATAAGGATTGTTCAGTGGTGAAGAATTCTTTTACCTTCTGTTTGTCCAGAATGTTTTTGATCTCACCTTCAATTTTGAATGATAGTCATGCTGGGTAATGTATTCTTGGTTGTAAGGTATTTTTTTTCTTTCAGCACTTTGAATATGTCATGCAACTTCCTCTTGCCTGAAAATTTTCTGATGAAAAATTTGATGGTTTTATGGAGAGTCTCTTATATGTAACAAGTTGTTTTTCCCTTGCTTGTTTTATGATTCTCTCCTGTCTTTGATTTTAGACATTTTAATTATAATGTGTCTTGGTGTAGGTCTCTTTGGATTTATCTTATTTGAAACTCTCCAAGCTTCCAGGACATGGATATCTATTTCCTTTTCCAGTTCAGGGAATTTTTCAGCAATTACTGCCTCAAATAAGATTTCTGCCACTTGCTCTCTCTCCCTTTTGGGATTCTATAATGTGAATGTTACTCTGTTTTATGTTTGTCTTAGAAGTCTCTTAAGCTAGCTTCACTTTTCTTCGTTCTTTTTTTTTTTTTTTCTTTTTGCTGCTCTGATTGGGTGAGTTCAGCTGCCCTGTTTTCAAGTTTACTGATACTTTCTTCTGCTTCATCTAGTCTGCTGTTGAACCACACACACACACAAAAAGTTTGTTGTTGTTTTTTTTGTTTTTTTGTTTTTTCAGATTAGCTATTGGATTTTTGCAGAGAGTTTATAAAATGTAGTTTTATATTATTCTGCTGTTACATTGGGCATAACATTTTCACAAGGCTTTTTTGGGACTACAGTCAATGATTAGCAACATACAATAGTGGTCCAACTCTATAGGATAATCACTAGACAAACTGGACACCCTCTCACATGAGCATAAATCTGTATGGAAAAGAACTAACATTTACACTTGAACTGGTGTTCTTTAATTTATTTCCCCTTCCCAGTGTAGTAAGAAATTACATGCACTTTAATTTGCCAAAAATAATGGTTGTATTCTGGCAACAACATGCTACTTCTATTACATAATAAAGTGAATACCAGAACTACAAAAGCAGGAGGTATAAGTGAACTTTTATTGGGAAAGGACATTGTCAGCCTAAATAGCAGCAAGTGAAGAATGAATAAGGAAACTTGCTGTTGTCACATATACACAAGACTTCCATCATATATGATGTGGGAGGCATTTCAGTTTGGGAGCCCCATTGCAGAAATGCCAAATGCTTTGCCATTAAATCCAATATTTCTGGATTCCAACCAAAAAGGAATACATTAAGAACATGGAAAAGTTGTACAATGAAAGGAAACTCCCAAAGGAGAGTGAGGGAATTTAGAAATTAAGATGTTATGTAAAGAACACTTTTTAAATTATAATGAACTAAATTTCTTAACTTCACAGTCACTTGCAGAACTGGTTCAGATTACTTAAATACAAGATACATGTTTAGTCCTCTATATAAGTGTTTGGAAGTTACTTAAGTTTATATGTAATGAAGCTATTGATACTTTCCTACAGCAGTAATTGCACACCGGGAAGGCCAAAACAAACACAAATCAAGGAATAGAGTTTTCCCAAAGCTGCAGTGTGAAAAGACTATAAACAGATGATTTCATACACATGAATAGGCTTCTTTGCTATAGGAAATCTAAATGGAATAAGTAATGGAGATAAGTAAAAAGGTTTCTTGAAGGGAAGAAGGATGACACCTTGTATGCATTTAGTTTTCTGTTCCTTCTGACACATCACATTCTTCTCCTGCACTGTTTGAGGTCCATAATGTTAGGTTGTCTCTAAGCAACTGCATGATGGGGGTGCTGTCTTTGTAGGAGGCTTCATTCAGTGTATCATGTTCTGCAGTTTATCAGGTGTGCAGGCAAGCTCTGGGTTATTAAGGATTGCACAGTAAAATACAGAAGAGTTAAGAGCTAGCCCCAGACAGATTGGGTGTGTGAGTGGCATCTCTTTCTTGCTTATATCAAAAGCCTCTTGGTAAGATCCCTGGGAACTATCTATCATTCATTTTCAATCATCACCACATGCAACTTCAGCAAGGTACCAGAAGTAATCGCCCTTCATTTTCATATAGAAGACCTTACCCTTTGGATTAGTTACATTGGCTCTTAAATACTTATCCAACAATTCCAGCCCTGTGGTACAGATGGGCCTCAGCTCAGACTTCACTTTTTCCCAATTATCCTTAATCAGCTGCAACTTCTTTTTGGAGGTGTTGGTTTTCTGCTCCATGCTCAAGATGACCGTCCGGGCTGAACTGTGGCCCCCAACCATGTTCTTGCAGGCCACTGAGAGCAGGTTGTGTTCCTTATTGGACAACTTAGTGCCTGCCTGGTCACAGCCTTCATGTAGGTGGCCATGTTGTCATAGTGCTTGAACTGCTCTGCCAGCTTCACCTTCTGGATCAGCTTCATCTTCTCCATGGGAATGGGGAGAGGAGAGCAAGGATGAGCACTGACCTGGATCGGGAGGAGGCATGAGGAGGACCACATCTCCATGGCCACAGTGCAAGTCCCACCACTTTGATCTGCTTTTCAGATTAGCTTTATACTCTTCAAATCTGTGACCTCTATTTGGTACTTTCTTGTATTTTCTCTCCCTTTGTTGAAGTTTTCACTATGTTCATCCATTCTCCTGAGTTTGATGAGTATCTTTATGACCATTATTTTGAAGTCTTTATCAAGTAAATGGCTTATCTCCATTTCACTAAGGACCCTTTCTGAGGTTTTATCTTGTCATTAATTTAAAACATTGTTTTTTTCATTTTGCTGATTGCCTCTGTTGGGTTTTGTGTATTAGATGAAATAGCCATCTCTTCCAGTCTTGAAGTAGTAGCCTTGTGTAGGAGATGAAACTGTTTACTCCTGCCCTAGCTCTTTGTTGTCTCTCAAACTTTTGTGATTGTCCAAGCAGACTGTTGTTTTCAGTGGTTCCCAATGTTTGAGGCTATGCCAAGACCTGACCCTCAGGAAGCAGTTCGTAAAGTATGCACATACAGTCTGTGGGACCACAACCATAAATCCCAAAACCTGGCCACCAAAACCAGGTGGTATACAGATGTTCCCTAGATGGCAGCCAGCAAATCAGGATGACAGAAAAGTGTACAAATTCCTTTTGGGGAGATACTGGTAACCTGGAGTTAAGCAGAGAGAGAGCACAAAGATGGCACCCACCAGCCTCTGTCCCCAGGGAGCACCTGAGTACGTTTCTAGATGTGTGACAAACCAGATGTCTGCCCCTCGTGCCAAACCTCCAGGACAGGCAAATAGGCCACTTTTCTAGAAAAACTGGGGTGAGTTTCAGTCTGAGGTCTATGCAGTGCCCTGGGGTGGTTTATCCTGCCAAGGTACTATCTCTCCACTTGTTACAGTCCCATTGGATCCAGGAATCCTTGGCCCCTGGCCAGCAGAGCCAGGCAGTCGGGTTTCCCCTGGGCAACATCCATAAAATCTGTGGTTGCAGACATAAACCAGAGCACAGATATGTGTACAAGCTCCCCTCTGGGAAAAACTGGCACTCATCATGGCAGAGGGAGGATGGGAAGATGGCTCTCCCCAGAGTACCCCAGCAGGCCCCTATATGGGTGGAAAGTTGTCCTTGTCCTCAAATCAATGCTTTAAGATAAGAAAATAAGATTGAGTGCCTTTCAATCAGCTGCTTCTAAACTGATCCCTGGGGTGAGTGAGGCCAAGGGTGAAAGTCCTATAACAGCCATTTCTCAGTGTTGGTCCCATGGATACAAAAAATGTTGATTCTTAAAAACGATGTTTTGGTGGCTTGTCTCTGTGGTGCAAGTCTTAAGAGTTGGAGTACAGTGTGGTGTTCAATCCCTTCACTCCCTAGTGAAAAAGTCCCCGGCCACTGGCAAGCACTCTATATTTGACTAACCTAGGTACCTCATTTAAGTAGAATCATACATTTGTCTTTTTGTGACTGGTTTATTTCACTTAGCATAACGTACTCAAGTTGTATCCATGTTGAAGCATGTGTCCGAATTTTCATTCTTTCTAAGGCTGACTAGTATTCCATTATACGTATATACCACATTTAATTTACCCCATCACCTGCAGATGAACACTTGAGTTACTTCCACTTTTGTCTCCTGTGACTAATGATGCCATAAACATGGGTGGACAAATATCTGATTGAGTCCCTGCTTTCAGTCTTTTCATGTACTTATTGGCCATTTGCTCTTTGGAAAAATGTCTGTTCAAGTCCTTTGACCACTTTTTAACCTGGCCGCTTTTTTGGTGCTTTTGTTGTTTTTATTGCTTTATTGCTCTACCTGTTTTTAGGTATCAAAATTATATTTGCTATAAATTGTTTTTCCTTTATAGTGATTGTATTCGTATACTAATTAACTGTGTTTCATTTAAACATATGTGTGGATAGGTTTACTGAGTGGTGATAAAAAGTATATTCCAGGTCAAAAAATTTTAGAATTTGGAGTTTGAAGGAATCTATTACATAAACAGAAGTTGTTATTTAGAAGAATTATATTTTATGAGAAGAAATTATTAAAAAGTAACAAAGTAAGGATTTATTTTTTAAGACAACTAAGTAAAGACACTTTTTTCCCCCAAATAGGTTTATTTTACTTTTTCAGTGTTACAAGATTAATTGTTCATGCCCAACACCCAGTGCTCCATGCAATACGTGCCCTCCTTAATACCTACCACCAGGCTTGCCCAACACCTCCACCCCCTCCCCTACAAAACCCTCAGTTTGTTGCTCAGAGTCTCTAATGGTTCATCACCCCCTCCAGTTTCCCCCCATTCACCCTTCCTTTCCTTCTTACAATGCCCTCCATGTTTTTCCTTATGCTCCACACATAAGTGAGATCATAAGAAAATTGACTCTCTCTGCCTGATGTATTTCACTCTGCATAATCTCTTCCAGTCCTGTCCATGTTGATACAAAAGTTGGATATCCGTCCTTTCTGATGGAGGCATAATATTCCATTGTATATATGGACCATATCTTCTTTATACATTCATCTGTTGAAGGGCATCTTGGTTCTTTCTACAGTTTGGCAATTGTGGCCATTGCTGCTATGAACATTGGGGTACATGTGGCCCTTCTTTGTACTGCATCTGCTTCTTTAGGGTAAATACCCAGGAGTGAAATTGCAGGGTCATAGGGTAGCTCTATTTTTAAATTCTTGAGGAATCTCCACACTGTTTTCCAAAGTGGCTGCACCAACTTGCATTCCCATCAACAGTGGAAGAGGGTTCTCCTTTCTCTACAAGCTCTCCAGCATTTGTTGTTTACTGTCTTGTTGATTTTGGCCATTCTAACTGATGTAGGGTGGTATCTCAGTGTGGTTTTGATGTGAATCTCCCTGATGGCTAAAGATGATGAACATTTTTTCATATGTCTGTTAGCCATTTGTATGTCTTCTTTGGAGAAGTGTCTGTTCATGTCTACTGCCCATTTTTTGATGTGATTATC
>CM053605.1:141880585-141900480 GCA_028646535.1 Procyon lotor | reverse complement strand
CATTGGCATGAAAGATGGTTCTCCATCCTTTCACTTCCAGTCTGGATGTATCATTAGGTTCCAATGTGTCTCTTATAGACAGCATATGGACAGGTCCTATCGTTTTATCCATTCTGCAACCCTGTGACATTTTATGGGAGCATTTAGACCATTCACGTGGAGAGTGATTATTGAAAGATGAGTTTTTATTGACATCATGTTGCATGAGTAGTCCTTGTTTCTATAGATTGTAAATTTCTGTTCTTTCTACTTTTATAGAACTCCCTCTAATATTTCTTGTAGTGCTGGCTTGGTGGTCACATACTCTTAATCCTTGTCAGTCTTGGAAGCTCTTTATTTCTCCATTTTGAATGTCAGCCTTGCTGGATAAAGTATTCTTGGCTTCATGTTCTTCTCATTTAGTGCCCTGAATATGTCTTGCCAGCCTTTTCTGGCTTATCAGGTGTATGTGGACAGGTCTGACGTTATTCTAATGGGTCTTCCTCCGTATGTAAGGAATCTCTTCCCCCTAGGTGCCCTCAGGACCTGTTGTCTAAAATTATAATTTGCAAATTTTACAATTATGTGTCTGGCTGTCTTTCTAGGCTCATTGATCTTGGCGGATGTCCTTTCCACCTCTAGGATATGAACCCTTGTTCCATTCCCCAGATTGGGGAAATTTTCATTCAGAATTTGGTCAGCTATATCTTCTAGTCTTCTGTCTTTCTCTACCTCCTCTGGGATTCCAATAATTCTGATATTGGAACATTTCATGGCGTCATTTATTTCCCTAAGTCTCTTCTCATGATTTCTGAGCAGTTTGCTCTAGCTCTTCTCCTGACCTTTCTTCTCAACCATTTTATCCTCTAGATCACTAACTCTATCCTCTGTCTCCGTAACTCTAGCTGTCAAACTATTTAGATTAGATTGGATCTCACTGATAGCATTTTTTACATCTCCTATACTGGTTCTCATTTCTGCCCTTAGAGATTCTATGTTGTCATTAATGTTTTTCTCCATCCTCGCCATTGCCTGGATAATTGTCACCCTGGATAATTGAATTCCCTTTCTGACATACTGTTTATGTCCATGTCCAATAGTTCTGAGGGAGAGGGTGCAGTCTCTTGGTTTTTCCTGTTGGGTGTTCCTCCTTCTAGTCATTTTGATAAGTGGATGAGAGGATGTATAGCTGGATATATTGCCCGTGATCCAGGCAGGGTGCACCGTGGAAGGTTTAGGAGCAATTGGGATTCAGCACCCAAAAGAAAGAATAAGGATAAAAAAAAAGAGAGAAAAAGAAGAAATCCCAGGCAGAATGGGCCCCAAAAATAATATAAGGTATGTAAACTAACATGAACAAACATATAGACTGACAAAAGTAAATGACAATAAAAGAACCTAGTCAGAATGAACCCCAAGAATAAGATTCATATAATACCAGAACAAAAGCAAATACAAAGAAACATTGACAGAAGGATAAGATGGGAGAGTGGTTATAACTCCTCATAGGTGAGGAAGGTTATTTCAGGTCTTCCTGGTTTATCGTTGTGTTAAGCCTCTAGTTGTAATGTTAAGTAGTTTAAAAATATATAATTAAAAAATGTGAAAACAAGTGAAAAAAAATAGAAAATAAGAAAGAAAAAAAACATATCTATGAAATATACAGGTTTGAGGGTATTATTAGGAGCTTAATATATTGATTTCTCCTGATGTTGGGGATTTAAAATTTTATGGGGACCCTGTGATTATAGTCCTTTTGGTGTTTTTTTGACTTGAATTCTGGGGGAGGGGCCTGCCGTGTTGTTTTCCAGTCAATCTTGCTTGGGTTGAGGCACCCTGCCCCCCAATCAAGGGGCTGAGCTCTGTGGAAACTGGTTTCTCAGTCTTTTGCTCTCTGAAGGTTTTTGGCCTTTTGTAGCTTTTTCACCTTTTCAGAGAGTCCAAGCAAGGGATCTGCCCATACATACCCAGACCTCCGCGTCACAGAGAAGCCTCAGTCTGCTCCCCTCTGGGTGGTCCAGAACACACACTCCCCTCCACAAAATTCTGCTCACACCACAGCCTGTGGTGGTGCACGCCCCCAGCCACGGTTCAATGGCTCCGAGAGTGCTCACCGGGCTCCAGGCCCGTACAGGGTGTGCTCAGATTCCTGCCGGAGATTAGGCCACTGGCCTGCATTCTCTCCGGGAGCAGCTGGGAGCACCCAGGCCTTGCCGCAGGCCAAGAATAGGTCAGGGTTGCACTCAGTCCAGAGTGCTGTACACAGAGAAAAGCTGCCGGCTCCTGGACCACACCAGACTCTCTAAGGCACTTGCAGGAGCACGCCCCATCCTCTAAATGGTGCAAGGAGGTGAAAGCTGCAGGTTTGTGAACCACAGACTGGACCGACCCCCCCACCAGTGTCTCTTTGAGGCAAGTGGTGTCCTTCCTGGGAACGTGGGTCCAGGCCTGTGCCCGCAACCACCCCCTTCCACTAGTTGCTCCTCAGAACCTTTTGCTCTAAGTGTTTTTTACTGGACTCTTAAGTTAATGCTGCTCCCCAACCACTAGGCACTTTTCTTTGGGGTATTACTGTCCTTGGATCGCTTCTGGTGGCTCCCTCCCCCTTTTGTTTATCCTCCGATACCAGTTCAAGGGTTCCCACTCTGCTTTACCTCTCCACTGCTGTCCTCTCCCGTAGAGATCCAGAAGTGAAAAGTCTTGCTCCTCAGGCTGATTTCACGGGTGTTCAGTATGTTCGGGCAGATATCCAGCTCACTTTAGGGGACGGTTGCAACAGGATCTCCTACTTCTCTGCCATCTTGCCCCGCTCCTCCAAGTAAAGACATTTTAAACACTTCTCTTTTTAAGAATTGCCCAAAATCAACAGAAAGAATATAAACAAAATGAACAAAAAACTGAACTCCATTTGCAATGAAATTAGGAGACATAGTACAAATCACGAGATTTGAAACAGAAAACTAGCGGACAATGTCACCAGATTTAGCTGATTCAAAGGTTTAGATGTCCTGGAGACACTAACTGTACTAAAATTTAAAAGGGATTGATGCTGGAAGGCTGGGTCTGAGGACCCAGGAAGGGTCTGGCAGTACGAGCCAAGAGCGTCACTGGCTTCGCACAGGATGGAAATCAAATGTGATCCAGCAGAAAGGGAGAGCAGAGTTTATCGATGATATAGAGAGAGCAGATACAGATGGGGTGTCTGGGAGACTCAGAAAGGAAAGCAACATGCGTCTTGCCTTTGCTTGATCTCTGGGTTTTTTATTGAGGACGGTGGTCTGGTGTACATGCCCTCTCAAGCTTCCAGGAACCGGTTAGAACAAAGACAACTACGTGTTGTTGTTTGGAGCCAGAGCATCTTGGCCTTAAGATGTCTGGGTTCATGGTCTGGAATTCTGGAGCACGCATATGATACCTTTGTCCAGCCGCTGTCATCTGGTCGTCCTTAGATGTTATCTATTCTAAAGAAATCAGTAACTCCCTAGGCCTTACAAGGAGGATGTACACCGTTTGCACTATGAGGCGTGTGTGAAGCGGGGTGGGGGTGCAGGTCCTAGCCGGACCAGAAGCAGGAAAAGGAGCACAAAGCAGACTTGTATGGAGTCCTTCAGTTTCCCTGTCTCAGTAAGCCCTTGGCTTAGCAGTCAATGCTGCACTAGCAGCAAGCAGTGAGAGATTAGGAAAATGACATCTGAGCTAGAAAAATGGGGACACTTGTTATGCTGTGACAAAATGTCTGGTCCAGCTGCAGCCTGCAAGAATTTTTTTTTTCTTTTGCTGGGAGACGGGGAGAGCACCTCACAGCCCTCAATCACCTCCAGTCAGTCAGTGGACGTGGTGTTCACTAAATGACTCTTCCCAGCCCAAGCTGACAAACTGGCTTAGCTCTGTTTAATCCGAAGCCTACATAAATCACTAAATCCTATTTTACTTTCTTTGTCCCTCCAATCTTTTCCTTCCGGTCTATCTACTGTCCACCAGGTGGGGCTCCTTTGGGTATTTCTCCCTACAGTGCAGAGAAATAAAGCTAAAAACCTCATCTTTTAGACTTTCTTGCTGAATGGATTCTAGAAGCAACTGAGAGTCCACGCATCAGATGTACTTGTAGCGAGAGGTGAGCATTCAGGGAAGTCTGATGTTTTTGTTAACAAGTACAGCCGGAGAGGCATTGGCTTTATTCTGCGGCAGCATTAGCACAGATCCCCCTGTGTGGTCACTGTTTTCACGGGTGAGACACACGAGACCCATGGCCAATCTATTTTTTTGTTAGTGCAGATCTGGAAGCCACGAGGTCAGCCTGCAACGCAGCCTGGCCCACGGACCAAAGCTGGAGTGCGTTAGTGAAGCCAGTGGTTCGAGTTCCCATCCCTTCCAACCTCCTTGTCTCCCGGTTGGCAGAGCTAGGGACGCCTTTCTCAGAGGCCCAGCCTGGCCCAGCCAAACCATCCTTCCAATAATTTTGTAGGTGCTAATTTCTACTATCAAAGACTTTTTGCTTCAAAACTAGAATGGTTTGTGCTATCTGGACTAAACCCTGGCTAACGGAGTAGTAGATGATATTCTCCATTTATACATTGGATAGGATAAAAGGACATCCCAAAACTCCATCCTGCCCCTTCCTGAGCTTTCTTCTTCTAACACTCCCTGGCACCCCGCAGTGTAGTTAATGAGACAATCTTAGATTCGCCAAGCACTGCCACTTCTATCATTTGTACATAGTTTCTATGTATATACAGCTCCCTTTACAAGATATGAACGTATCACCCTGTGCTTGCTTCCAATGTTGCACTCTTTAACCCAATACAAAATGAGTTTTTAAATGGAATTATTGACATGTTTAATGGTGTCAAATGCATACATAAAGATGTAAAAATTGTGAACATTACTAACTGCTGATCATAAGTGTAGTCACCAGCTGTTAGAAAAGTGTTATTACAAGATTATTGCCTATATTCCCTATGCAATAATTTCCACATACCTGGTATTCATTTTATCACTGGAAGTTTGTAACCCTTGATACCATTTATGCATTTTACCCCAAACCACACCCATGATTCCACTAGTGACCACCACTGTTCTCTGTATTTAGCAGTCTGCTTTTGTTTCTTAGATTCTTGTTAGGTTGGTCTGTTTTGTTTTTAAAGTTCCAAACATAAGGATAATCCTATGGTATTTGTCGTTTTCTTTCTCCCTAATTTCACTCTCTAGGGCCATTAATGTTTCATCAAATGAAACATCTTTTTTTTTCTCGCCAAGGCCAAGTAATACTCCATTCTATATGTGTACCACCTGTTCTTGACCCATTCACATGTCAGTGGATACTTGGGTTTCCGCCGTATCTAGACTGTCAGAGGTAACGCTGCAACCAAAATCAAGGGGCTTATAGCTCTTCCGATTAGTGTTTATTTTCTTTGCATGAATACACAGCCATGGAAATAATGGATCACATGTTATTTCTCTATAATTTTGAAGTATTCAGACTGTTTTCCCCATAGAGTGCTCCAAATTACACTCTGCCCAGCAGTGCATGAGGGTTTCTGGTTTTTGTTTTTTAAGATTTTATTTATTTGAGATAGAGAATGTGAGAAGAGAGAGCAAGGAGGGAGCAGAGGGGGAAGGAGAAGCAGGCTCCCCGCCGAGCAGAGGGCCCGACCCCAGGACCCTGAGATCATGACCTGAGCTGAAGGCAGAGGCTTTAACCCACTGAGCCACCCAGGCGCCCCTCCTGTTTTTTTTATACCCTTGGCAACTCCTGGTATTTCTACCCTTTGGGTTATACCCATTCTGACAGTTGTCAGCTGACACCACACCATGGATTTGCTTTGCCTTTCTCGGTTGACTAGTGATGTTGAGCACTTTTCCATGTGTCTGTTGGCCATCTGTATGTCTTCTCTGAAAATGTCTATTTAGGGCCTCTACCCGTGATTTCATCTGATGATTTGGTAGTGTCCTGTGTTGACTTGTAAAAGTTCTTCCAATACTTCGGATATTCAACCCTTATTGAATGTAGCATTTGCGTAAGTCTTCTCCCATTCAGTAAGTTGTCTTTGCATTTAGTTAAAGGTCTCCTTTGCTGTACAAGAGCATCGCATTTTGCTATAGTCCCAATAGTTGATTTCTGTCTCAGTTCCCTTGTCTAAGGAGACCTATCGAGAAAAGAGTTGCAGAGGCTCATGTCCAAGTAGTTACTGCCAAATGTCTTCTCAAAGTTTTATGGTTTTGGGTCTCATATGTGGGTCTCTAATGCATTTTATTTTTGTGTAAGGGGTCAGAAAGTGGTCCAGTTTTCCAAGTACCATGTGTTAAAGAGACTGTCTTTTCCTCATAGCCTCTCCTTGCCACCTATGTTGTGGATTCATTGACCATATATGTCCCTCCGTTGATCTATGTGTTTATTTTTGGTGCCAGTAACATTACTTACACACACACACACACACACACACACACACACACACACACACAAATTATAGCTTTGGAGTATTTCTTGAAATCTGGGACTATGATACCTCCAGCTTTATTCTTTATTAAGATTTCTTTGGCTGTGTGAGGATTTTTATGGTTTGGTACCAGATTTAGGATTTTTTTTTTTTTTAGTTTTCTGAAAAAAAATGCTGAATCTTGATAGGTATTGCATCAGATGTGTAGCTTGCTTTGGGTAGTGTGATCATTTTCACAGTAGTCATTCTTGCAATCTTAACATGTTATATCATTCCATCAATATGTGTAGTCCTCAATTCTCTTCCTCCATGTTTTTTCATTTTTAGAGCATGAGTCTTCCCCTGCTGGTTAGTATTTAATCATAGGGGGTTTATTATGTTTGTGTAATTGATAATGGGATTGGAGCCTGCTTCCCCCTCTCTGCCTGCCTCTCGGCTGACTTGTGATCTTTCTCCTGTCAAATAAATAAATGAAATCTTTTTTAAAAAAATTGTTTCTGTTATTAGTATATAAAAATTACATATTTCTGTATATTCTGTATCCTCTGGCTTTACTGAATTTACCACTTCTATTTGACACAGAGACAGCAATAGAGGGAAAACAAACAGAGAGAGAGGGAGAAGCAGGCTTCCCACTGAGCAGGAGCCCAATGCAAGGCTCATTCCCAGGATCCTGGGATCATGACCTGAGCCAAAGGCAGACACTTAATGACTGAGCCACCCAGGTGCCCCAATTCTAATAGTTTTTGAAGCAGTTTGAATTTTGCTTATAAACTGTACCATATCATCTGCTTAATGACAGGTTTACCTTTTTTTTTTTTTTTTTTGGCCAATTTTGAGAACTTTGATTTCTTTCTCATCTGACTGGTGGATTTAGGACTTCCAGTACTGTGTTGAATTAAAGTGGTGATAATGGATTTTCTTGTCTTGTTCTTGGTCTTTGAGGGAAAAGCTGTTTTTCTCCATTAAATGTCTCCTCTAAACCTACTTCATGGAAGTTTTTATCATGAATGCATGTATTACTGTGTCAAGTACTTTTTCTGCATCAATTCAGGTGGTTTTTTATTCTTTCTCTTGTTAATGTGATGTAGATGTATCACATTGATTTGCAAATAGCAAACCACACTTGCATCCCTGTAATAAATCCTACTTGATTGTGGAAAATGAATTTTTAATTATTTTTTTGCCAATGTGTTGATAATTTTTGCATGTGTTCATCTGATTTATTAATACTAAGTTGTTCTTGCATTCCTAGACTAGATCTTACTTGATCATGGTAAGTTCTTTTTAAATGTATCTTTGGATTTTGTCTGGTAAAGTTTATTAAGAATTTTTGCATCTCTGGGCGTCTAGGTGGCTCAGTGGTTTTCAGCTCAGGTCATAACCTCAGGGTCTTGAGATGGAGCCTGCATCAATATTTACAATTGTTATACCTTTATCATTGTATAGTGCCCTCCCTTCTTTGTTATTGTAGCTTTTGTTTTAAAGTACTTTTCCATCATAAATATTGCTACCCTAATTTGCTGTTCTTTTTTGTTATTACTTTCATTTGTATGGTAGAGGTTTTCCAGCCCTTCACGTTCAGTCTACATGTGTCTTTAGATCTCAGTTGAGTCTCTTGTGGGCAATGTATACACGGGTCTTGGTTTTTTTAATCCACTCAGTCACCCTGTGTCTTTTGATTGGAGCATGTAGTCTATTTACATTTAAAGCAATTATTGATAGTATGTAGATATTGCAATTTTGTTCACTGTTCTGGTTATCTTTGTAGTTCTTCTCAGTTCCTTTGTTTTCCTTTCTTTTCTTGTGGTTTGATTGCTTTCTTTAGTGTTATGCTTGGATCCATTAGAGGTTTTTTGATTTGTGGATACCATTCAGTTTATGGATAGTGTCTTATGTGTATAGCAGTCTTATGTTCAAGTTCAGTAACTATTAAATGGATGGTTAAAGTTTGAACACATTCTAATAGCACTAAATTTTTACTCCCTTCTCCATATTTTATGTATATATTTTACATCTTTTTTTGTGTACCCCTTGACTGATTTTTATAGTTATAGTTGATTTTACTATTTTTGTGTTTTAACCTCTATACTGGCTTTATTTAATGTCTGCTTTTACCTGTAATTTTCTCACTCTAGTTATGTTCTTCCCTTTCCATTCAAAGAATTTTCTTTAATATTTCTTGTAAGGCTGAGTCTGTGGTATGAACTCCTTAAACTTTTGTCTGGGAAACTCTCTCTTAATGATGGCCTTGCTGGATAGAGTATTCATCCTAGTGGCCGCAGGTTTTTTCCTCAGCACTTTAAGTATATCTTGCCACAGCCTTCTGGCCTGCAATGTTTCCACTGAAAAATCAGGGGATAGTCTTATGGGGTTTCCCTTGTATGAAGCTTTCTTTTCTCTTGATCACTCCTTTTGGCCATTTTAATTATTATGTGTCTTGGTATGGACCTTCTTGGGTTAATCTTTTAGAAGTTCTCTGTGCTTCTGAGGCCTAGATGTGTGTTTTCTCCCCTAGCGTAGGGAAATTTTAGTTATTATTCCTTCAAATAAGTTTTCGGCCCCCTCAATTGCAAATGTTGTGATGCCTGGTGATGTCACTGAGTCCCCTTAATCTAGTCTCATGTTTTATATCAATTACTAAATTAATTTAGCTGCTCATTTTGGTTGCTTTTACTTTTTCCAATCACTGATCCTTTCTTCTGCATCTTCTAACTCACTGTTGATTCTCCGTAATGTAATTTTAATTTAGTTATTGAATTCATTTTTTAAAACATTTTCTGTCTCTTTGTTGAAGTTTTTGGTGAGGTTATGCCCTCTTTCTTCAAGGTCAGTGAGTATCTTTATGTCCATTACTTTGAATCCTTTATCAGACACAGTGCTTAACTCTGTTTCAGGTAGTTCTGCTGTGATTTTTGTCTTGTTCTTTCATTTAGGACATTGTCCTTCAACTCTTTACCTGACTCTGTCCCCATGTATTAGGGAGGTCAGGGACATCTGGTCTTGACAGTGGTGGCCTTGTGTAGAAGAGGTCCTGGCATGCCCTGCAGTACAATTCCCCCCAGTCACCAGGACTAGGCACTCTGTGTGTCTCCTATTTGCGTTGCATGTGCCCTACTTTTGTGGCTGGACTACACTGGGTTTTTGGCCTACTGGTCAGGGTTTGGTCCCTTTGCCATCGACGGGCTGGTATGAGGCTGCTGTACTTGGACTGGGGCAGTGTCGGCCCTCAAGCTAGCTGTCTGCACTCAGCCCCTCCGCCACAGTTGAGAGCACAGTGAATGGCCGGGCTTTCTCCCAGTGTAGCCAACTGAGGCCTTGGCTGCTTGAACCGTGGGCATGTTGGTCATTTTGGAGAGGAGCCAGCTCCTGCCAGGGCTGCTTTGTAGAGATGCCTCCCACGGTGGGTGTGTTGGGTGGGGGTGGGTCTCCAGGGGAGCAGCGGGTTGGGCGCAGGGCACAAGTAAAGTGGAGACTGTTAGTGCTGGTTCCTGCAAATGTCTAGCTATCTAGGCTGGGGGAGGGGAAGAGAAATAGGATCTATAGCACTTCTCTTCTTGCAGAAGTCTCCTGAAGATCCCGTCTCCTTCACGTCTACCACAGGTGCTTTCCAAACAGCTGCTTCTGTGTTGCGTCTGGGGCAGTTACTCCGATGGCCCTTTAAGAATGGGGACTCGGTTTCCTGCTGCCCTCCAGGCTCTCCTGGAGTTAAGGCCTGTTAATCTTTAAGAAGCGCACTTGTGATGAGCACAGGGTGATGCATGGAAGTGTTCCATTGCTATACTGTACACCTGAATTACTACAGAACACTGTTAACTGGAATTAAAATTAAAAGTTTAAAAATTAAAAACTAAAAAAAAAATGTACCTGAGTTAAGCCCCACTGGTTTTCAAAGCTGGCTACGAAGGAGACTCCTTTCCCGGTGTGGGACCCCACTGGAGTTCCGGGCACAGCGTCTGATCCTCTGTGCTGTGGTTCCCCACTTTGTGGTTGGCCTTACCAGGGCTCTGGTTGCCAACCAGGTCTCTGCCCTCCTCTCTGACGTTAACTGTGGAAGGTCTTGTGCCAGCGTCACAGATGGCGCTGGTATCTCGGTGTGTCAGGGAGTGCGAGGGCAGGGAGGACAAGGGGAGCTCAGAATCTTACTCCACCATCTCCCTTGTGCCCTCACATAAAGTGAGTTTTAAATGCACATTTGATTAAATTACTGTTTTCGCCAGGCTCTGGCAAGGATCAGCTCTGTGGCCACAGGCAAGTTTTTTAACCTCTCTGTGCCTGAGTTTCCTCATTTTTAAAACAGGAATAATAAATACCGTGTATCTCACTTATATGTAGAATCTTAAAAAGAAAAAAAAAAAAAAAAGCCCACAGATACAAGAACAGAAGTGTAGTTACCCGAGGCAGAGGCTCGAGAGTGGCCAATATTGGTGAAAGGATGTAAAGGCCGGATCTCCAATTATACAGTAAGTCCTAGGATGTAAAAAAAAAAAGGGGGGGGATACCAGTACTTACCTCAGTAGGCATTCTAGCCGGTTTTCTTAGATTGATCGACTTGCCATCCATTCAGTACAGGGCCAAACGACTGAAGTGTGTACCTCTCTCCTGCAAGTCCTGCAGATCCGGGGCTGAGCCCAGGCAATTCTAACAAACCCAGCCGAAGTTCCCCTGCCCTAACTCACCCCACGGCCAAGTACCAAGCAACAGGACGCCACCTCTGTGGCCCTAAACCCACTGGCATGATTCAAAGCAGCCAACACTAAACTGTTTCCTCTGCTCTTCCCATAGAAACCCCGGTAACGTCTCTGGCCTCGACTTTCCCCTTGCTCTCTGCTTCTCCCTCCTGCACAAAGCCAGGTGCTCCTCACATGGCCCTGCCTGGTGTGACTGCCCCTTCCTGTTGGGAAACGTCACTAATAGAAACCTCCTTTCAAATGCATTGACTTCTCCGTGTCATCCCTTAGTCACTTCCATAAATCCTGCAGGTTTAATTTTCAAACAGTAAGGTTGTGTGAAGAGTACATTAGCAGAAACGAAAGAAAGTGGCTGAGTGTCTGGCATGCAAGAAGAGCCTTATGTCAGTGTTATTATTAAGTAGCTTCCCGCTTCAGATACAATTCAAGTCCTTACCAGAGGTTCCGTAGGACCACGCCTGTCTTTTCCGTCGGTTCCACGCTCACTACTCTCCTTCCGGCCAGGCCCGGCTTCTGGGCCTGTGGCCTGTGTAGCAGCACGTGGCCCCTGCCCAGAACCGTACCCAAGTGGTTTAATTTTCTACTGCTGCCATCTTGAAATTCTGAGTATCTCCAATATTTATCTTGCATTTTCATTTTGTATTGGACCCTAAGTTCACGCGGCCAGTCCCGTCACGGGCACCCTAAGGTCCAGCCCCAGCAGTCTCCTTTTGGTTCTTTATACTTCTTCCCCATCCCTGCCTGAACTAATCTTTCCCGTTCTTTATACTTCTTCCCCATCCCTGCCTGAACTAATCTTTCCCCTTCTCTTCACTTGGTTACTCCTATACATCCTCAGCTTAAATCTCCTCTTCTCAGGCCTTTCTGGAGCACCCCATTTAGGTAAATGATTCTTGTCCTCTTCTGACCCCTTATTCTGGGTTTCAGACCCTCCCTTGTTTGTATATAGGAAGGACATGGTATTTTAACCTCTTTCTCATTTGAATCAAGAATGTAACTGGCATCAGGGCAGGGACCACACCTGATTTATTGATTGTGCTATCCTCAGCATCAAGCACAAAGCCTGACAAATACTAGGCTGTCAATAAATATTGGTTGTGCAAGTGAGCCAAGGGCCTGGTTTACGATAAAATAATTATACTACCTGGGAAACTTCTGACTTCACCTGCTGATCATTCCCTTAGTCCCATCGTTACTCTGTGTACCTTTCTCTAAATATTTTTTAGTCATACAGAGTTGCATGGTTTACATGGCTAACTCTGTTTTCTCTGAGTTTCAGAAAGTCCCAAAATCTACATATGATTTTTCTTCCCCGGTCCCTGGCTGAGACTTGAATTGCCTGTACTGAGATCAGGTGTCAGGAGGCTGATGTCTAGGCTGATACCAGATCAGATGTGAGGATGTCTTTGTGTTGCCTAGGAGGATGGTAAAAGTGAAGATTAGTATTCTTTGATGGTAAAGGATGAAAATTTTAATTCCTTGGGTAACCACTAACAGCAAAAAAGCACTAGGGTATAATTTTCAAACCACTGGGAGAGAAAACGAACAGATGTAACAAACAGCTCATAAACTTATATTTAAATATATCAGTCATTTTATATACTGTTGGCTTAAATGCTCAAGCAGAGGGGCAAAGATTTTCATACTAGGTTAAGAACTGAACTATGTGCTGTTTTGTTGTTCTTTTTTTTCCGTGTTACAAGATCAATTGCTCATGCACATACTGTTTTAACATAACAATGACCTTAATGGCTTCACTACTGAGATTTATCACCCTGTTTTTAAAGGAGAAATAATTCCAGTATTACACAGATTCGTCCAGATAGAACACAGAGTACTTCCCAACTCATCCTATGAGTCTAACACTATCTTAAATCATCTCTATCAGGTTTTAGAATTAAGAAAAATTACATTGGGGCACCTGGGTGCTGAGTTGGTTAAGCAACTGCCTTGGGCTCAGGTCACGATCCTGGAGTCCCAGGATCGAGTCCCACATGGGACTCCCTGCTTAGGAGGGAGTCTGCTTCTCCCTCTGAACTCTCCCCTCTCATGCTTTCTCTCAAATAAATGAAATCTTAAAAAAAAATTGGAAAAAAATTCTAAACATTAATAAATCAAACCCATCTATCTTTAAAAGGGTATAAAAAGTCCAGACCAACTTGGATTTATCTCTAAATCATGGCTGATTCAATGCTTAATATGCCAACTTCATAATTGATTTTTTTAAGACTAGAAGAGATATTTTAATAGATGCAGAAAATGGTTAAAATTCACTTTTGCAATTAAAAATGATCTTAGCAAATTTGAAAGTTAATGGTAAAAAAAAGCTTTCCTTTTGAAGTTAGCAAAAAGAAAATTATTATTTGTATTTAATATTGCACTGAGGACTATAGTCAAGAAAAAGCAAAGATAGGACAGGAAAGGAAGAAATAAAACTGTCATACGTTTGACTATGTAAGTAAAGACTAACGATAAATTATACATAACTGACATAAATTTAAGGATGAGTAAAACATTCAAGAAAATGTGAGAAATAAAATTTTTTAAAATATCAAATACCCAGAAATCTTGCAGAGTCTAAAAGCACTCCATGGAGAGAGAACTTGGCACAACTGAGAGATGAAAGAATACCTCAATCCATAAAAGACACAGACCAAGTTCACGGATTATAAGACTCAATATTGTAAAGAATCCATTTCCCCCAAATTGATTAAGTCATATGCAATTCCAAATTCCAACAGGATGCTTTTCTGGAATGTCACTGACTGCAAGTCTATGTATATTTCTGAACAAGCTAAAGGGACAGGAATAACCAAGACACTTCTAAGGAAAAACAGGATAGCAAGACTGCTTTGCTGTTTGCCAAAACGTATTATAAGGCTACAGTGTTTAAAAGAGTACGGTTCTGGAATTCTACAAGAATCGACAGTTGAAATCGACACACACAAAGGCATTTGCTTCATGACAGAAAAAACTGGGGTAAGGATGGAGTTTTCAGCATTTTAGAACAACTAAATCACCACTGAATAGTAAAAAATACAGGTGGAAAGCAAAATAATAAAAACTCCTCACCCTGAATAGGGATTGGACCTAGTGACTTGCTTCCAAGACCAAGTTACGAGACACCAACTTCCAGATTTCTGCTTCACTCTTGCACCTTCTCGCCTGTTCATCCCGATGAAGGCAGCCACAGTGCTGTGAGCCGCCCCAGGAGAGGTCCGTGTGGAAGAAACAGGGGACAGCCTCTGCTCCGGGGCACACCCCAGGAAATGAGTCCTGCCCACAGCCCTGTGGGTCAGCGTGGAAGCCATTCTTCCCCAGGCCATCCTCTGGGGACTACAGCCTGGGGCGGGACCGAGGCCAGAGGTCTCGGCTAGGCTGTGGCCAGACTCCAGGCCCCTGGCAACCGTGAGAGGTTGGGTGAGGCCGCCAAGTTTTGTGGTAACTGGTTACACTGCGACAGTTAGGACAGATCTAAGTTATCCTCGTCTGTGCTAACCCAACCCCACCCCTCACTCCCTTCCATGTGCGAAAGCTCTCAGGAGGTCTTTCCCTGCCTGAGACCCAGTCACCGGCAGGAGGAACTCATCTAAGCTGGCCCAGGCCCCAGTCCCTAGTCCTCTTCTTGGGCTAGACCTGCTTTGGTAATCTCCGCCACAGTCCCTTCTCCCCGTCTCTACCCACGGACCTCCACACTCCTGCTTGCCAGCCCGGAGGGCTGGTTTCCCTTTATGAACAGAGTAGATCCAGTCCATAAAGAAATCCTGACAGCGCCACTTCAGCGTATACCCCAAAGCGGCCACAGGGACCACCCCCGCTGCGATCCTTCTGGTCCAAGTCCGCCTCTCGCCTGGATTACTGAAATAGTTTAATCTGCATGGGCCATCTTCTGCTCTCCCCCAAATGCCAGGGTGATCTGTTTAACCTAAGACAAATCATGAACTCTGATGCTCAAGAACGGTGCCCAGGTCCCCTGGCTGAGTAACGTGCAACTCCGCACGGCGGCCCAGGACACCCTTACCTCTCTGCTACTGTCCTCTGGTCCCGGACACTTGCAGCCGCACTGGCCTCCCTGCTGCTCCTCCAGCACCGGTGGCTCCATCTAAGCCTTGTAGGGGTGGTTCCGGAGGAGGTTCTTCTGATGACCCGGAGGGCAGTTCCAGTAAGTCTGGGGGATGGGGCTTGAAAATCCACACTTCTAGTAAGTTCCCACCAGATGCTGATGCCGGAGGCTGCTGGTGTTCTGGAGAACTCCAGGGGAAGAGTCTAGGAAGCAACTTTAGGACTGACTCTCCATCTCCCAAGTCTGCAAGGGTCAAGTCCTTCATGAGATCTAGCCAGGTGACATTGAATGGTGTGAGCTCTCCGGGTCTCAGTTGTTCTCTTGCTTTAACCACCACCCCCCATCTCCACCTCCCGTCTTACCTTAAGCACCTTTTGTTCCCTCCCAGAGCAATAGGGATCAATATTGTGATTCACTCACTCATTCGTTTTCTGTGTCTCCTACCAACTAGGATGTGAGATCCAAGACACACAGCTCTTTATCATACAAGAGCTGAACAGACTTTTTTGAATAGAAATAACAAATTGAAAATGAAGTTAGTCCTTTAATTTCCTTAGCAGAATAGAAACCCATTTTTTTTAAAAAATGTACTAAACTGCATGTGCTCATAGGAAGAGAACACAGCAGCGGGGAAAACAGATTTTTGAGATCGGCTACACCTGGATTCCTATATCAGCTTTACTGCCAGCTAAACGTTTACATAAGGTTATCCTGCTACCTTGGACTCAGTGTGTTTACTTTGTAAAGGGTGAGAACGGCAGGTGGTCTGGAATAGACAAATGTACGTGAATCCCCAGGACAGTTCTCACTAAAGAAGTGCTCAAAAAATATTCCTTATTTTTTGGAATAAGGTATCTCATACCTCCTCTGGCTCACATTTCATTTCCTCGGCAAGTTAACTAAATGCAAATCTAGGTGGAATTACATATAAGTTTCTATTTTATTTAACAGTAAAACCTTTGCCTAACCTCTCCGTGGTACCTTCAGGCATAACGTAGGGTAACAGTTTGCTGATACTGCCACACTACCAACCCCCATGAAATGCCCATCAGGGACGGTGTTCATCTGTATGTTTCTGGGCAAGGGGCTACCTGAGTCTTGACGGCCTTTCTCAATGGGACCTAAGCCTTGCTGCCAAGCCAAAACCTCCCATTCTTATCAGGAGTCTTCTAGAGAAATCGTTTTCACAAATGTGTCAGTTAGAAATGCTCTGCATAAGAACAAAGCGGCACTACCTGCGCTCACCACGATAACGAAACACAGAAATGGGGTTTTTACTGCCCATGCTGCACAGCCAGGCGTGACCTGATATTGCTGAAATAGTCTTTATTTCTGCACATTCCAAAAGAGCAGTGTACACAGTAACAAATATTAAGTCATAAACCCTAAGAAAGCATTCATTAGTGCAAATGGGTTTTGTAAAAGGTCTATCAAAAAGATTTATTTGCTTTAAAATGCATCCATTTCCAGAAGCATTGTTAATAAAACATTACAGTTTCTCATCCTCTGTAATAAAGTATTGAAAATCAATGGTGGTACAGTAGCAAACATTGCAGGTATTAAGTGCAATGAGCCCGTGAGGCCTTTATAAATCGGAAACCCATGTATGACATAAATTAACAATGAAAACGACAAGACCCTCTAACTGCTATCTGGCTATCTCCTTGCGATACTTCAGCTTAGGTTGTGCTCATTCAACATAAAATTGGGTCTTTCAAATTGTATGGTGGATTTTTGCTGATCTATCCCTAGAGCTAAAAAAATAGTACCTTACCACAAAAATATTTTTATGGCACAAAATTTAAGTTGTTCCATAGTGGTTCACATAGGTGTAAAAAGAAATAGGCACAAAAAATAAAATTCCTGTAAACTATAAAAAAGTAAACTTCAAAGCATAAATTATAGAACCTAGTTGTAAATATGCAGTGTATTAAAATACAGAACATGTAATGGGAAGATGTTTAGAACATGTAAGTAAATTGAACGAGTTACTTTAAAAAACTCATGACAAAGAAAGCATTATTGATACATCTCAATCCTCTCAAAAAGTGTTCAGGTACATAGCAGTTCTACAAAAACCCCCCTAGATCTAAGTGTCACAATACCTCAACCACGGCTCGGAGACCGGGGCGGTATTCTCTCGGGCAAATATTTAAGTGCAATCATTAGTCTCTGGCGCTTGGTCCGTCGAAAAACAATGCAGTAAATATGTTAAAATGCAGAAGGGAAAGAATATCCCGACGTTCACGGTTACCTAGCCAGCTAGGTAGGTCGACCCTCATTTCCACTCCTTTCCCGCGCTCTGAGGGCGCGTCGAACCGCATCAGTAGCAACCGTCTCTCCAGCTTCCGTCCCTCAGAGCGCTGAGCGAAGACAGAGGCTTTGGAGGCTGAAGGAAACTGCGGGAATGGAAAGAGACCATGAACACACTCCCAGGAGCCTGGGCACTTGTGCCGGCAGTGCCCTACTAGCACTTTCCAAAGCGTGCCTGGGTGCCATGCACCAGACCCTCGCCACGAGCTCAGCGGCTGGAAACCCCATTCTCAGCACACCGCCACACCTGTTATGTGTGAACTGCCACATAGCTTTCGTGGACGAAGGGTATTTTAAAACCAGAAAGAAAAAGATAAACTTTGTCTAAAAACAAACGAGTATTTCCTTGAAATGCAACAGCAAATTCACAAAGAAATCTGCAACCTTACAAATAAAGATGTGCCTAGCATACTGTAAAGCATACTACCAGTGTTGGCCTGAGTTGGGGGGAAACGTCCTCTCCGATAGCCTGGCAGTGACAAACCACCTTTAGAAGAGATTAGTTTGGAGACCTATTCAAGGACAAATGGAGGGGTCACAATAACCTACATCCATCAAGTGATGTGATTCTACTCTGCCATGATTATAACACCCATCTGCATTTACAGGGGGAGAATAGGCCAGAATTTATCAAACATGCAACCAAATGCCTTCTAGCTGGGTAAGGGGATTATGAGTTCACTTCACTTTTGTTTTTAATAGTTTCTGAATTTGTTTTTCATCTGAGCAGCTATTACTTCTAATCGGAAAATAATTACACATAACACATGAAGAAGGAAAAACTGCTTGCTCGGGCGCCACCCCTTTTCATACTGTCACTGTAGCCCATCCCCCCTCCGCGTCCACAGCCTCGTCCCTGGTCGGGAGAAGTCTGCGGTTACTGCCTCCACTGTCTCCTCTTGCAGAACTACCCTTGAGGCCCTTCTGTGGCATTCTTACCAACCTAAAACACTTCAAGATCTCCAGTTTAAGAGGAGCACATCATGACCATGAGCTCGTCTAATATGTGCCTTGCAACCAATCGGACACTTTAAAGAAAAAAGTTCCAGCGGGACCGTACTAACCCCACCAACATGATCCTCTCTGTGCTGTCTCCAGCAAGGCTGGGGGCCCGGTGTGCATGTGTGCACCTGCCCAGCGTGCTTGCCTATTCTGATAAAAGATTACTGCTTCGACAAATACAATTTGATCCTGTGCTAGGCCCAGACCTTAGCCTTGGAGGTTTATATTCGTGAACACGCACTCCACTCCCCCGTCCCCATGAAGCTTCCATTTCTAGAGAGGACAGTCCCACGCAAACTAGTAAGTCAGTAGAATCTGTAGTACCTCAGCTGGGGGTAAAGAGGAAGGAGGAGGAGAGAGTAAAAAGTTACAACTGCCCCTGGAGTTGCGCTGGTGGACAGAAGGGTCACCTGAGCGAAGTCCTGAAGGAAGGGGAAGAAAAATACACAAAAGCCCCGGAGACGGAGTTTACATGGTAAATTAAAGCAAAGGGGGCGCATCAGGAGCGAAGGGAGGAAGGGACACCCCCGCCCCAGCACTTTCCAGAGGGAGGAGGTCAGGTCATGAAGGGCTGCGTGACAGAGACCCCAAGAGGGAGGACGGTTCTGAGCAGTTTCTAATTTCAAACTGCAGAAGCAGCTGTGGAGCAGACAAAGGTTCCTACCTCCTAACAGGCTGTGCAATTTTGCTTCGAGGAAGGTTACTCCCGTTTATTGCCAGTGAAGGTCGGGGCAGGGCGCTGCGGCCCAGCGTCGCGGGGGCGGCAGCTTTGTTTGGTGTGGGGATGCCGGTGCTGGAGTAGAGCGGGAGGCTGTTGGACAAGGGCGCGCTGCCGCCGCTGCCCTGCACCGTGGGACTCACGTAGGCCGTGGCTTTCAGGGGCTGCCGCACCGACACCGGGAAATGTCCCACGCTGTGGATTCTGTGCTGGAGCTGTCCCGGGGAGGGAACTAGAAGGGAAGGAGACAGGGGCGGGAGAGAAAACTTAGGCCACCACCCAGCTCAGGAAATGTCCCTCCCATTCAAGGCCAGTGGAGTCTGAAAGGTAACACACAGCAATGAAATGTGGGTTCCAGCCAGCAGTGAGTACTAGCAAATTCTTATTCTTGACACGCCTCCTGCCTGTCCATTAGCAACACTTCTGGGTACCTAACTATCCAGCATCCAACAACAGCTTCCTTCCCTCTACTGAATGGAAGCAGCCCTAAGTTCTCACCAGCTTCTTCCTTGCTTGCTGGTTGCTCTGGGGACGGTTTCGTGAAAATAAAACCAGGGGACAATTCGAACGGTGACGATGCGAAGAGAGGTGGCATTAGTAGGTTACAAACAGCTTATTACAGGTTAAATATTTCCGCCGTGGTACTGGCGGATCACCTTGGGGCCGGCGGGGAGAGGAAACGGGCTGATTCA
>CM053605.1:141864764-141880485 GCA_028646535.1 Procyon lotor | reverse complement strand
AGGCGGCTAACGGGGGAAACCAGGGAAGGAAAGGACAGATAGGGATATATGGGCACTCAGTACTTCTGAACCGCTCAATAAGCCTAAACTGCTCGGGAAAAAAGTCTAACTTTAAAAATCCAATGTGAATCTGGCTCAGTTGCTTTCGAAAAACTTTCTATATAGAAAGTACATAAATCTTAAGTTTAGCACTCACTTTTCAAAGTGAGAGCACTGTGGAAGCACCAGTCACAGCCAGACAGCATTACCTGGCCCCCAGAAGGCTCTCGCCCTCTTCCCACTCACTGTTCCCGTAAAGGTGACAGTTATTCTCCCTTTACCACCACAGATTGGTTATTCCTACTCTGAACTTCATAGAAATGGAATTACACAGTATGTTCTCTGGCTTCTCTCACTCAACATCAGGTTTCTGAGGTTCAAACAGGTTGTTTGCTCTGCTCGGTTATACGAATGTCCAAGCTGCTTGCCGGATGACGGAAGGCTGGGTTATTTCCAGTCTGGGGTTTGGGGAACATTCTTGAATAGGTTTCAGTGTTCACATGCACTCACTAGGTAAGGTATATTCCAAATTCTATAACCAGCAGGATAGATGAAGTTATTAGCAAAGTCACTGAATACAGTATCAAATTACAAAAATCAACTATTTCTAAATACCAGCAAAACAGAAACTAAACTTTAAAAGAATACCACTTATACAAACATTTAAAAAATCAGATACCTGGGAACAAATTTAACTATTTGTTAAAGGCAGAAAATTTCCATGCAAGAAGCTACAAACACGTTGCTGGGAAACATGGAAGAAGATCAAAATGAAAAGAGGTTCCAGGTTAATGAATTAGAAGAATATTATGAAGATTGCAATTTCACCTAAAATTTATCTACAGTTTCAGTGACATCCCAATCAGTATCATTTGAAATGGAATTACACAAGTTACTCAGGAAAAGCATCCTATGAATTCTCCTACATACAAAACAGGTGACTACTCAAGTATCTTAAAAGAAGTAAAAAAAAAAAATGAGAGACAAAATCCCAATTGTACAAATAAGAAAACAAGAACCAGAAAGAATATATAACTTATCCAAGAACTTAGAATTAAGACCCAAACTCTTTTTTTTTTTTTACTGCAAATCCAGCAGTCTTCCCTCTGTATCACGTTGCCTTTTCAACGTTATCTTACCTTTGTGTTTCCCAGAAAGTAAAATGGCCCAGAACTAGGGATCGTCGGGATATAAACTCAGAATATATAAAGAATAATCACTTCAATGCTTACAAGTAATTAAGAGAATCCTGAGATTTGAGAGAAGTGTATGACTGACCTTCTCTTACACAGCAGTGCTCTGCAGGGTTTTTCTTCTCGCGTTACACTGCTTGACTTTCAAATGTTGATTTTTTTTCTATTTTTTTTTTTACATTGATGAATTGGAATTCTCCTATAAAGAAAAATTTCCCTTTCTCTATTTGTGTATTTTGTCCATTAACTATGGACCTGTAATTATTTACTGGTTAGAATTTTTATGAATTCTTTTATCCTGTGGCCTCAACTGTCACAGATTTGGTCACTGGGCACTTTAAGGTGTTTTCTGTATCCTTTGACATGTCTCCGTCAGTTTCTGAGCACGCCATCAAAACCAGCCACTCTCTCTCCCGGACATCCATCTACATGGTTCTGGCACTCAAATCAGGCTATTAACCCACACGGAGACTGAGTTAACAAAAATTCCTCATCATTACCACATCTGCTACCGGCTACACTGACACTATCGACTCCTGCTTTCAACATGAGAGCTGTGTCCTCACCTCAGCTAACTTTCACCGTGCTCTAGCTGGCCAGCTTCCCCAGCTGCCTCGCAGTGAAGCAGCAGCTCTCCCTCCCCCCCAACCCGAAGCAAATTCCATAGGTTGTCTTCTGTGTCTTTACACAGGTCCTTAATTCCAGTATTAGCAGATCCAGGCCTGAGATAGCCCTAGGGCATTCACTTATTCATGCATTCAAACCTTTACTGCAAACTCATCAAATACCAGGCAGGGTGCCAGGTACAGGGCGCACAAGATCAGCTAAGCTAGGGCCCGAGCCCAGAGGGAGCAGACGAGCTAGTATGGAAGATAAACATAAAGACTGTGAAATAGGACACACCGAAAAAGGGGAGCACCAAAAATCAAATCCATCCTAGATCTGTTTCAAGACTTTATGGGGAAGTGTACTGAGGTCATCAATGGAGCCTTTTCAAAGGGTGTGTGGTATTTTGTGCCTTAGGATAAAAGTAAACAGCAATAAATGGCATAAAAGAAGAGAAAGAACGGCACGCGGGAGTCAGAATATGTTTATAGTTTAAGGCATAAACTCCGGGGTAATCAGGACAGTTTCTAGCTCTATTTCTTCACCTGCATAGCTTTTACTGTCACTTTTTCCTCATCTGCAAAACGCGAGCCTGGACAGAAACCACCTCAAAGAGCTGTTGGCAGAACTAAGTAAAACAGATACAAACCGGTTAGCACAGTTCCTCGCGCTCAGTAAATGTTGCCACTTTGAAATTAAAAACTGTCACGTGGGTTGAAATACCACTTGAGCCCCAAAACTGGACCCGAAGGAGGAGGGCTTTTAACCACTGGTGCAGAGTTAGACATCTGGCTGAGGACTCTTGGCTAGCCCACACTAAACACACTTCGTGCCTCCTATGTTTGGGCCACATCATTATTGGGACTATGACCCTCAGTCCGCCTGGGTGGTTGTCAGGCTTAACCCCAACTACCCACATAAAGAACATGAGTCGGAATGGGAAGGGGGCACCTGGAGACTCCACATCCCCGCACAACATAAACACACGTTCACACAAGATTTCATGCTCACTGCTGGGTAAAGTGTATGGAGAATGAATGACAGACCGTGTGGTAAGCTGAAGGGGAGCAGATAAATACTACTCTACACACTAAAACAACTTCATTTTGGGAGGAACAAAGCTCTGGCCTGGTGAACAAGACCAAAGTAACAGCGAGACTGAACAAGAATGCTCTCTTCATAGTAAAGGTATCGAACAGACAGAGCTAGAAAGGGGCAGACCTGCGAGGAAAACAGAGGTTATCTTTGTTTATATGATGAGTGAACAAATTAATCATCATGTAGTACTTCTGCTATCCTTGGATAGAGAAGATTAAATATAATTTACTAATTATTAATTCATTAACATATGCACTGATGAAAATACTAAATTGTACGGGTGAAGTTAAAAAAAAAAAGTTTCCTGCTGTGTCCTCAAAACAAAAAAACGGAATATTTTTCTAATTGCATTACAACTAAAACTTACTACTAAAGAAAAAGAAAAATTACAAATCGTCACACTTACTGCAAGACTGTATTCTCGAAATCCCATTTCCGGCTCCATGCAAGCTCGAGTCAAAACTCTGACTATTTCTCACGGTGACTGGAGAGATGGCATTGCTGGTGACAGCGGTTGTACTTGGCATCCGAGCTAGATTAGGCATACTTCTCCGGAGCTTGTCTAGAGAAGTAAAGAATTTAGTTAAAAATCATAAAGCTTATGCCAGTTAAAACAGTAGCTTTCAAAAATAAACAAATGATATGCTAATTAGATAACAATATCATGTGTGTTATGAACTGTAACAAGCTACCATGGAATTAAACTTCTGTATGTAGAACACACTCGGTATCTCCAAAAGGTTCTACCAACTATACCGTTTAAAAAAATTTTTTTTTTAAATTTATTAAAAGAAGTAGGGGTCAGCTAATCCATTTGCTATTTGTTTATAACAGTAAGTGGATAAAATTGTATCAAAGTGAGGTTAGAGAATCCTCTTACAGCCACTTAAGTTAGAAACTGTTACATATTAATTAACAAAAAAAACCTAGAAGGGTCAAAACCAGCACTTACTTTATCTTTTGCTAGCATATCAAAATGGAAAGAATGACTAAAATTCCACCCTGACGTTTTTAGAGATACCCACTTGTCACATCACCATGACCCCATTAAGTTCTGGAAAGTTTTAACTAGGAGTCTGCCTCTAAACCTCCCGGAGACCTGAACGAGAGACCACTTCCGTGTCATTCTCCTTGCTGAGCCCGTGTTCTGCCACGAAGGGGCAGCAGAGAGCCGCCCACAGACCTCAGTGCCACTGAGCGGTGAAGTCAATGCAGGACTGCAACCCAGAAAGACCCAGGGGCCCCAAACTAAAGTTCGGGTAACAAGTCACTCACTCAAGCTCAGAAAACAAAGCATCTATTTGAATACCAAGCCAAAACCCCTCGTTCAAGTACAAAATTGGATTCATTCCTTCCTTCCCTTCACACACAGCTCCTTCTACACTTACTTGGGCCTGCTGGCCACCCTGACCTGCAAGCCAGTCCTCTAATCCAGAAATCGGGGCCATCTCCTCTGAATCGCCTCCCTTCTATACTCTCACCCTGACACCACAAGTCCTGTCCGTTCTGCCTAACAGTTAATCTTCCACTACACCTGGTTCGGACCTCACTATTTATCACCCACACTGTCACGAAATTCTCTTGGTCTCCATGCACCCTGTCCTGTTGCTCGGACCCATCTTCCACACAGCCTGCTCTCTTCCTACAGCACAAGCACACACCCAGTCACCCACTTAAAACCTTCCGATTCCTCTCTCACCTTCATCGGAAAGCCGCCAGGCATGGCCTACGTGAGACCCTCCAAGGTATGGGCTCCCATCCTTCTTCCCAGCCTCATCTCCTGCTACTCCCACCCCTCAGCCTACTCGCCTCCCACAGTGGATGAGCCAAGCTCCCAAATGCTCCATGCCCTCCTGCATCTGCATCTGTGGTCCATCCGCTTGGCCACGCCTCCCCACTTTGTGGAGTGAGCGAATGAACACAGGCACCGGAGTTCACCGTGTTCAGACTCCAGGCACTGGAGCTGTAGGGGGCATGGCCATGTACTATCAGTGCGGTCCCTGACTCTGAGTTTTATAGTCTACACCAGGGTCTCACAATCTTTTTTTTCCATTATCGATCCTAAGAAGAAAACCTAAAATTAATGTTAAATCTTTTTTCTCCCAAATGGAACAAATATTGAAAATAATATTCTGAAACTCTGAAACACTTTGAACTTCAGAGGACCACAAACCATTGTAACATCTCATGCTTTTCACACGCACCTAGATAGTTTCATTTTTATTGGTATGCCCTAAGAGACACATATCAGGATATTCAAGTTTGTGGTCACTTTCTTTCAAGCTAAATCAGAAAACAAATGATGTACTTGAACACTCATCCAAAATGTGTCTGAGGACAAAACCAAACTCATGTGCACTGCTCATTCTACATCACTTATACCCAGCCTCTGTAGCCTTATCCGGCAATTTTTGCCTCCTTAGGATGGTCTAGGGAAAAGACAGAAAATTAAACAAGTATAATAAGTATACTTACACCGTAAGCATAAGAAAGTAGAATAAGAAACTGTAAAGAGCAGTAGGATAGGAGACCAAAAAGAATTATATCAACCTAGCTAACTTCTTCTATGCAGCCCTGAGCTGAGGCATCTACCACCCCCCCACTCCGTGCCCTTACTCCCCGTGCATATTTCTAGAGTAATTATGCTCGGATACTGTCAGTGACTGTTAGATGTCTTGACCATTTTCCTCATGAGGCCTGCTCTAACAACTGTAGGCCTCGTATTCCCAAATTCCTGTTAAAATTCCTAACGGTGGGCAGGAGGCCTTTAATGCCTTCTGCAGAAGTTATTTATGTGTATGCTAGCCAACGGTGTGTGGTAGGAGAAATGAGAAAGGATAAATCTTAGAGTCAATATCTAGATCTTCTGAACATCATAACCAGAATGAACCACAATATCTAGATCTTCTGAACATCATCATAACCAGGTGGGCCTCAATCAAAGACTCTGACTATATATATTTAAGCAGAAGAGAGGCACAGGGAAAGAATTATATGCCACCATTTAGAATATGTGTTGTATTTCTGTAGTTCTAAGTTTCCGAACTATTTACCATAAAAGTTTTCATATAGTTGAAAGGTAGTACCATAAACATCTGGGTGTTTTCCACCTAGATATACTAGCTATTTTCATTCTGCCATAACTAATCCACCTCCACATATATACACACACTTGTTTGCTTGCAGGTGTTCAACCTCACAAAAGCTGCAGACATCTTGACACACGAACCTCTCCCTCAATTTTAATACGATGCCATGACTTCCATTAAGCACACAGAATACATCTTCTTTCTGATATTTTGCGCTTAAGTAAATTAGTCACTCACTATGACATTCCTTAGCTGCCACTCTTTCCTTTGGAATTTTACATCTGAATGTACTCAGGGACTTTGAAATCTTAGGCAGCGCCCAAGAAAATTCTGTAGAATCCAATACTGCCATGACATGTAAACAAATGGACAAGTTTCTAATAATCCACACACAACATTTTCCAAACATCAAGAAAGTCTTTCACACGCTTCTCCCCCTAAACCGTGATCATTTAAGGTTCACACATCAGATGAGTGATTAGGTTTCTAGTCTGTTCTCTAGACGCATCAGCCTTTCAAAACCAATCTTTATTCATGTGAGCATCAAATCAGTTTCACAAAGCTTTAAACCTGAAATATGCTCTTAAAAATAAAGTCTTCCAAGTGTAAATATTTAGAACATGACTCCGCCAGGAGCTCAGCTGTGATCTCCAAGCTGTGTCAGGGACCATCTGGAAATGAGGTACACTTCCCTGTCAAACAATTTGGAACATATTAATGACCATATATACTTTAATATTCAAGGAATCAAAAATAACCCTCTATTTCTACCTTCACAAGAAATCGGCAATTTATCCTCAAGCACTGAGACGCAGCAGGGAAGCTGGAGGCATAGACCAAGGAAAGAATTCAAATGAGTTTTCTCATATTAAAGTAGCACCAAGGCTTACCACTTTAGGAAGACAGAGACCAAAGAATCTTTGGGAATAAAGGGGATACTCAGTTACCCATCAATCGGCTCTGGCCTTCCAATCAATGCAGGGTGCAAGGGAGGGCCTTGGGCTAACAGCGCTTCCCTCAGGCCGCGGATGATCCCTGCCCAATTGACTCCCTTTACATTGAGTAAAGATCCTACAAGATGTAGTCATTTTTCCCACCTGGCAAATGATTCCAAATATGCTGCTTTTAATTCTATATCCCCTATAAATAGTCTCTTAACTTTTAAGAGCCCTCTCTTCTGAATCTAGGGAGTATAGGAGCTATGGAAGCAATAAACATAAATATGCATTTCTGGTTTCTTTTTAATTATTTTTAGATGAATCAATGATTTAATAATTATTCTCTGGTATCTATTTTATTTTGGTAATTTAGAAAAATACTGGGTAGTTTCCAAGTTATTCTTATTTCACAATTTTGTTCAAATGATAATTCTATGGTAACAAACAAAGGCTCAGCTGAGTCACACACACACACATACATATATGGGGGGAGGAGGGCAGAGGGAGAATTCCAAGCTGGCTCCACACCCAGCACAGAGCACACACGGGGCTTAGTCTCACGACCCCGAGGTCATGACCTGAGCCTGGACCCTTAACTCACTGAGCCACCAGGCGCCCCAGTGAGTCCTTTTTTTTTTTTTTTTTAAAGGGGGTGGGAGGGAGGAGAGACTACATTTATTACTTCTCTTACCCCAGGCAAAGTAACTCTCATTACACTCATTATTTCTTTTCTTCCTTAGGTTGGGAAAGTATGTACCAGGTGGTTTGATGTGAAATTTTACCTAAGTTTTCCAAGAAGAGGTATTATTTGGCCACATTTTATAGCCAAAGAAATCAAAGTTTACAGGCCCTAGAAACCTGTAAAAGGCGCCAGTGGTAGGACGGGACTGGACTCCCGAGCCTGTGCTCTGACCGCTAGGTTAGGAGGCACGAGTCCAGCCCAGACGGCTGCCGCTGTAGTCCATTTCCCTTTGTCTGTGGAGACCGGAGCTTTTAGGAAAAGTAAAACTACCACAGTCAGGACCCTAAGCTGTGCCATCTCTGCTTTCCCAACAGGAACCGTCATAGCACAGCTCCAGGGAAACCTAACCGTCCTCACCGCAGTGAGGTAAAACCACTTGTCCAAAGCAAGGTGGGGACCCACTGACAACACTGGTCAGGGCGCGGAGCGGGCGTCCGTGGGACGGCTGGGCTGGGGTGTTCGCAGACGCCTGACCGACAGCCTCTGGAGCAACAATTCCAGGGGCCCTTCTCCTCAATTTTAAAACGAGGCCGACCTGCGTTAAGCACATGGAATACACTGCTTTTTCTGATACTCTGAGCTTTAGTAAGTTGAGTTACTGTGACATGACTTAGCTGCCACTTTTGTCTTTTAAATCTGAAATCTAAAGCTCCTAAGAGGGAAGTTATGACTAAAACATTCAAAATTTTCAAATGATCTCTCAGCGTGAAAGATATACATACAGAAGAAGAAAAGGTGAAAACTAAAAACATGGTAATAGAAGATCACAAATTCAATCTGTATTTGGCCTTGTAGTTACTTTAAGTAAGCTGCTTAATCACTCCTGGGCCCAGAAATGGTGCTATGTAGCAATTAGAGGCTGCAATTACAAATATGGTTTATTTCTCTATATTGTATGGAATTTGTGGGTGAAAAGTCTGGCTTGTCATTAGGGTAAAAGCAGACCAGGCTTAGAAGAGTACATGGCTGTTCTCCGTACAGTTTGTGGGAGGGCAAGGACTTTAAGTCCCAGAGTGGGGAAAACAGACAAACGAGGAAGTGGGAGAAAGGAAGAAATACAGAAGAGAGGACACGTGCTCTGACCTGCCATGTTGACACTGGGGCCCATGAACTTCCGGTTATCAAGCCAAGGATCAGCCTCCTTATCCCTCCTGCTATGCAGACCCCACTTCTAGATGTCAGAAGGAAAGACACATCCAAACTTGCCCTAAATCTGGATGCACATGAGCATCACAGTGCACGCTTCCCAGTCATCACTCCGTGCCAGGAACAGGCCAAGAGGGGCCGAGCTGATGGGACAGGTAAGGAGCCACGGCTCAGAGTGGCGGCCTCCACAGGCCTCTGTGGGGGCTCCACCAACACCACCTGCCGTCCTGCCCTCAATGAGCCACCGCACAAAGATGCCCCCACGCATAACCTGTGCTGTGGTGGCCACATCATGGTGGTATTTTTTGAAGCCATAAGTCTGTAAATCTGGGACACGTCGTCAGACGCTGGTCAATTTTAGATCTAAGTTTAGACCAAACTGATAAAGACTTACTTTGTAAATTTGGGAAACATTCACTAATTATTTACGTTGACCTTAAAGCCATTTCTTACCACACATGAAAGCTCACATTAAGGTCCAAAGGGCACATAAAACTTACCTCCATTGGTCCGATTTGGTTGCTGATCTGGAGCTTGGGCTTGAGGTGAGTAATACTGTTGCTGCTGGTAATTATTTGAAGGAAAATACTGGGAACTGGGGCTCCTCCTACACTCCCGAATGCTGGAGAAAGTCTGTGAGTGGGGAATGCCTCTTTGGAAGGGTGAACATCTTGGAAGACGAGGCTGGGGTGGTGGCAAGTGATCAAATTCTTCCTCGTCCTCCAGACTGAAGCGATCATACTCTTGATCACTACACGTCCCTTTTTTTCCTGAACTCAGTGACACACTGGAACTATGTCTGGACACGGATGCTGACGTAGAGGCGTAATCTTGCCTGAGACCTAGGACAACAGGAAACAGGGTTAACTATGGAGACGTTTCAATCTCCGAAGATTAAGTTGCAATGAAGTATCGGAAGAAGACCTGTGCCAGACAAGCAATTCAAATGAAGACCCATTATCCTGCTGGTGGTTTATTAAATCCCAAGAAAACAGACCCATTTACCCAAACAGGTGTCCAGTATTAGACTGTTCTGTAAAAAGACCGCCCCGATTCCAGAGAAAACTAGATACCCTGCCACAGTTCACCAGTCAGTGTCTGTCAATTTCCCCAAATGATCCCTTTTGAAATCTGGAGAGATACTTAAGAGAAGCCACCTGTCATCGTTATGAATAGTATGTTACAGATTAGAAAATTAAAATAATCACATCTCCTCCCAGGGAGGAACTCCTCCTGTCCCTACCCCCACCTTTCAAAGTCAAAGCAAAGTTCAAAACCCAGGCTACAAAATACTTTCTTATAAGGTCACCTCTCTGTTCTATTTGTTACTAATATTATCTTTTGCAAAGCATACTGACACGTCAGTAGTTTTGGATCATCCCAAACGACAACCATCTAAAAATAGTCAAACTGGAAGTTTCTAGTTATTCACCTCACTGCCAATACCACGATTTTTTAAAAGGAGAAACTGACATTAATCGTTTAGCCATAGGTTTTCAAAACAAGTCGCTGTTATCTTACTACTACTGAATAACAACAACACTCTGCCCCTCAAAATGTATCTTATGAAACTCTCCATAAGCATTACACTGTTTCTCTTACCCCCCTCGACTAATTCTGAAAGCAGGAAATGGTCATGCTTCAGTGACAGGATAGCTGGCTGTTTGTACTTTATGTTGACCTGCAAAGGTAACTCCAGAGCACGCCTGGCCTGGCCCGGCGCTCCACAGCTCGCTGTGCCTTTGATGCCTTTCTGATAGATACCCTCGCGGAGGCTCACTCCTAGAAGACTGGTTAACTTTACTGCAGAACCAGTGATAAACTGTCCCGTTTCTAATTATCTTCTCTTCAATCATTATTTATCCTGAGAAGCTTATCAACACATTTTAATTGAGCTTATATTAAGAGAACTATAAACGTACGTGCAGTTCAAAGAACTAAAACAGAGACCGCTTGTGCACTCGGCCCGGTTTCCCCCAACAGTCGCATTATGACACCTGGGATATTGTGATATAAACCCATCTTGTTTAGATATTCCCAGTTTTACTCAGTACATGTAAGTGTAAGTTCTATACATTTTATCACTTGTAGGATCAAATATCTACCACCAGTGTCAAAATATCAGACAGCTCCACAAACTCCCAAAACACAAATATCCCTCGTGTTGCCCTTTTATCACCACATCCACCTCCCTCCCGAGACCCCACATCCTGTCTCTAAACGCCATCAACCACTAATCTGCCCTCCATTTCTAAAATTTTCTCATTCTAAAGTGTTATATAAATGGAACTAAGCAGTATGAAATCATCCTTTCTCGCTCAGCATCACTGCCGGGAGCGTCATCCAAGATGCTGCCGGCGTCGGCAGTCTGCCCCTCCTGCTGCTGAGTGGGGCCGCTCCAGGGAACAGGGCGCCCCAGCCTCACGATCCACGCGCCGCCCGAAGGGCAGCTGAGGTCACGCCAGTTTCGGGGCTATTACAAATACATATACAGCTATTTGTGTGAACACAAATTCCTACTGTTCTGGGATAAGTGCCCAAGACTGCAATTTGCTGGGGCCTATAGAAATTGGGGGTTGGGTGAGCCTGGTGGTGGGTATCAAGGAAGGCACGCATTGCATGGAGCACCGGGTGTGGTTCATAAACAATGACTCCTGGAACACTGAAAATATAAAATTTAAAAAAAAAAAAATGAAAAAGCATCTAATGGTCATCCACTGCCTGGGGAGAAATGCCTCAGCCTCCCTGCCTCCTTACGTTTCAAGCAGAAGCCTCTAGTTCAAGAAGTTTTCCACTTTAAAAAGAACATACTTTCTTCTTGGAGACGAGCCATGATCTGAACGTCCGTGAGATCCTGTAGCTTATACCCCATGGAGATGGAATCATCTTCCAACTCCGAAGTACTCAGCTCACTGTCTATAGAGGACTGGGGACTGAGTGGGGAGCCCCGGGAGCTGTAACCTAAAACACAAAGGAAACAGGTTTATTATGCAGCCTGCAGAACGGGTATCTACATCACACTTAACAATTCCTCTATCAAGTCAGCAATTTTTCCCCTGGTGTTGTGTCACCAAAAATGACCAACCTAGCACCATTTACAGTGAGACAATATGCATATCTTTCACATGTCCATAATTTGCATAAATAAAACCATTTTTTCAAATTCAATTTTCACAGTTAAAAAAAATCACTCTGTACTATACACCAAAAAAAAAAAAAATTGTTAAGAGAGTAGACTGAGTTAAAATTAAAAAATAGACATCTATCACCAGTGCTGAAATCTGCATCCCATTAGATAAGTATATATCTAAAGGCATTATATAAGAATACATATCCACATTCGCTTTCAATTAATAATCAGATATGCTTATCTCTAGTAGTAACTGATTATTAAATTATAATCAAATATATTTTTTTCAAACAGGTAACAAGTAGTGCTCTGAATACACACATCACACAGAAAAGACCTGCATATATACACAGAAGCATACACAAAACCTTAATAAAGGAGAGAGTACGGTAGTCACAAGAGACTTATAGTCACCCACAAAAATAAAAAAAGCAATGGCTTGGGTAAGAGAACGAAGGAAGAAAGGATCCAAAGGGAGACAAGCTGTAGGAATGGAATCACACCAACGCCGACACAAATAAGGAAAGGAAGAGAGTGTCATCTCACAAAAAGGTACTGTGGCTAATTTTTACTGTATAGCCCTGGCTTAAAAAGAAAAAAAAAAAAAAGGCACTATCAGAAAAATAAAATTTAAAAAAAACCAAAGACACAAAAGCTTTATCTTCCTGAATCATGATAAAAATACCTGAAATTGTGTTCAACATTTAATGTTAGAAGCACATTAGGTGTTTGGAAACGCCACCAGACACATATGTCTTTGCTAACGAGGGAAAACTGCCTGCGACACACAATCGGGAGCACATTACTGGTGGTGAAGCACAAATCATTGGCCTCTCTGCACCCAAAGTGTGCGGCACACAACCCTCCCTCACAAGGTTCCCCTCCAGGGTTCCAGGAACAGAGGGTATTCACGCTGTTCTTACTGACAACGCAAGCAGCTAGTCAAGAAGTTGAAAGATTACCTGTTCTTTCAGGTGTTAGTATTGCTTTATTTGAGGTTTTAGAGAAGCTGGGAGTATTATTGCCATTGCTATAAGGGCTGAGTCTTGCAACAGGACTGTAAGGAAAAGCCAGTGAGACATTTGAAGAGAAGAGATTCCGCCATCGGCTCGCTGTCACAGAAGCAGAAAATAAACAGCAGCAGTTAGCTATCCGGAAGCAGATGTTGATTTGTCAGAGGGAGAAAGGGAAGAGGTTAAAAAAAAAAAAAATGAAAAGACAAAGCAACTTTTCATAAAGATATCTTAAATGACTTCCATTTATTAAGGCAGAAATACGTAAATATACACCACTTGTGAATTCTTACTGATACCTTCATTTAAGAATTAGTAATCAGCTTGATTAAAGCCAATATGCCTGTGTAATGAAAACTTGTTTTGAATTTCTACATCAGAGATGTTTTTTCTACTCTGTATTTCTGCACAAGGATTTAAGTGTTTTGTAGTATATATAAAAAAGGTCAGTGTCTAAAAAAGGTCAAAATTAGAAATTGTGAGGAATGTTAATATTAAGTAAACACGTCCTGTATTTTTTTCCTAAGATTAATTTCCAACCCGATTTAGTATCAGAAAATGTTGGTCAAAAATTTTTTTATGGAAACCTGCTCTTGGCGTACAGGACAAACCAATGACCGTCCTTCTGAATGGCTGCCCTGAGTCCAAAACAAGGCTTATGGAAAAACAACAGAAAAATCACAGAAGGATATAAAATTTAATAACAGCTATTTTTGATGGCAGGTATAGAGATTAACTGGTGATATGCTGTTATTTTTTTATAAGAAATATTTTCCCAGTTTTCTGCATGGAACATGTGTTACTTGTGTAACATTTAAAGGCAGAATGGTAATATTACTGCAATACTTTAAGGAAGAAAAAAGGGATATTACCTACAGTGGGCAAATGATCTAATTCTTACATTATTTCACCTGGCCTAATTAATTTACTTCCCTCCTACCAAATTGCCAGCCCCTGCTATTTCTAAGTCCTTGCAATCATGAAAACAAGACCTCAAACTGTAAAAACCTGAGTTAGTCACACCAAACATCACATAGTCTCCCTTCAAGGGATGCAAATGACTGTGCTAGGGAAAATCCGTTTTTCTGAAAAGCAATCATTTCGACATGTACTAATAAGCAGGGCAGTAGGGAGCACCTAAGAAATACAAATGAGGTTAAACTTCACTTAAAGCAATAACTGGGTTTGTATTTGCTGGCAATGGGACAAAACCTGGAGGAGCCCATGTGCAGAGGACTGCTGTGACACGCACGGCCCAGACCACTTGTAAGGAGCACTGCTAACGCGAGGTCAGTCGGACAGCTGAAAAGTGTTCGCGAATGGGCGGCGGGGTGAAGAGAGAGCAACTATGGGAGGTGGGGAGTCGAGAGGATAATCGGCTCCCAAACTGGGATTCTGAACACCCTTGCAATAGCACCACGGTTATTTAAAAGAGCAAAACGTTTCCTCGTATTTCAGCAAGAGTTCTTGCGGTAAGTACCATTCAATTCCAACAACTATGTAAAAACAAAACAAAACCAAATCATTTCGTTCGGTCGGTGAAAGAGCCAGGCAAAGAAACGGCATTCACAGTGACTCCACTTTCGGGACTCACAAGTGGCCGGAAGGGGTCACTGCGGAGAAGACCCGCCCCTAACTCACCCCAGTCACCTCACTTCCCCAGTGTGTCACCGCGCCACAGCAGAGACCTGCGGAGCTGGCATTCCCAGCCCCTGAACTTCTAGATACGCACACCTCATCCCCAATACACTGAAAGGGGTTAGCATGAGAGGCAGCCGCTCTCACACCTTCAATCTCTAGGACTCAAAGTTTCTCAGTAAAATTCTGTATTTAAAAAAAAAATCAATAGCTCTTTGTGACGGCTAACTTGCCTAACAGATGATGTTTGATCACTTGCCAGGCAAATTACAGTAACTGCGTGTTCTCGCCCACAGATGCCGGCGACGACGCATCCCAAGTAAACAGCATTCACTGCTCGGCACAGTAACTACTGTGACCCAGCCTCCCAGCACAATGGCACAGTGATTGTGGCTATGACAGCAAGATCCCGACTAAGAACACAATTAGCATCTATTGCAAGAAAGAATGCTCTACATTGTCCTTGGGCACGGAGGGTTTTAAGAAGAGGGAGGAGAATTATCGTGGGGGCAAGCTAACAAAACAACAACGTTCCAACAGTGCCCAAGGCTGTGGCGGAGGAGGAGAGGGGAGAGAGGAGCGGAAGCCATTACATCCTAGTTCTTCTTCACTATGCAGCCGAAGGATTACACAAATTCTAACAGGAAGCATTTTTATGGGTCTGGTTTTTTTTGTTGTTTTTTTTTTTTTTTTTGAGGCAAACTCTACACCCCAATGTGGCATTGGAACTCATGACCCCAAGATCAAGAGTTACATGCTCCACTGAGTGAGCCAGTCAGGTGCCCCCCAGAAAGCATTCTTACAGAGCATAAAACAAAAGAACCTTCTAAAGAGTAATTTTATCTTTTTCAATTAGTTTAATGAACTTTTCATATGAGGATGGTAAGTTATTTGAGAGGCTCAGTGATGACTGCACTGACCCTAAAAATGGATTAAGACAATGTTGCTAAAGGAGAAAACGGGTAATAAAGTTCTGAACAACAGTTCCGTTTCCCTATGCTCCAACTACAAAGTTCTACCTACAAATCAAATGCTTCTCAAACGTGGAGGCGCCATGGACTCCTAATTTTTGGTTCTATTCCAAGCCCT
>CM053605.1:141845242-141864264 GCA_028646535.1 Procyon lotor | reverse complement strand
CCCAACAGTTTTAGTTTTTGCTTCTCTTGCCTAAGGAGACATATCTAGAAAAATGTTTCTATAGCTGATGTCAGACAGGTTACTGCCTAGGTTTTCTTCTAAGAATTTTATGGCTTCAGGTCTCACAGTTAGGTCTTTAATCCATTTTGAGTTTATTTTCATGTTGGTTTAAGAAAGTGGCCCAGTTTCATTCTTTTGCTTGTAGCTGTCCAGTTTTTCAGCACCATTTGTTGAAGACACTATCCTTTTCTCCCATTGTATATTTTTGCCTTTGTCGCAGATTAATTGACTATAAAGCACAGGTTTATTTCTGGGTTCTCTATTCTGTTCCACTGATTTACGCATCCATTTTTATACCAGTACCATACTGTTTCAATTCATACAGCTTGGTAGTATATCTTGAATCTGGTATTGTGATACCACAAGCTTTGTTCTTCTTTTTCAAGATTGCTTTGGCTATTCAGGGTCTTCTTTGGTTCCACACAAATTTCAGAATTATTTATACTAGTTCTGTGAAAAATATTGTTAGTATTTTGATGAAGACTGAGGTGTGTCTGTAGATAGATGGAGACTGTGGCGTGTCCGTAGATTGCCTTGGGTGGTACACACAGTTTAACAACACTGGGTGTCTGTATCCATGAGCATGGAATATCTTTCCACTTCTTTGTGTCATTTTCAATTTCTTTCATCAATGTTCTATAGTTTTCAGAGTGTACAGATCTTTCACTTCCTTGGTTAAGTGCATTCCTAGGTATTTTATTATTTTTGGTGCCAATTACAAATGGAACGGTTTTCTTCTCTTTCTGCTACTTCATTATTATTGTACAGAAATGCAACAGATTTCTGCATATTAATTTTGTGTCCTGTGACTTTACTAAATTAACTTTATCAGTTCTAGTAGTTTTTTGGTGAAGTCTTCAGGGTTTTCTATATATACTTTCATGTCATCTGGAAATAGCGGAAGTTTTACTTCTTTACCAATTTGGATGCCTTTTATTTCTTTTTCTTGTCTGACTGCTATGGCTAGGACTTTAAAAATAGAATTACCTGATGATCCAATAACTCCAGTAAATACTGGGTATTTACCCCAAGAATATGAAACCACTAATTTGAAAGCATATACACACTCCTATGTTTAATGCAGCATTATTTACAAACGTCGACATACGGAAGCAACTCAAGTGTCCACTGATAGATGAAGGAATAAAGAAATGGTATACCTACAATGGAATATCACTCAACCATAAAAAAGAATGAAATCTTAACCATTTGCAATGACATGGATAGAACTAGAGAGGATTATGCTAAGTGAAGGAACTCATTCAGAAAAAGACACATAGCATATGTTTTCACTCACATGGAATTTAAGAAACAAAACAAATGAAGAAAGAAAAAAGAGACCAAGAAAAAGACTCTTAAATACAGAGAACTGGTGATTATCAGAAGGCTGGGGGGATGTGTGAAACAGATAAAGGGAATTACAATTACACGTATCTTGATGAACCCTGAGAAATGTATAGAATTGTTGAATCACTATATTGTGCACCTGAAACTGTCAGTTATACTTGAACAAACAATAAAGTTAAATGTAAAAACACACTAGAATGACAACTAAACTCAAAGTCTTCTAAACCTGCAAGAAAAAGGGAACAGGAAAGGAGTCACTATCAGTCTGAGGAGGTCACTTCATTAAGAAATGGAAAATGGATAAACTTTAGGTAATGGACTTGGGTTTTGACATTCTCTGCTCCAGAGGCCCACAGTGGGCAACAAGAACCTGGAATGTTCTGGAATTGGATGTGCAGCCTACCACCGAGGGCAGAGCTTTACAGGGAAGCAAAAACAGGAAGACTGTTTGGGAAAATACTGGGACCCTAAACTCCCTCCCCTCCCGAAGCAGCTGCTTCTCTCCCACTTTTATTCTATTGGTTAAATAAACCAAATGAAAAGCTACTAGATTTAAGATACCTTACACAAACAAGCGTCCCTTACACACACAGGAGGATTAAGTGAAGGTCTGCGTACGAGAAGGCAGACTCAGGGACGGCACGGACTTGCCATCTGTTGGCCGCTGCTGTGTCCCCATTCCCTACAAGGGGCCTGACGCACAGTGTGGACTTAACAGACATGTAGCCAAGGAGTTTCAAAGAAGAGTTTTTAAAATCTCCTAGAAAAAAGAACAGTATCATGGATAGAAAACAACAGGACAGAATATAAAAATCTGAACATCAATCCAGGAGATTCAACATCTGACTAAAAGGAGTATCTAGAATGAAAGAAAGGAGAAAATTGGAGGACAGGAGGGATTAACAGAGAAGGAAATCAGGGCATTTTGCAGAACTCAAGTTTCCTGGCTAAAATGCCCACCAGCACAAAAAAAAAGAAAATGTCACATACTAGGAATCAAAAGATTCTGAGATTCTGTCTAAAAGGTATTTTGTTTTTTTAATAGATTTTTGAAAGATTTATTTATTTATTTTGAGAGAGAGAGAGAGCGCGCGAGAGAGCACAGGTGGGGAGGAGAGGGAGAGGTAGGCTCTCCACGAACAGGGAGCCCGAAGCAGGGCTCGATCCCAGGACCCCGGAATCATAACCTGACCCGAAGGCAGACCCTTAACTGACTGAGCCACCCAGACACCCCTAAAGATTATGTTAGAGAAAGCTCAGAGGAATCAGAAATGAGAATGGTACGGGACTTCCACAGCAATCCCAAAGCTGAAATATAATGAAATAACATCTTCTAATACTCTGTTGGACATGGTTTCCAAACTAGAATCCTACACCCAGCGCAAGGAACAATCAAGACTTAAGATATAATGAAGATATTTTCAGACATAGGAGGTTCTCCAATTTTACCTGCCCCATCCTCTTTCCTCTCCTGCTCCCCTGAAAACGCAACAGAAGTATGAATTCTACACAGAGAGGGAACATAAAGAAAAGGGAGTCCAGGCATCCAGGACACAGGCAGGGCCACACCAAGGAGCAAACAGAATTCCCAAGATGGGGGCGGGGGGCGGTGGGAGTCCTCCCAGGACAGCTTGGCGGGGGGGAGCAGGTCCTGCAGAGATGTTCAGAGCATGGCAGGGGATCTGAGGGCGCTACTAGCAGGAACAGTTGGAAAACAAAGGGAAATAAAACAATAAAACCCTTAGTGGATTTGTTTGCTTCATTGTACCTAAAGTCGGTTCATTTGGAGAGTCTAGGGCTAAATTAATGACAAAAACCGAAAATAGCAAGTAAGTGTCTTTTCACAGTTAACTCTAGGAAACATAAAATGTTAAGTGAAAAAAGAAACATAACGATAAAATATGGCATAGCTGAGCTATGGTTATTTCTACTGTAATCAATATTAATGTATCCCCAAATTGGTAAAAAGCTACATGGGAAAGAAGATGTGCAGATAAAAGTGTAAGGGGAAATGAGTGTTTAAAGAAGTAATCTTCATCAAAGTAAGAAACTGACAACTCAAGCCATAGCCATATGGGTTTGGGAATTTAATGAGAGATAAATAGCAAAACCAAAACAAACGTTAAGTAACCACATCTGGGTAATCAAACAGGTGTGAGAGCCAAGGTAAGAACCTGCTATTTTCCTTACAATATCCGTAAGATTAATACTTTCTAAACTAGAGACAAATTGCCCTATAAAGTAGAAGTTAAATTTAAAAAAAAAAATTTTTTTTTTTCCATCCAAAGAACAAGCTATTGTAGACAGTGACTTATCTCACGATGGGATTACTGATTTTCGGGACAAAAGCATTCAGTCAGTCTCACAGCAAGAGAAGATTTAAATTTAGATTTTGCAAAACACTAAGGTAGGTTTTGAAAAGCTAGTTCTCTGCTTACACTCTTACATGAAACGGAAATACATTACATTATGAATAAAACTACAGCACATCAATGCACGTGCTCATGACCTCACCACTCTGCTTTAGCCCTTTATCCATGAAGGGAAAATTAGATAGGCACTTAAGTCTCAAATCTCACAAGCAGCCACCAATAAGGATTAATTACATTAAATTTAACAAAGCCTCTATATTTTAAACCAACATTGTATGTAAATCTTCCTTGTGTGCAAGTGAAGCAGAGGTCACCAACTAGGGCCTGGGAGGCCCCAATCCAACCTGCCCCCAGCCTGTAACACCTAACAGCTAAGAACGGTTTTTATGGGGTTTTTTTTAATCGTTAAAAAAAAAAAGAAAAAAATCAAAAGAACCTATTTTGTGACGCATGGGGAAAAACTCACAAGAATTCAAATCTCAGTATCCACAGATGAAGGTTTATTGGAACACAGCCTTGTTTGTTCATGTTTGCCTCCATGGCTACTTTTTACTGATGGTAGAGAATGTGTGGCCTACAAAGCCTAAAATACTTGCTATCAGGTCCCTTTCAGAAAAAATTTGTTGACCCCTAAACTAAAGGATTCTAGTTCCAAATTTCATTTGAATTTCACATATTCAAATAAAACTGAGCCAAATTCATATATAAAAATGTCCATATAAACAGTCCTTGAATCAAGAGATGTTAGAGACAGTCGACACAACCCTTGAAAATGTCCAGAGGGATGTAATGGTTTGCTTAGGGTCAGTTGGGTAAATGGGAACAGAATCAAGGCTGGAGTCGGCTGCCTCACTGCTCCGTTAGATACGAATGTGTCGCTCAAGTTTTCACCCTAATACTACTCTGTTCCTGCTCCACCCTTCAACTTCTTACTAAGTCACTTATTTTGCTTTTGTTAAAATGTTAATAAAATGTGCCTTTAAATTTGACGTTTCCCAAATATTTAAAACAAACTTCTGATGATACTTACTGATGACTGTGCCAAGAAAGCAGGACAGACCACTGATGAAGGACAGTCTTTGGGGTCAGGGAGACCCGGCTTCCGGTTCTGTCCCTGGGGTATCACTCTGGCCCCAATAATCTTCTGACCTTCTCTCAACTTCACCTGTCTCTTCCCTAAAAGTGAACACCTAGCTCACAGGAGTGTGGTTAGACTGAATAAAAGGGACGATGTCAAGAACTGAACGTACTGGCTGTCGGAGAATTCGGAGCTCCAGAAATGTTACCTATACTCTGTCTCACTTCCAGATTTTGAGACCCATCATTATCCCTGAAGGTAGTGTTCTCAAACTTCACTGTGTGCAACAATCATGCTGGTGAACTTGTCAGTGCAGATCCCTCGGGCCCCTACTCCCAGGACTATATTATTTAATCTGGGAAAGGCAGGAATCTGCATTTCCAAGCTCAAGTGTGATTTAGATACAGGTAGTCCATGGAAAGGAAACAGTGTTCCTAGACAATGAAAAAGATACCAAGAGGTTAAGAGATGAGCAAAAGCCCAAGTGATCACAGCCTTAATTAAATACAAAATGACAAAAAGCTAAGGACTGCTAATTTCCTTTGGCTGTTTTTCCTTCCACAACAGTCCTATTTTTTTTGGCCTTAAACTTATGTTCAGCCCTGTAAGTTAACTAATGTTATTATATACAATATGAAGATTATTTCCCAGTTTATAAAGGTTAGGACTTCCAGTTATACAACCAATTAAATACTTATGGAACTCAAAATGGTCAGTGCTCAGGTCCCAGAGAAACTTCAGTTTTCTATCTTAGATTTCAGCCACACCACCCATTACTGTCCCCAAAAAACTGAAGTAAATTACCCATTTACTTAATGTAATTAAGTAATAAAGTAAATAAACCAAGTAAACCATTTTACTTATTGGTGTATTTGCAAACAGAAATTAAAAAAAAAAAAAACAGAAAAATACTATGTATTCCTACCTTTCAATACGAACAGAGACAAGCTAAAAATGTGGCTAAAAACAAGCATGAAACTCTATTCTACCCTGAGAAAGTCTGATATGGAATGAGTATGAAGCAAATCGCATGCAACAGCTGCCCCTCCGGGTAAGGCTTTCCCACTGAAGCATCGATTCCAAAACCAGCAACAAACAGAGCTGACAGTGGCAAGAGTCCGAGAACGTAGACGTACAGGTTCGAAATTACCTTGCTCCAGTCTAAAGCACAGGGAACGCCTTGCTGCTTCCATCTCCGGAGTCGGGTTATCTAGGACGTGTCTACACCACTGCAAAGGACTCAGGGATTTCTCTGATGATGTGAATGTCTTTGAAGAGCCAACGTATAACCTTAAAAAAAGAAATCTACATTATAGGTATTATATAGGTATATGGAGAGGACCTCTCTTCTAGGGAAAACAACATGTATTTCACGGTTTCTACAGACACAAAACTCACAATGGATTACTTCAAATACCAAAATTATTTTTTAACAGGCAAATACCCCCAAATAAAATGTGATGCTTTCTGTAGCCTGATGGGAAGGAGGACTTCAAAACACTATGAGAGGGCGCCTGGTGGCTCAGTGGGTTGAGCGACTGCCTTCCGCCCAGGTCCTGGAGTCCCGGTATCGAGTCCCACATCGGGCTCCCTGCTCACTGGGGAGTCTGCTTCTCCCTCTGACCTCTCCCCTCCCATGCTCTCTGTCTCTCTCTCAAATAAATAAATAAAATCTTAAAAAACAAAAAAACAAAAAACCACTATGAGAAACCACGTCACAGAGTCTGAGATCAAGGCTTTTGTTATTGCACTAGCCTTGGCCGGGCACAATGATGACCTAACTACTACCTTCACTTTCATTTGTAGAAATGAACACTTTCATCTCTTTTTTTGGTAGCAGAACGTTACGTGAACTGAGCTAATGTATATAAACATGACATGACAAACTAGGCAAATTTTATGTACGTTTTTTTTAAAACAAAATCTAAAAATAAGTGAAAGTCTATTGATTCTCTCAATCCTTAAATAATCAGATACCTGCGCCCACCCCGATCTCAAATCTGTACTAAACTTGGTATGTGCTGCTTTCTCACAAAAGCCAAACAGCTTTCAAAGATATGTTTTAGGAAAAACTTGCTTTCAGCATCTATACCATTACACAGAATTCAAAATAACCACCATGAGGCACTTTTAAAGATTTTTCTCTCTGACCCGTGATGCTAAGGTAAACAGCAGCATATTTTCGGTCACAGGGTTATAAAAAAAAAAAAAAATTCACCTTTTTAGTTGACTTAAAAAAGGAAGAGAAAAAATTATAATGACTACTTATAGTAATTAACTTATTTGCGAAGCTGTACTATAATTATAAATCACATTAAAGTAACACTCCTTTAAACAAAGTTACCATAATTCTAATCAGTACATATTCTTGAAACACCATACTTCATTATTCACACTCATGCCATCACAGTCAGGACCCCCACCAGTCAAGATAATTTCGTGGTTATCCAGGAATGGTTGGGGAATGAGTAAATTATTCTTACGGATCAGAGGTTGGCAAACTTTTTCTATAAAGGGGCAGCTAGTAAATACTTGGGCTTCATGGGACACAGTCCCTCTCACAAGCACTCAATTCCACTGCGGTGGCCCCAAAGCACCACAGAGGATTTGCAATGTGAATAAGTAGGCTGTGTTCCTATAAACCACTTACAGACACTGAAACTTGAATTTCCAACAATTATCAATGTCATGAAATAGTAGTCTCTCAGCTTTTTTTTTCCCCCCAGTCATTTGAAAATGTAAAAGTCTAGCTGACTAACCCTACAAACTATGCAGCAGGGCCAACTTGCCCCTAAGACACAGTTTGCTAACTCCTGTTACAGGTACAGATCCTTAAATATCAATTCAGGAGTCCCTTAGTGGACAACAAAGGCCATCCTTTCATCGAGGGTATATGGATTAGTTAAATTCTTATTCCTGGGCACACCTCAGTCTACTATAACAAGATTACTACCTACCTATGTAAATCCATCCTCCCCCCTGACCCCCAAAAGGCCTCTGAAGAGTCCAGTACTGGGTAGCTCACTCTAGTTCCCCAAACAAAGGCTGGCCTAAGTCAGCTGTTCTTAATCACTGGTGCATCAAAATCTCTTAGCGGGCTTGTTAAGACACAACTTGCTAACCCTCGACTGCAGGCAGGTCTAACCTACCTGATTCAGAAGGTTTGTAATGTGGTCAAAGAACGTGACTTACAAGTCTCCAAGTGATGCTCATACTGCAGTCTGGAGACCTCCTGTGTGCCCCATCACTCGCTGAGGCACAAACTCTGGATACAATTCCCAGCCACTAAAAACTAATGGGAAAAATATTCTGATGGGCATGTGGGCAAGTTTCTCCTCATGTTTAAAGCTGTCACAAAAGACCCAATTATATGCTTGCCTACAACATACACGCGTATGTTGTAATATCCACAACAAAAAGCCTAGGCCCAGAAGGTTTCACTGCTGAATTCTACCAAATATCACAGAGAAAAGAAATGAAGACCAATATCCATCATGAACACAGAAGCAAAAATCTGGATATTTGATCAAACTGAGTCCAACCATATATAAAAGGGATAGTCCACTGTTATGCAGTAGGGTTTATCCCAGGAATGAAAGATTGGCTTAACACTCAGTATAGCTTACCATAGAAAACGCACGATAATCTCAACAAAAAAGCATCTGAAATCCATCATTGATTTCATTGATTAAAAAAAGAACCTCTGAGCAAATTAAGAAGGAAATACCTTCGATCTGATTAAAGGTATCTACAAAAACAGCATTCTTAACAGTGAAAGACTGAATGCTCTTCCCCTAACATCAGAAACAAAATAAGGACTAGAGGTTCTAGCTAGTGCAATCACAAAATAAATAAAAACATTTAGACTGGAAGTAAGTAGTCAACCTATCTTAATTTACAGATGACATGATTATCTCTGTAAAAAAAATCTGAGGAACCTACAAAAAAGATACTTGAACTAATGAGGGAGTTTAGGAAAAAAGATTCTAATGTACCAGATCAACATACAACTAGTTAACTGCATTTCTATACTAACCACAATCAATATTTTTGAAATTTCACTTCTCGTTTACAGCAAAACCATAAGATGCCTAAGGATAAATCTGATAAAGGACGTCAAGCCCCATACGCTAAAAACTACAAAACACTCAGAAATTAAAGATACAAATGGAAAGACAGACCATGTTCATGGATCAAAAGACTACATATTAAGATGTCAATTATCCTTAAATGTATCCGTTTAACAAAATCCCAAAAGTTCAGTAAGCTTCTTGAAGAAATTTGAAAGCTTATTCTAAGATTCATATGGAAATGCAAAGGCTACAACAGTCAAAACAACCTTGAAAAAACAAAGAAGTTGGAGAGCTACCATGGAGTGGGACACATTACAGACCTACAGCGGTGAAGACAGTTTAGTGGGACATGAAGACAGATCAATGGGGAGACAAGATGGTCCAGAACTATACACATACAGATTCTTGACCAAGTATAAAGACAATTCAATGAAGAAAAGACAGCCTTTTGGGCAAATCATGCTGAAACAAATGGATATCTATATACAAAAAATAAATTTTGAGCCATACATCACACAATACCCAAAGTTTTGTTTTGGTTTTTTATTTTAAAGATTTTTATTTATTTATTTGACAGAGAGGTGAGAGATCACAAGTAGGCAGAGAGAGAAAAGGAAGCAGGCTCTCTGCCAAGCAGAGAGCCCGATATGGGGCTCGATCCCAGGACCTTGAGATCATGACCTGAGCTGAAAGCAGAGGCTTTAACCTACTGAGCCACCCAGGTGTCCCAACACAATACCCAAAGTTAATTCAAAACAGATATATAAAAATGTCAAACCTGGAGCTATAAAATTTTTAAAAGAAACCATAAACAAAGTCTTTGTGTCCTTGGGTTGGAAAATATTTCTTAGATAGAATTACTTATATGGAAAAATACGATCCATAAAAGAAAAAATTTTTATCAATTGGACTTCATTAAAATTAAAATTACAACTTTGCTCATTGAAGAGCTAATAGAATAAATGATAAACCACAGATTGAGTAAAAATATTTGCAAATCACATATCACATATCTGATAAAAAAAACTTGTATGTAGACTATACATAAAAACTCTGCAAACTCAATAAGAAACCCAATTTTTAAAAATGGACAAAAGACTTAAACAGACATTTCACCAAAGAAAATCTGAATGGCAAACAGCATATAGAAAATAATGCTCATCATTTGCCATTGGGGAAATGCAAAGTAGAACCACTATGAGGTACTACTACACACCTATCAGAATGGCTAAAATTAAAAAAGACTGACCACGGCAAGCATGATGAGTGCAACTGAAACTCTCTTACGGTGCTGGCAGAAATGGGGAAACAGCCTGACACTTTGGGAAAGATTTCAGCAGCTTCCTAAAAAGTTAACATACACCTACCTACTCTCTGTTCCAACCTCTCAAGAGCCATTAAGTATTTATCCAAAAGATATGAATGCATGTGCCCACACAAAGACTTATTTATAATAGCCAAAACTTGAAAACAGCTCAAACGTTCATTAAAAGATGCATGGATAAAAAAAAAAAAAGTTACATCCATACAACTTAATAGTTCTCACAATAAAAAGGAATAAACTATTGATTCACGTAACACAGAAGAATTTCAAAACAACTACTTGATCATAAGAAGCCAAACCAAAAACAAATGAAAAACGGTACATACTACATAATTTCATAGATATTAAAGTATAGAAAATGCAAACTAATCTAGACTATCAGAAAGCAGACCAGTGGTTGGCTACCTTGATGGGAAGTAGGCAAGAGCAGGAGAGGGAAGACAAAGGGCCAACAAGGAAACCTGGAACATAAAGATACGGTTCACTCTCTTGCCCTAGTGATAGTTTTATGGGTGTAAATATATATATGTCAAAACCTACCAAATGGTACACTTTAATATATGCAGCTTATACTTCACTTACACCTCAGTAAAGCTTTAAAAGAAATTTCACAAGACAGCAATTCTTTTCTGTCCTTCAATGTCCTCAAGACTTGAGTAGCCTTTCCAGGTGAATGGAATCCAGGTGAAAAAAAACAAGCAGGGGCCACAGCCCTGACATAAATGGGCCACTACATTACTCAACTATGGAACTTTATTTTATTTATTTTTTTAGAGGTGAGGGGAGAGAGAGATTGCAGGGAGAGACAGAGAGAGAGATCTTAAGCAGGCTCCATGCCCAGTGCGGAGCCCAACACAGGGCTTGATCTCAAGAGCCTGAGGTCATGACCTGAGCTGAAATCAAAAGTCCGATGGTTGACTGACTGTGCCCCCAGGTGCCCCATTTTTTCTTATTTAGCTTTTTAAGAAGGGAGAGAATGGAGCTCATCTTTAGACTTCTTGGATAAGTTACCCCCACTGTCTTATCCACACAAATTCATGCCGCAGCCGGAGTCTCTGCTGGTTCCCAAATCCCTGTCGCTGCTGCACGGGCTGCTGTGTGAAGCACTGTTCTGCTCATTGCCTCATTGCTCCGGCACCAGAAGAACGACTCACATCTATTACACAGCTTCCACCAACCAGGCTGCCTCAGGATTTTCGGTCCTCCCACCAGCTGGATTTTTTTTCTGGTAGTTTTTTGTGGGGTTTTGTTTCATTTTGTTTTTGCTTCTAGGGGAACTCTGTAAGATTTTCTTTATCATTTAGGGCCTGTGTAATACAGTTCTTTCATTTGACCACAAAGACTCATGGCATATTCAAGAGCAGCGCTCACTCCCACCACCTCTTCTCCATCACAACCTAAGACCAGAGGCTAGCCCAGAAGCTCCGACTTCAGGCACAAATTCAGCTTAAGGAGGGATGAAGTACTTTACTGAACCAGAGAGGTGAAACGAACGCCTCCATGTTGACTCCTTAAAACCTTAGCCCCATTTTGCCCTTTACATTCCTAGAACTGACTGCATTACTTTTATTTCCCAGGAGTATGGAAGTTTGTGTCTGGAGACAGATGAAGCCAAGAGAAGTCCTTCTTTTTCTCTACAGAAACTTGAACTGGCTACCCATCCAATCACTTAGTAAAGAGCTCCACCCATGCAGAGCTTCAGATCATCAATGACACCAGATACTTAGAATATTCCTTTTAAATTGAAAGCTGAGACTAAAAGTAGAGGGAAAAGAGAACTGAGAAAACAATGCAGAGAACTGATGAAAAATCCAAAACAACCATAATTGGTATCAGAGAGAAATAGTTACATTCACAAAGAAAATGATGTTTAATAAGATATTTAATAATTTAATAAGATACTAAAAAGAAAATTTCTTCATTCTTGGAAAATGAAACTTTTAGCAGAAACAAAAAGTTCAGTGAGTTTGAAAGATAAGCTGAAGCACTCTCCCAGATGCAAAACAAAGACAAAGATTTACAATGTAAGTACAGTGTAAGAAGACAAAAAAAATTAAATGACTGCATCAGGTGGGCCTACATCTGATTATTACAAGTTCTAAAACACACATACTTATATACACAAACATGGAGAGAAGGTTATTTTTAAGAAAGGAGGGGCAGAAAATTTTGAGAATTGAAGGCAGGCCATTGAATGCTAAAGTGAGGATACCCACAAATGTCCAGTACAGCAAATAGAGAGGACCATACCAAGACAAAACATGGCATTTTAGAAAACTAGGGAAAGGGGTGCCTGGGTGGCTCAGTGGGTTAAAGCCTCTGCCTTCGGCTCAGGTCATGATCCCAGGGTCCTGGGATCGAACCCCACATCAGACTCTCTGCTCAGCGGGGAGCCTGCTTCTCCTCTCTCTGCCTGCCTCTCGGCCTACTTGTGCTATCTCTCTGCCAAATAATAAATAAAACCTTTTAAAAAAAAAAAAAAAGAAAACTAGGGAAAAAAGCACTAAAAAAGAAGTCAAGAAGGATTAGGTATCCAAATCACAGTGCATTTCAATATCTAAAACATAATAAAAATTAGAACAAAATGGAACAATGCCTTCAAACATAAGAGAGAGTGACAGGCTTATTATACCTAGCCCAACTATGAATCTTTCATGACGCTAGAATACAGACATTTTTAAATAAGCAGAATTTCACAGTGTACTTGTCATACACATGCCCTCTCTCAGAAAACTGTTGGAGGCTGTGCCCCACCTACTAGAGTAAATGAAATATGAAGACAAAGAATTTTAAAAATGGGACGTCCACAGAAGCAAGAAACCTAAGAAATTCCCTTTAACACAGCATTGTGCATGCAACAGTAAAGACTGGACCTAAACCTAAACATTCCAGAAGGGATGGCATTACAAAATAAATTTTTAAAAACAGATTTAAGAGACTGTCAAATATGCATGACCTTATCAAGGAATTCATGGCTCCAGGAGAGTAGTTGAAAAAGTAATTAGTAATAGAGATTAAAGAAATTAAAGGGGGAAAAGAGAGGCCATTAATAACTTTTGGAGGAACAAAGGGATGAGAGGAAAATAAATGTAAATACAATTAACAGGGCTCAGTTAACAACCATTATAATCATAATACAAGCGTTACATAGGATTTAACACAAAAATTATGAAAACCGTTATGAGAAAGGAAAGAGGACATGGTGGTTTGGGGTGAGGAGAAGACAGCTTAGTCTTATCTTCCAAAATAAGTCTACAAAGGTCTAAGATCATATAGTACAAATGACTGTTCAGAAATAAAGAGCAGGGGCACCTGGGTGGCTCAGTCGTTAAGCGTCTGCCTTCCACTGAGGTCATGATCCCAGGGTCCTGGGATCGAGCCCCACATCGGGCTCCCTGCTCGGCAGGAAGCCTGTTTCTCCCGCTACCATTCCCTCTGCTTGTGTTCCCTCTCTCACTGTGTTTCTCTCTGTCAAATAAATAAAATCTTTAAAAAAAAAAAAAAAGAAAGAGCAAAAGAAACAACCACATGAGTATCAGGTGATGCCTGTGGAGGACTCAGAAGTACGAATAGTAGAGGGCTGCTGCTTTCTGTAAAAAGCCTTGCTATTTACATCCTATTTATTGCATTACCTTGATAAAACTTTAGAAGCACTGTGCAAAGTACATTATTAAGTGATCATTTTCAGAGTCAGTCTCCAAACAACACACCTAGGACAGCTCCCAGCCTACTGTTTCTATGGTGAGGCCGAGAGCTGGACCAGAAAGAAGAAAAAGGCAAATGGAGATCATAGAGCTACAAACTCCTTGAGTGTGACAGAATGCCAAAATTAGATAAGCAAGGTAAAACTTGTATTCCCCCAAATGGTTCCAATCTTCCAAAAAGTCATAAAAATCACCTTATATGTGGTCATTAACATATCCCATTTTGCCATCATTAATACAACATACCTCCTAGTGACTTATAAACTGCTCTTTCAACTTCTATAGTTCCACTGATGAAACTATATTAAAATCTAGAAAGATATAAGAAAAACCTTCATCTAAAACTTGAGAATTTTTCAACTATTAGAAAAGCTATCTTTTAAAACATCACACTCTTAACTTTTTTTTTTTTTTTTAACTTTGCATCAAGAGCTTTGAAAAGCACAGGACTGAAACAATTAGCTTTCTCATAGAATTGCTTTTCTATACATTGCACATTCTGGATGCCCTCACATAATACACATGCTAACACTGGGAGGAGAGGAACAACACAAAACCCGTCACAATAACAATAACCTGAGTGCTTCAAAGGACTATCACAACTCTCTAGGGAAAAAAAAAAAAATCAGTTATTCTGAAGTAAACGTTTGGTTCTAATGTCATCTTTTTGATGACACAAGAACAAATGATATGGCAAAACATACGCATATGTTTTATATACCTGTCACCAAGAAGGAATATGTGGCAATTTTCAGACATGTAATTTAAGAGCCTTCAATCACCACAAGTTCTATTTTAAGGAAAGCTAAAACATCAGCACTGATAAGCAATCAATCAATCTTGCGTTGAACTAAAGCATCTGATTCACCAGCACCCACTAGGGTCCCACCGGGCAGCCAAGGCAAAGCCAATTTACCACCACTAGGCTATAAAAAGAACGCATGAAGCCCACATTGGAGTCACGGAATTGTCCCACAGCAGACTCTCTCCCTGTCCCTCCACAGTTAGAGCTGGATTCTATGTTGGTGTCTCACTGCGGGGTTTCGAAGACCTCAGCACATACTTCACTCAACCCTGTTTGCCTCTAGAAAACACTGCGGTTTTCAATTAGCATTGTCAGAGAGTGAAGCACCCTCTGGTCTTTTCACTGAAAATCAATTAGGAAAAAAAAAAAAACCAGTTCAGGTGGTCTAATTTAGCTGCGCCATATGTACAGTACAAGGTGTTCAGTAGCTTTGATGGAGAATTGGCAAGGATTCTAGTCAGCTGCCCAGGGTCTTGGTGTTACACTCCAGAGATGAACAGCTCATTCATTAAATTTTCCTTAATTTGTACATAGTACTCTTTTCCCCTTATATAATTATGAACTTTCCTCCTCTCCTTTCCCATTGGGCAAGTTCAAAATCTCTGCCACATCCCTCTTACATAAGTTTCAATATTCTTCTAATTGCCACTCCACTAAAATAAAGGCCGTATAGGACTGTCTTTTACGTTAGCTGGCATATCATCATCTTGACATTTTCTGAATACAGACTGGTCTTCTTACTGAGGTGCACTGACTTTCCCCGGCGCTACCCTGTCTTCAGAGAGCTGGGCTTTTCCACCTGCTTTCTCCAAGACCATTTTGCTTTCAAATGGTGTAAAACGGAGTTTTCCTAACTGTGACCTTAACACACAAACATATTTACTATTTCAACCCAGGGCACACACATGTAAAACTGAAATAAGTTTAATCAAGACAAATATATTGCGAGATATGATGCATTCTGATTTTACGTTCTACTGCCCTTCACTTGTTAAAAAAGAAATGCTGGTCAATCCACCACTAACTTTATGACACACTGATGGTCATAACCAGGCTCAGGAAAAATACCAGTGGTGTAAACACTTCCAAATCTGTATAAACAATCTGAACTGTGGTTTTAACCTTTCAATAAGTAACTGGAAGAGCCTTTTAAGTCCTTTCACCTCAGAGCCTCAGCCCCTCAATCATGAAACAGGGCAGCTCAAATAGGTCACGGGAAGGTCCCGTGTGCAGCTAACAACTTGGTGCGCCCCTGGCCACTTCACACCCATCTGCTTTCTTGTTCCGATGCCGCTGCTTCTCCGCCTGGCGACCCTGAGACAGTGATTTTGAAGACGGCCCTCCCGACACGCTGGCAAATCATCCAGTCACATGTTCCAAATCTGCATCAGAATTGCAAGCCTTGGAGCTTATCTGCTCCCAATATTCAGAGATTCCCCCCTTCAGTTCCTAGTCGATGGACTTCTGCAGAGCTGAGGCTGCCAAGTCAGCAGCATCACTGAAGAATCCTACAGCAGGAAGTGAAGTTTACTATGGGATTATAACAACTGGACTTAAGAATTAAGGTTCTAGGGGGCACCTGGGTGACTAAGTGCCTCTTAATTTTGGCTCACGTCATGACCTCCGGGTTGTGGGATCAAGCCCTGCGTGGGGCTCCGAGCTCAGCAGGGAGTCCGCTTGAGATTCTCCCTCTGCCCTTTCCCTGCTCATCTGCTTTCACTCTCTCTCAAATAAATAAGTCTTAAAAAAAAAAAAAAATTAAGGTCCTGGAACCACAATCTAATTTCCTGAGACATTTACTTCTAGCAGCCCTATGCTAGGATTAAAGAAAAATTAAATAATTTAAATTCAACTGAGGTAAATATTTGAAGAAATGAGACAACTGTTCTGTTTCAAAGACTTTCATCAAAATGAATAGCAGAACACACTAACCTTCTCACAGTTTTGGTTTTTCTGTAAACAGAAGATACTTATAGGTTAAATAATTATTTGGAAAGAAGACCTAAGAGACCTGACTGGCCATTAACTAATGAACTATCATCAAGCAAATACTGATTCTACAATTAACAATTTTCCTTCTACACATAATTCTTGAGCCAAGCATTGTCCAGGCTGTTAACAAAAGGTGAAGAGTTAGAGTCCAAGGTTTTATTAGAAAAAAAAAAATGGGACGTACACGAAAGAACTTCTAAAATGTTCCAAGATTAATCTACATCTGTGAACTTTCTTTCCTGAAGATAAGACATCTTAGCAGAAGTACTGTTCCAAATAATCAAATAACAATTTTGTTTAACCCAATGGGATGAAATTATAAAAATGCATGAAAAAGTATAGGGGAGACAGTTAACAGTAAGTTGGTTCTTAATAAATACGGTTACTTTAACAATGATGCAACTGTTACAGGGAGACAAAGATGTCCAAGATTTGTTCAGTGAGAGGTAAATTAAAAAAAAATAACTTATTTGTATATAAGGATTTGAATAAATAGGTTTTTATCTTGAAGAATCTACAGAATGTTAATGGTTACCCTCTGAATCATGGTAGTGAATTGAGGACAAGAGGGAAGATTCCTGTGACTTCATTCTCACATCTGGGAGGGCTTTTTTCTTCCACAATGAAAATGTAAAACTATTTTTAAGTATTTTTAAAATAATCAGGTACATATTATCCACTATAGCTGTTTCCTAACAGGGTAAATAAAGGTAAGTTGTCTCCCTGCAAACATACTAGGCAATCCAAATGAAAAACACCCTATTTGTGAGACTACAGGATAGGGATGTAAAGAGTTTGCAGTGAGGAAGGGACGTCATCAGAGAGCTCTGCAAGCATTAACAAGTGGGTTAAACTTGGAGAATTAGACCTGCTATTCATTCATCAATAGGCCAAGATATTACAATACAAAAAAAAAATTTTTTTAAGATTTTATTTATTTGACAGAGAGAAACACAGCGAGAGAGGGAACACAAGCAGAGGGAATGGTAGCGGGAGAAGCAGGCTTTCTGCCCAGCAGGGAGCCCGTGCAGGGCTTGAACCCAGGACCCTGGTATCATGACCTGAGCTGAAGGCAGAGGCTTTATAACCCACTATAAACCCACTTTATAACCCACCACCCAGGTGCCCCTACAATACAAAAACATTTTAATGTATAAGATGCCAAGACAGTTTTCTATAAATCGGGTGACTTTAAAATTTTTTAATTACATCCCACCAAAGAGTAATGATCCCTCCATTTTTCCACATGGGATTCTAATCCTAAATTTCTTTTGAGAAAAATATGGCATAAAACAGTGTGCCACTTGTCTGTGGAAACATCCGTAAAGTGTCGAGGCATTGATTTATGTACTCCCCTAAATATTTGATGAGTGAAATTAGTAGAAGCTGCTATACTTTACATTCACTTCAAACTATCTGAAGTGCTAACAGAGTAATTGCACTAAGCAGATCATTTTTTCCCCCAAAGTTATTCCAATACCATTTTGTGAAAAAATAAAGCTACAAAAAGCCTACATATCCAAATGCTAGCAGTAGCTGGATGATGAATAGGTAGAAGTCCAGGGGAGTCTAGGTGGCTCAGTGGGATAAAGCCTCTGCCTTCGGCTCAGGTCATGATCTCAGGGTCCTGGGATTGAGCCCCGCATCAGGCTCTCTGCTCAGCGGGGAGCCTGCTTCTCCCTGCCTGCCTCTCTGCCTACTTGTGATCTCTCCCCTCTGTCAAATAAATAAAATCTTAAAAAAAAAAAAAATAGGTAGAAGTCCATTCAGTGGAAGAAAATATTACAATTCTATTAGCTATGTATATACTAGCCCAATTGAATACTTATAAAATAGTAAGTATATCATAGATAAAATGCTACAGAAATGCTAACATTTTTAATGCATAGCATTGATGCCCATCAAAAATACAAATAAGTTTCCTTCTACCATCTATGCATCTCCAGAAAAGGCCAAGTGAGCACTAAATCAAGGTAACATAATTTGAAAGTAGCATAAGGGCTTATAGTTATTTTAACCTAAGAACCATCATGAGAGCATTTTCTAGTACCATGTTCTGGCTGAAACTCAGTTTACAACACAGCCTGGTGTCCACAAACACAAAGGTGTCATTTCTAAAGAATGGCTTAGGGGCGCCTGGTTCAGTGCGTTAAAGCCTCTGCCTTTGGCTCAGGTCATGATCTCAGGGTCCTGGGATCGAGCCCCACATCAGGCTCTTTGCTCAGCAGGGAGCCTACTCCCCCCCCCCCCCCCCCCCCCCCCCCCCC
>CM053605.1:141827279-141845142 GCA_028646535.1 Procyon lotor | reverse complement strand
GTATATGGGAACACGACAGGTCTCAATAGAAAATGGGTTCGGTTCTCCATCTCTCATCCCCTCTATGGGATCATGCAACAGGACCACAGGGAAAGTAAGGGAAACCCAGCTTGCAAAAACAGGAAGGGTCCTAAGTAGAAGGACCCAAGGTAAAAGGACAGCTGTTCTTCATGCCACAGCTACGGAAAGATGAATGCTGTTCATTTTCCCTGCAGGAACTTAAGTTTGACCTTCTCTGAGGCTTCAACTCATCTTACCATGTCCCACTACCTCTTCTGATGGAGGAAAGCAAACGAACCAACCAGAAGCCAGTCATGATAGGACTTACTCCGTGAGAAAGTAGCATGAAAAATAAGGAAATTAGACCCCCAAAGTTACTTATTGATGGAAAATAGAAAGCACTAGCCAGATTCCAAATGAAAAGATGCTGCCAGCCACAAGACACAACTCACGGTTTCTTAAAAAAAAAAAAAAATGAAGTTTCTTGAATCTCACTTTTGTTCAATCAATGGTTCGATTTTAAAAATTAAAGATCCTTGACTTCTAAGTAACAGTACTTTCATGCTGCCTACCCCATTCCCTGAAAAAGCCCTCATTCTTGACACCATTACTGAAAGGAAAGCCAGCGAGGGCAGCATATTTCAAAAAGCAAGTCAGTCCTTGAAATGAGAAGCTATCAACGAAAATGCAGCGAACGAGGACGTGCGACTGCACAACTCAAACTGCAAGCACGAATCTCCAAAGAGAGATCCATCACTAGGCGGCTTGGGACGCCACGGCAGGAGACTGCACGCAAATCCTGTCCAGCGTTCGTTCGGGAGGAAAGACCACGATCGGCCGCAGACCGAGGCCAGCCCCTACCCATCCCCCGCTACTCCCAAAAATGACGGGGGGAAGGCAGGACTGAGTAACAAAAAGATGGCACGGATTTCTCAGTTAATGCTAACGGGACCGAATCATCAGCGGAGAGCAGAAGACAGGGAGATGGAGGGGACCCATTCATCCCCCGCTGGGTCAGCCTGAGCTACGAGAAACAGGTTTCCGCCCTCGCGAAAAGCCTCCGCTCCTCGCCGAGTTGGGCACCTGCCAGGCCACCACGTCCGGGGGCAGGACGAGGTCCCCCTCTCCCTCCCTGCCTACGCCCTCCCCGCCGTCCCCGGGCCTCCGCGGCCGGGGTCCCGGGGGAGGGAGCGGAGCTCGGTAATACCAGGTGTAGTCGTCCTCGTCCCGCCAGGCGGCTACGCTCTCCAGGTCCAGCGGCTCCACCTCATCCAGCAGCGTGGGGGGCTGCGAGGGCGGCGCGGCGGCTCCCCCCGGCGGCGTCCCCGCGCCCCCCGGCTCGGGTCCGCCGCCGCCCGCGCCGAAGAAGCCCGCCGCCGGCTTGAAGTAGACGAAGGGCGCCTCGGGGGGCTGCGCCAGGCTGCAGAGCAGGGAGGGCGCCGGGCTGGGCAGGCAGTAAGTCCCCGAGAACGCGGGGCTGGAGCCGCCGCTGCCGCCGCCCCCGGCGCCCAACGCCAGCCCGAGCCCCAGGCCCCCCGAGGCGGCGGCCGCGGCGGCCGGGGGGCTCCGCGGACCCAACGGGCTGCAGGCCCCGGCGGGGGGCGGCGCGGCGGGCGGCGGCGGCGGCGGCAGCAGCAGCAGGTGCGGGGCGGCGGCCGCACTGGCCGCCCGGCTCCGGAGCTGCTCGTTCTGCTTCTCCAGCTTGCGCACTAGCTCCTGCAGCTTCTTCACCTCCAGCTCCGCGTTCACCACCGGCCCGGAGCCCGCTCCGGAGCCGCCCCCTGCCGAGGCGCATTTCACCTGCTCCGCCATCATCGTGGGCCCCGTAGGCGCCGCGGCTGCCGGGGGTTGGTGGGGGGGGTGGGGTGGTGAGCGCCGCCGCGCCTGCTCCTCGGGCCGGGGGGAGGCTACGGCTCCTTCCCTGCCACCCGGGCCGGGGGCGCCGACCACGCTGGGGCAGAGGCCGAGTCGGCTGTTCGCATCAGCACCGGGCCCCCGCCTCCGGCCGAGGCAGCCGCCGCCAAACAGCTCTGCACATGCTCAGAGCGTCCCTCCAGTCCCCTGGGCGCTGCAGCGGCTCCGGGTTTTAGCCGCGGCCCCGGGGCGGGGCGGGGCGCGAACGCCGGGTGGGCGGGGCCGGTGGAGGACCTGCCGGGGGCCCAGAGGCGCTCGCGAAGGCGGAGCAGGCCTCGGGGGTTGGGGTGCTGGGGCCGCAGCCCGCGCCACCTAACCCTAGGTGCCTGATTGGACCTGGCCTGAACTTTCCCGCCACAGGCACTTCCGCAGCTGTGGAGAGAGCGAAGCGCGCGGATCTCTGAGCCTGGGTTCCTAAATAGCCGCTGCAGGTGTCTACCCTAGAGGAGTGTCCCCCGCGCCCGCTGGTTTGCTACGGTCCAGGAGCGCTTGTGCTCAATGACCTTATTCACTAGCCGCTGGCTGATGGAACCTGTAGAGAACCAGAGGGCCAGGAAACGTTATCCTAAGGGCTGGAAAGTGAAAACGTGGAACAGAAAGACTTTGAGACCATGCTATTAAGCCACTAATTGGTATTACAGAGACAAAATGGTGGGAGAGAGGAGGCCGAGGAGAAAGAAGAAATCCTGAGAGTGGCCAGCTGCTAAAGAGCCAAGTGTTCAGTTTATTATAAAATAGTCGAATTCAAATTATTCTCTATTACCACCAATGTTTGTCATAATAATGCGACAGCATTTTCCATACTATTTATATTCTTATATTTATCAGACAAAAGATCTTTGAGCACTTAACTATTCTGAACAAGATTCTAAGAGTTGGCCATCAAGCAGTGAACAAAACAAGCAAAAATCATTAGAGGCGAAACCTGAGTAAGCGTATAGCGCTCCATCTCTTTAATAATTGATAAGCTGTTAGGTCAGACTTACAGGGTGGAAGGGGACAGAGAAAAACAAAACCTTAGAACTATATCCCAATATCCCTAAACTCACCTGCAATCCTGCTCATTTTACATCTTTTGGAAACCCTTGGCAAAACTGCATTCAGAGGGAGCTAGGGAGGCTTTCAGGCAGAAGAATTGAACCCAGTTTCAATCAATCAATATTGACCTAGCATGACAAGTGTTTAACACAATCAGAGAAACGGCTGAGATTTTATTATGAGAAAAGTCCACACAACTGGTTCTCATCCTCAGATGATAGGCTATCTAGTGAAAGTTCCTGCTCCGAGACTTTACATACCGATCATTGTGACAATGTTCCACATCCCTCTGGAACTGCTAGCACATTGTATCCTTGGTTTTAGATTTGGCTCTGAAACACTTGTGTCTTCTCAGTTATCAATCAATACCTGTGGCTTCTGCCTGTAGAGTGGGTGATCTGCATTTAACTTGCCTGGTGAGGGCTTCCATAAATTAGAGAAGTGTGTGTGTCAGCTACCCAGACCCTTCTATCTGGAGTTCCCGCTTGCTAGATCACCACTGAACCACCTGTATCACCTTTCCAAGTTTCGGTCTATCTTCTGGATATTCTGGTGACTACTAAAACCTGGAGAAGTGGAATAATACTCCTGAAAGTCCCAAGTAAAGAATCTATTGAAGGATTTTTCCCGCATGCTCAGTGGCAGATGCGGGTAGCAGGAACCCTGCAACACAAAGAAAGGAGACAACAGACACAATGAGAACAAAGAACTGCTGGCTTCCCCATTAGCAAAAGAAATTGGGAAGAGACACATAATAGTGAAGACAGCAAGAATTCAGATGTAAAGAAAAGCAGTCATTTCACTACAAAATTTATATACTCTAGAGAAGCAGTGAAATAAACAGCCTGCTCCTCCCCCATTTACTCAATACGGTCTATAGAATACATCCAAGCAACCAGTAGTCAAGTCTCAGAACTGTCTTCTAAGTCACAATTATTAAATAAAAAATTAGTGCTTAAAAAGTAAGCATTCATTGCAATTTAGACATAGAATAGAGATGACATGTTCTGCTCTAAATTTCTATTCTTCATTCTTCTTCTGAAAAGAAAAATTTGCCCTCTTCATAACTGTTTTTAAAAGTATGAAAAGAGGGGCGCCTGGGTGGCTCGGCGGGTTAAAGCCTCTGCCTTCAGCTCAGGTGGTGATCTCAGGGTCCTGGGATCGAGCCCCACATCGGGCCCCACATCGAGCCCCACATCGAGCCCCACATCGAGCCCCACATCGAGCCCCACATTGAGCCCCACATCGGGCTCTCTGCTCAGCAAGGATCCTGCTTCTGCCTGCCTCTCTGCCTGCTTGTGATAGCTCTCTCTCTGTCAAATAAATAAATAAATAAACAAACAAATAAATAAATAAATCTTTAAAAGTATGAAAAGACTCATGTCCAGAGAAAATTTAAATAATTTCTTTTCCTTTCTATTAAAGCACCTCTTTTTTTCTCCCCTTCTGTGAGCTACTCATGTACACACACCAGAGATGATCAGAATGTACACAGATTTTAACTTGGTATCCCCAGGATGCCTGTGTCTTTAACACGTAATTAAAGAGGTTGATGGTGTCAAGGTTTTAATTAAGCAGTCTTGATTTTTTATTTTGATGCAAATTTGCAAAGCTTTATACTTTGCAAGAAATCGTATGCATAGTTTCTCCATTTTATTTTTATTTTAAATGAAATACATGATTTCAGAGGTTTATGAAATATGAAAGCACATGTCTTATTTGCTTTAACAATGCATTTGAAATACCATAAAGTGATGAGAAACATCCGTATATCACATATTCAAACCAGATGAGTAAATGCATATTTCTCCATTGCTTCCCATTCCTTACACTTCAAAACTATGGTCACTAAGTCACCTTAAGAGAGAAAAGAACTTTTTTGGATTTGTATGTTCGCATAGACCTCCAATAGTGTCTATGACATCAAATTGACCTCGCCACAGAACTGAAAAGGCAGCAGTTTCTTCTTGAGTTTGTAAATCTAATTCTCGGAGGGAATCTAGGAACAGCTTGTTATTATCCTAGTTTTACGGATGACCGAACAAGGTGAGGCAACTCAAATTCAGACATGAAAACGATGAGGGCTCTCAGCACAGTTTCTAGAGGCCCAACCACTCGTCGCCTTATACTCTTGTCTTAGGGTAAAAGTCCTCTAAGAGTGAGCCCCATACATGTTAAATGTAGATTTTCCATCAGTGCAATGGACATACCCTAATAATAGCACCACATTTATCATGTTCATAGATCCAATTACTGCAAGAAGAGGGAATCACTTAATGGGTTTAAACTAAGATCAAAGATCCCCAACAGTGTTTTCAAGTTCATTCAGACCATGGTGTTTGATTTTGTTTGCTCTTAGTGAAGATTCCTGTTTGTCCGTATAGAATGGACTTGAATACTATGGGTCCCCAGTGCCCTGATACAGCACCCCGCACGGGGTCTAGCACATAGCAAAGACACATTGAATTCTTTTAAGAATAAATAAATAAATAAATAAATAAATAAATAAATCCCAAGTTTTAGCTGGGATTTAGACAAAAACGTAAGTAGATATTTCCATAAGCCTCATTCATCATATGGTAACGAAATGAAAGGAATAGAAGGCTTTTTGCAACCCCATAATAATTGATTATTTCACATCTGACCCAATAAAAGCTAGAACCATACGTGCTGCATCTAATGTGTTCATTTTAACATATAGGGATAATGCAGAGAGAAAACAAAAATACACAAGCCACAATTTATATAAATAATCCCTGTGTGGGTTGCTCCACTCAAACCTCGCCCAACTCTACCTCCCGAATTCAGGCCAATAACCCATGTAATTATACCCTGTAAAGTTACATACAGTAGTAGTTATAATCGTAATAATGATAATAATTCTGTTTATATGGCAAGCTGTATTTGTCAGAGCCCTCTTTAATAAACACTTATTACACGTCTGTTATGTTCAAGTCACAATGCTAGATGATTCTTAGATGTGAGTAAGACAGTGTCTCCACCACCAAGACCTTTATCTGGTTGGAGAAAGAAGCACATTGATAATTAACTATAGTACAAGACTTAGTGAGTTAAGTGTCATGGCAAAAACACAAATCAACAGCATAAGGAGTGCCCAAGAAGGTGCAATTAATTTTGGCTAAAAACTTTAGGAAGAAGCTGTAGGACACTGGGGCAAGTATTGTGACGTCATTTATCAGACAGGATATAGGGTATATCAAGGCAATAATAGAATTAGGGTTCAGAGCCCATCTCTAATTTCTAGTGATTATTGTTTCCTTTGTGGTCACTTTGCTTTTTTTTGTAAACAGCTCCCATATCTACCACTCCCCTTGAAATGAAACTTTTTACAATTTGCCTTGAGTAGCGATTGGTATTTACTAAGTGCTAGCACCTATTCCAAACCATTCATTGGCATTAACTCATTTAATCACCCAACAGCCCTTTGAGGTAGTTTCTGTTATCATTTCTGTTTTATAAACGAGGAAACTGAGGCCCAGAGAGGTCCAACACTCTTACCCAGCCAGTAAGCAGCAGAACCAGGATTTGCAGCTCTTGGACGCAGAGTCCAGGCTTGTAAAATATAGTATTTCCCTTTTAGTCTTAGGCGGCGCCGACCAGAATACCCTGCTCGGGTCTCAGTGGCTTAGCAATAAAGACTATTGACTAGTGCAAAATCAATAGCAAAGAATGTTTTGGACAAAGTCTGATTCATTAATAAGCAAATATTACTGGAATTTACAAAGGCACCCAGTGCAGATTAGAAAACAGTAAGTTTCCAAGATCAACAAAGTTGCCGGTGCTGGTACGACCTTTCCAACAGTACAATGGCTACTCATTCGATGCTTCTTTCTGCGCAGATAAGGAAACAGCATTCGTTGTCGCTGCTTCGTCTTGCATTTCTAGCCATTCAGCTTCTTCGTATGTCAATACCACTCTGAAGAATGCTCAAAACGAACAATATCACCTCCCGTATCGACCTGAACAGATCCCATCATGATTGCCCAAAAACAAAAACAAAAAATAGTTCAGAAACTTTTTTCAAAATTGGAAACTTTTTTTTACCCACAAGAAGTTTTGCTCTTCTTAAAAATAAGTGTGTGAGATAACTTCAGCCTTGAAGGATAACATCAAGATGCTGAAAAGCATCTTGAATTTTTTTTCAAAACGTGCTAACTTTACAAGAGAAAAATGAATCTCATAAGGCTTGAGTCTCGCTGGCAAAAATCGGTGGTACACTACCTACCATCACACTGGTATCTACCCTCGAGCATTTGAAAGTATTTCGATGTAGAACAATCTATTTCTTGTTTTCCTCAAATGTTCCTGTCGTCATAAAAGTCAATGTGGTAGAGAGTTTTCTTCCTTTAATTCAAAAGAGTTATTTTTCTTTGATAATTTCCAGAGCGTTTGTAAAATTCCCTTGCAAAAAAAATTGCAGTCACACTGGAGTGTTGCAAACCAAAGTCAGAAATTATTTAAAAGTCTCTGTGACATTCAGGGCAACAAGCCCTCCTATGATAGTGGATTCTTTAGTCCTCCTTCAAGGGACCAGCCTAGTTTCAAGGACGTGACTATCTGTATCTAAGTAAATGGCAGTGGAAGGCAGCATACAGAAAATAATGCAGCATTCTCTCAGGCAGTTATCTGTTCACATTCTGGAGGTCGGAAGCCCGTCTCAAAAAAAGTTGCTACAAGTTTATCCAAAATAAATAATCAGGGAGTGTCTAATCACGGTCTGTACACAATTACTTTTCAGAAAAGAATAATAATTATACCAGAAAGGGGTGATCTGTGTTTTAACTATAAAATCTCATCCTAGTTGCTTCCCAGAGACAATGGTTCTAATCATGTCCCTGGAAGACTGTGCCATTATGATTATAGGTATGTTCTTATTTTTGATCTCTGGAAATAGGATTTGTTTGCTTTCAGAAAGGAAGCTATGTCAATTAGCAGAAAATACTTTATTAAAGCTATGATTGCCTTCACCAAAACAGAATGCAAAAAAGCCCAAAGATGAATGCATACTTGGCAACTAAAGAACAGCCAAACAGGTGGGACAGGGAGGGATTAGCCACCGAGCAGTTTTACAAGATTCATAACCAGCTTAAAGCCTCTGTTTTCAGACTCGGGGCTTTATTTGGTGATATTTTAGCACTTTTTTTTTAAGGGTCTGGGTGCTTGGGGGGTGCAGAGAGAGTGGGAGAATCTTAGGCAGGCTCCACGCTGGGCGCTCAGCATGGAGCCCAACACAAGGCTGATCTCAGATCTCATGACTCTGAAATCATGACCCAAGCCAAAATCAGGAAGCTTAGCCAACTGAGCCACCGGGGCACCTCAGCACTTTTGTTAGTCTGTGGAATACAGTATCTGAAAGCGCTCAGATACTGCTAAAAATTGGAGAGAGCAAACAAGAAATCATAAAATGGGCTGATGAGGTGATTAGGCCAACAGATTGCAAATACAGCTCCAAAGAAGAAAATCTAAATAAATCAGCTTGTAGAAGACGGAAAATCCGGAGAGTAACTGGAACCCTGACTTGGAAATGAGATGGTGGCAGTCTGTCCTTTTGATGCTTTACATCTGTGGACAGACAGGAAGAGAGTCAGAGGTGGCCTCAGAAGAGTGTCAACCTCACTCAGGTAGCTGGGCTAAGGGAGGCTCCGTTTCCAGGTTTTCTAACGGCCAACACAAGAACAAAGGGTCTGGCCACTGTACCCTCGTTCAAAAACGTGGCAAAAATGCTATTTATGTTTCACTGACCTAAGCAAGTCATATGGCTACACATAACTTCAAAGCACCACGGGCATGCAATCACACCACCTGACAACAAGAGCTGGAAATACTTAGTGTACCGCTCCGAATTCTAAATCACTCTTACGTAAATGTTTCCTGCTACTAAAAAAACCTTAAGGCTAAGATTTACCTAAAATATTTTGGCAGAGTCCCATAAATCTTGGAATCTCCTGTTTTTGCGGTTGTTTGCCTATGAATTCATTGCGATCGTGTCTTAGGTTCGTTTGTAATTTTAGAGACAATTTTTGTTTGTATTTATATGCGTTTTTAATCACCTTGTACAATATTGATTCCTAATTTAATGGCATTGTGACTAGAGGTTATGATCTATATTAATCTGGTTCACTGAAAAATTTTTCTTGAGGTATAATTGATATACAGCGTTATATTAGTTTCAGGTGTAAAACATAATGATTTGATATTTGTATATAGTGCAAAAATGGTTTGTGAATATTGAAAAATAAGCCGGGTTGACACCCATCACCATACACAGTTACAAAATTTTTTTTCTTGTGATGACGACTTTGAAGAGCTATTTTCTTAGAGGATTTCAAATATATGATACAGTATTATCAATCATGTACCTCATGCTGCCTGTTACACCCCATGACTTATTGATTTTATAACTAGAAGTTTGTTCCTTTTGCTCTCCTTCATCCATTTTGCCTCCTCCCTTGCCCCCTCTGGCAAGCACCAATCTGTCCCATCTACGGGTTCATTTTTTTCATTTTGTTTTGTTTTTAGAGTCCACATATAAAGGAGATTCTATGGTATTTGTTTTTCTCTGTCTGATTTATTTCACTCTGATTCACTGAAATTTGATGAGACTTCCTTTGCACCCTTGTACACTGCCAATATTTGGAAATATTCCATGAGTATTTGAAGAGTATGCATACAGTCAATTTGTTGGCCTTATACCCACATATATAATTTATATACATATAAATTATAACATTTATTTAAACTTGTATTTATAAAAATATAAAATTTATGTGTATTTCTTTGAAATCATGTTGCTTGTATTCTTCAAATCTTCTACAGTCTAACTTATCTATCAATTACTGACAGAAAAGTGTTTAAATGTCCTATTGTAATAATGCATATATAAATACATATATATTTGTTGTATTATATATTTTATGTACTCATTGTCATGATTTAAAAATTTGTGGATAATCCCATTGATTATTATGTGATGTCTCCTTTATCCTTTTTAATTTTTTTGCCCTAAAATATAATTCACTTAACATTAATAATGTTAAAATTGCTATACCAGCTTTCTTTCAGTTAGTATTTTTAATCTTCTCATCTTATTATGTTGCTTTGTTTTAGAAGCGGTTTGCATGAGGTACATATAGGTAAATTTTGTTCCATCATCCAATGTGATGAACTCCGTTAATTATTAAGTGAATTCATTTATTGTGATTATTGGTATTTCTGGACTTATTTCTATTATAATAGCTTGTGGCTTTTGTTTACCATACTTTTTTCCTTTTCTGCTTTTTCTGGGATTTATACATTTTTTATAGTTCATTTTTTCCCTTCTGTTGATTTAGAAATTATGCATTTTACCAATTAAAAAATTGGCAGGAATGTGCCTCAGTGGCTCAGTTTTGTTGTTTTACGTTAGTTAGGTGTCCAATTCTTGATCTCAGTTCAGGTATTGATCTCAGGGTCATGAGTTAAAGCCCTATACTGGGCTCCATGCTGAGCGTGGAGCCTACTTAAAAAAAATGGGCAAAAGACATGAACAGACACGTCTCCAAAGAAGAGATCTAGATGGCCAACAGACACATGAAAAGATAGTTAACATTACTCGCCATCAGGAAAATGCAAATTGAAACCACAATGAGATATCAGCTTACACCTATCAGAATGGCTAAAATCAAAAACACAAGAAACAAGGGTTGGTGAGGATGTGGAGAGAAAGCAATCCTCATGTACTGTGGTTGGAATGCAATCTGGTGCAGCCACTGTGGAAAACACTATGGAAGTTCTCAAAAATTAAAAATAGAACTACCCTATGATCCAGTAATGACACTACTCAGTATTACTCAAGAATATAAAAGCACTATTTCAAAAGGATATATATACCCATATGTTTATTGCAGCATCATTTAAAATTGCCAAATTATGAAAGCAACCCTTGTACCCATCAACAGATGAATGGGTAGGGAACACCTGAAAAAAACGAACCCATAGATGGGACAGATTGGTGCTTGCCAGAGGGGGCAAGGGAGGAGGCAAAATGGATGAAGGAGAGCAAAAGGAACAAACTTCTAGTTATAAAATCAAGTGGCCCAGTCAGTTAAGCATCTGCCTTCAGCTTAGGTCATGATCCCAGGGTCCTGGACTCCAGTGCCACATTGGGCTCCCTGCTCAGCAGAGAGCCTGTTTCTCCCTTTCTCTCTTCTTGCTGCTCCCCCTGCTTGTGCATGCTCACTCTCTCTCTCTCTGTCAAATAAACAAACAAACAAATAAAATCTTTTAAAAAAATAGATTATTGGATAAAGAAGAGATAGTGTGTGTGTGTGTGTGTGTGTGTGTGTGTGTGTGTGTGTGTGTGTAATGGAATATTACTTAGCCATAAAAAATAATGAAACTTGCCATTTGCAACAACATAGATGGAGCTCCATAGATGGAGCTACAGAGATAACGCTAAGTGAAATAAGTCAGTCAGAGAAAGACAAATACCATTTGATCTCACTCATGTGGAATATAAGAAACAAAACAAATGAACAAAGGGAAAAAAAGAGAGACAAACCAAGAAACAGATTTTTTTTTTTTTTAAGATTTATTTTAAAGAGAGAGCTGGAACAGCAGTAGGGACAGAGTGAGCGAGGGAGAGAAGCAGATTCCCTGATGAGCACAGAGCTCGGCCCAGGACTTGATCCCACAACCCTGAGATCATAACCCTGAGATCATGACCTGAGCCAAAGGCAGACACTTAACTGACTGAGCCACCCAGGTGCCCCTCTCTGCTATATTCTTGGTGAAGTCCTTTGAGTCGCTCCATTCATATTATTTTGATTATCCCAATTTAGTGTTTATTCACTAAACTGAGTTTTAAAAATCATCTTTTTTCTTTGGCCTCATTTCTCATTTCTTTGGAATGATGCTAGTGTTTTTGATATCTCTTTGATAACTCTAGATATCCTGAAGTCTTCTTAAGATGGCACATTTATTTTTATTTTGGGCAGAGAGATTTTATTTCCAAATATTTGATTTTACTTGGTATCATTCTTGGTTTTAATATTCTTCATATGTTTTGAAATTTTGGTTTTTCGATCGTCCTGGAGTTGGTGCTACTTTTCTTTTTCTTTCTCTTTCTCTTCTTTATTTAAAAGGTTTTGTGGTGGCCTTAGCTCAGCCCCTACGACCCGGAGTCCAACACCAGATCTCCTCTTGATGTTCAGGGTTCCTATTCCACCACGATATTGGGAATAATGTAAAGTCAGAGATGTTGGCTACGCGTGGTCATGAAGGTTGAGACCATCCTGATGTCTGCCTTGGCACCCAGATTTTTATCAGTTGGCACTCTGGGAAGCAAATAGCAGCACCTTTTTGCAGCCTCTCTTCCCAGGATGGGGACAAAGGAAGGAGGGAGGAGAATGACTTGCCACTCTACCCAGCTTCTCCATGGTCCTAGACACTTGGATCCCCACTGATTCGGCCACACATGGTACTGAAAATGGCAGTCCTGTGGCTTCTGTCCCACATTTCTCTTCTGTTTCTGGTCCATACGGAGGATTTTTTTTCTCCCAGTTTTATTCCCTGGGATGTGGAATCTGTGGATGGCTCAAAATATGAACTCTGCCACTTTGATAAAAAGTCTACACTCTTTTATTACATGTTTTAAAAACAACCTAGTGTGTGCATCCTAGCCCCACTCCATAGCAGACAGCTGACTGTGCGCTAGGTCTCTCTGCAGGTTATAACCCCACTTGGCCTCTAGCTTGCCATGGATGGTACGCCATTTCATGGATATGTCGTCCCTGATCACAGAATGAGAGACGCTAGGGTGATTTTAAACTTCTCTCTCTGATGTAAAAACCAGGAGGTAAATTGCATGTAGCATCTTCTCACCAAAAAAAAAAAAGGTACAAAATTTTCACATGCATTTAGGTATAGTGATATGCTCTCTTGTGTCAGTCTAGAAGAGTTGACTGGGCTGTGGCGGCAGCTTCCTCTCTGCTAGCGCCTCCTAGAAATTGTAGCCTCATTACTCTCGTGCTCCCTCCCGCCTCTTGGTCATGAGCGAGGGAAGCCGATAAAAATCAAGCATTGGCTCGCCAAAGAAACCACAAACAGCCCACTGTTTAAGATGAGTTGTAATGGATTTTGAAAGCTAGGATAAATGATATGTTTAAAATAAACATCTCGGAATCATACTTGTGATGTTTTTCTCCCCTTTCTTGGCAAAGAGTGGGATGGAGAAGAGGAGGGAGGTTTACATTTGGATTTGTTTTAAATTTTCAAAAGCTGTTCTTTTAAATTTACCATCTGTTACTTCAGTTCTTCAAAGTGGCTATGGTAACTGTTGGGGGAGACCAGACAGAAGCGTGGTGTAATCGGGTATGGCTTGACCCCTACTGTGCCTTTCTAATGGAGGGAGACCAGCTCATTGTGAGTCTTGTCACAGTACAAGAGAGTTTCTCTGCAAATATGTTAGCACTGGCTTAATGCACAGCAGAGGTAAGAATTAGTTATAGATATGCTTGTAAATCATCTGAATATGAGGTGCTAATTCTGAGGAGAAAATTCTACCATTCTCCTGAGCTGGACTTCCACACATACAATACTTCAGCTGATCTTAAATAACACAAAGTAAATCCGCTTAAACCATCCGGTTTGTCTTTGCTTAAGAAAGAGTCATCCATAGTTTCAGTTTTCAGAGTCCATCCTTTTCCTAGAGGTATTTTTATTTGAGTTGAAGAAATTGCTAGAAATATATTGTTGATTGTGGTGTTGATATGGTTCTTTAGAGACTATGATGTGTATACTCTGGCATAAAGCAAATGAGTGTTATATTTGTGTCACTGAGAATTGGTGTTAATAGCATGGGAGAAAAGAGATCTCCACTAAGATCATGAGTTTAACTGCTTATCCTAAATTACATTGAATTGGACTATCAGTTCGAACTCATTTGCAGTACAAAATATTTATTTTTGGCACTAGCCACTGAAATTAGTTAGCAATACTGACCAACACAATAGCAATGAGTTACCCTCGTGCTTAGATTTTGGTCTTTAAATACCATTTTTTCACAAAAAGAAATCAAGGTTCTTGAAAAAGGGGGCTGGTTGGAAGTCTGAGGTAGGAAATGTGCTAGATGATCCTGAAACTTTTTATGAAGGGCTAGTAGGATTGTGTCAAAAAAACCCAGGGACCAACTTCAATAAGTTCCCACTGTCTGAAAATTACACAACTCATGACAATAAGGACCGTGACTGCCACGAACTGAATGTAGTACGTCAAATATATTTAATGATACATACATAGATCATCTTTGGAGCATCTAGGGCTTCAAGTTATCATTTTGAAAACTGGTAAATTAAGGAGAAAGACTTTATTCAATCTTTCCTATACAAATTATGGATAATCAAATTAGTGATGAGAGACGGTATCTTTCAATGGCTGTGTTTCAGCCGACAAATGAACAAGGAACAATAGAAGGAGAACATCGCTTTTTACAATCTCTGGCAAACTGTTAATATGCCAAAATGAAAGATATTTTGCACTTCTCGTGAAAGGACTCCATACCACTTCTTGGGTGGTCTTCACATTCATGCACCACACCACCACCACCACCACCAAACCTGGTATCTCAAGACATGGAAATACATAGGCCTGGAAACACATGTAAAATACAACAAAACAAAAATATAAACTGCAGGAAACTATGAGACAAGTGACCCAGCTTTTTCTCTTTCTCCCCCTTCTCCTTCTCTAAGTACAAAATTCCAAAGGAAAAAAAAAGATTGAGACAACGTCTATAGATTAAAGGAGACAAGAGCATGTTAACAGAGCTTTCTGACCCATGATTCAAACAAACTCGGATAGAGAGAGAACATTTATAGCATAATTTGGGAAATGGGAGCACTGATGGGGTATTTGAGGGGATGAAGGAACTGTAGCTGATTTGGGAGATATATGGGTGATACGGTGTCATGTTTTAAAACTGTAAGGATAATAAGTGTCATACAGTAAGCATGCTATTTTAAGGACCCCTGAACCAGTCTCCTGAGGCCGGAAGCAAGAGGAGGCGGGTCACGGGGGTAGAAAGGAAGGGTTGCTGCTTCCTTTTGCTTGAAGAATAAACTATAAAATGTACTTCAAGCTTGGTTTTAGTGAGGCATGCACGTGAGTAGGTTAACAAATGAACCCATGATGCTGTTGAAGCATATAGATGGTGGAAAAACTTTTCTCTCTGGCTCTTTTTTCTCTAGTAAAGAGAGTGTATTGAAACTGTCACAGTTTCAAATTCTCCATATACATCAGAGAATAGAAGTCAACACTTCATGAGAGAGTTAAACATACAGACATAGGTCTACATTTTGGAATTTTGTGTTTGTTTAAAACAATTTTTTTAAAGGTTTTATTTATTTATTTATTTGACAGGAGAGATCACAAGTAGAGAGGCAGGCAGAGAGAGAGGAAAGCAGGCTCCCCGCCAAACAGAAAGCCCGATGCAGGGCTTGATCCCAGGACCCTGAGATCACGACCTAAGCCAAAGGCAGAGGCCTTAACCCACTGAGCCACCCAGGCACCCGGAATTTTGTGTTTGTTAGAGGTTGGTAGAATCCTAAGATTTTTCCCCCGTTCTCCCTAAATTAACCATCCAATACTGAGTAGAAGACAACCATAGAAGTATGAAATAATAAAGAAAAAGGAATCTTTGAGGCTGATAATTTTGATACGTATGTATTTTGTCTTCCCATGGTACATATTTCCTTTTCCATATCAAAGTATCATGGAATTAAGCCCTTTGGCAGAAAACACCTGTAGCATTCCTTGAATAGTTTTGCCTTCACTTTCCCCAAGCTGTGACATCTCTGAAAGAGTGAGATATTAAATCCAGAAATGCACGTATGGAAAGTGAAATAGTTGGTATCCAGTGAATGGAAGTTACTATTATTGTATCAGAAAGAAAATAATATTGGCATATGCTTTGATTTTCCCCATTTTCCTATCAAAGAAAATTTGCATCAGAGAGCCCAATTTTCCACCTCTTCCAAGTTCCTAAAGGGATGGATAGTTTTGTGCTGAGTTTAAGACTAACCTCTACTAAATAATGTTAGGAGAAAAAGGAGAGAGAAAGGAGGAGGGCAATATTAAGATACACTGGGAATATAAGAGGCTTTTGAGGGGCAGGAGGGTTGGGAATGAGGGAAGCAGATTTTAATAAAAGTGGATGTGGAGTTTGTATTTGGATCCCCTTGAATGTCCTTTGAGAGTCACTAGTTAAAGACAGAATTCTTTTTAATTACACGTTGAGAATTGAACTACACTTCTTAGATGTAGCATTGGTATGGGAATGAATCCCATGTGTCTCTGAATTTACAAGCTTATATTATTATTTACTTGGAAGTTGTATACAGTAACAGATTGACCTTGCCCAAGGAGAATAGGACTTTGCCCCTGCTTCCTGGGGGGGGGGGGGGGATCTTCAGAATATTCTGCCTGCTACATGTATCTTTGTTTACTTGGAGGTCTTGGGCTACTCCAGACATTCTCAGCTAATAATGGTGGGGCTTTGGGCCACACAGTATCAGCTCTACCTCTAGAGGGAATGGAGATTAAGGTTAATGATGCAAGCAGTCAACCAAGTCTACATGACTGAACCCCACTAAAAACTCTGGACACTGAGGCTGGGATGGGCTTCCCTAGCTGCCACAACTCATTGCGTATTGTCAGCTATTATTGCTGGTAGAAACAAGAGCAGTCCACACAAATCCACTGGGGGAGAACACCTAAAGATCCGTGTTTGCTGTTTCCTGGACACTGTGCTCTGTGCCTCTTCCCCTGGCTGATATTAACCTGTACGTTTTCACTATAATAAACTATAACCATGAGTATAATAGTTGTTCTGAGTTCTAGGAGTCTTTCTTGTGAATTTTGGAAATGAACAGTGGTCTAGGGGAACACCTGAACTTACGGTAGAAGCCAGAAGTGAGGATGGTCTTGGAAACCCATACACTTTGCAGAAGCATGTGGCAAAATATATCTCTACACAAAACGTAAAGTGAAATGTTTATGGAAAAGTCTTAAGATGAAAAAGAAAATCAGATTTCGAAGGGAATAAGTCTACTAGGATTGGAGACCAATCAGTTATACTTCTAGAAGAAATATGAGAATACATATACAAAATAGCAAAATGTGGAAAATAACGTGGCCTTTAAAGGAGTAAATCCTAATCCAACTTCCTTTTTTTTTTTTTTTACAATAGGGAAAAATAGAGTAAATTGGGAGCATATAATGGATAGAACACATAAGAATTTTAGTAAAATGTCTATTTGGTCCCAGGATTCGACTCTAAAGCATCTCATATTAAATGGGATCTGAAGGACTGTAAATTTAACTAATTCAATAAGGACATGTGAAGAGTAGAAAAGGCAACTCACGGAAGAAGAACTCTATACAAACGCAAGCTAGGCTAGAACTTATTTTGCAAATGTATGGCAAAAATTGATTTAGAATCATAAAAACCACAAGATCAATAGGAGTTAGCAGGGTGTCAGTGTAATTCTAAAAGCTAATGAAACACTGAATTCTCTAAATAAGAGACTGGCATGGGAGGCTTAGTCTGCCACTGTGTTCTATTCTGGTGAGATCATTTTTAGATTATCGTATTCACGTTTAAACCCCACAGTTCGTGAGAGACTTCAGCACGCTAATCTCCAATAACTGTTCTCCCAGTTTGCCACTGACAAATTCAAGCCCCCAATTCTCCTCATCCCCAAATCCTGTAAATTGAGGGCATCAGGCCAGAATCATTCTCAAATGGCCACACAAATCTAAAATTCTTTGTTTGTCAGGAAAAGACATGATTAGCCGAGATGCCTTTCAGCGGACGAATGGATAAAGAAGATACATACGATGGAATATTACTCAG
>CM053605.1:141746387-141827179 GCA_028646535.1 Procyon lotor | reverse complement strand
CTAAACAATGAATCATGGAACACTACCTCAAAAACTAATGGTGTACTAATGGTGACTAATATAATAAAAAATAATAATTAAACAAAACAAACAAACAAAAACAATGGCCATGGGGTATCTGATCACAATGCCTTTGTATACAAAGAGATGTTTACAGGAGAATCTGTGCTAAGATCCACTGATAAGCCATCATGGGGGCTGGAGGAAGGAGCCCTAGCTCATGGGCCCAGATGACCACTTGCTCCCACAACCCATGGGTCCATCCTCCTTTAGGAATAGAAATCTCCAGTTGTCTCAGCTGGCACATGGCTAGGAGCTACAGGAACCTGGCAGTGAGGTGTGGCCAATGAGACATGAATGGCCAATTGGGTGTGACCCACAGGAACAGGGCAGTTTTGCATTGCTTTCTTTTTCTCTCCCCTCAGACAGGGCCACGGTTCTGCGGCTGCTGAGCCCGCTTTGATGGTGAGATGCTAGGGCACAGCAGGGCGACAATATGCTCCAGAAAATGTCATGGATACAGCATATTCCTGTTTTACTCTGAGAAAGAGAACAAAGCGGGGCGCTTGGGTGGCTCAGATGGTTAAGTGTCTGCCTTCAGCTCAGGTCATGATCTCAGGGTCCTGGGACCGAGCCCTGCATCAGGCTCTCTGTTCAGCAGGGAACCTTCTTCCCTTCCTCTCTGCCTACTTGTGATCTCTCTCTCTCTCTGTCAAATAAATAAAATCTTAAAGAGAGAGAACAAAGCATCTTGACTGAGCCACTTTGTTATAGCCATTTAGTTGTGCCTTCACTTGTTTAGAAACTGGGGCTGGAACAAGTATGCTCTCAAACAAGAGCCTAGAACGTGTGGTGTTTGCTAATCGCTGGTGCAGGAGGGAAGGAGGAACTACATCCTTCAGGCCGGAAATCCAGGAATCCTTGTCACACCAGGGCCAGACTATGCCAAAGTTCTTGTTTACCTTAGCTACGGAGCTTGCGATTCTCGGGGAAGGGATGGAAAAAATTCAGAAGAAACTAAAACTAAAGCCTACGTTTTATTCAGAACTCTTCAGTTTTAACCCAAGTTCCTTTTTTTTTTTTTTTTTGTCCCAGGGTCTCATCCATGAACCACATTACCTTTAATCATCAGTTCTCCCGAGGACCGAGGACCATCAGATCTCCAAGGCTGTGATGGTTTCTCAGACTTGATCACATCTGATGACTGACAGTTTTGAGGCATGTTGGCTCTTCAGCTGAGATGTGTCTCATGTGTTCCTCATGATTACGTTGGGGCTACAGGTTTTTAGGGAAGAAAATCAGAGAGCAGCTGCGTCATGCTTATCACATCCTATCAAGCATGCCTGTTAGCAGGATGATTTCTCGTCACTGATGTTAATCTTGGTAACCTGTCTGAGGAAGGGTTTATCAGGTCTGGCCACTGTCAAATCACCCTCTTCTCTCATCCCACACTGCACTGTGGAGGGCAGTCACTATGTGCAGCCCACATGCAAGAAGCGGACAACTATGCTCTACCTCCTTGAAGATACAGTAGTTACATAAATTATTTGAAACTCTTCTGCATGGGAGATTTGCGTCTTCTGCATTTGTTGAATTTATTTACTCAATCATTAATTTAAACCAGCATCGACTTACAAATGTTCACTTTATACTTTGGGTTATAATTCAATACTACATTATTTATTTAGTTGCTCAAATTGTTCCAACTTTGGCCATTGGAAACTCTTTCAGTTGAACCCTATATGCCTTTAACATATCCACATTGGTGTGTGTGCGTGTGTGTGTGTGTGCATGAGTGTATGTGCACGTGTGTATTTGAGCACTTCCTTATTTTCTAGTGCTATAAGATGCTCCAAACTCATCTTACATAATCCTCCTCCAGTCTTAGAACCAGTCATTTCTCCAAGAAGCCTTAGTCCCTTATACTGCAGAATGGCATTAGAAGTCAAGATTTAGAGGCCAGCTATACTCACTGCTGTTGGAGTTTCATTGCTTCTAGGCCCTCTCAGCTGGCAGAACAAGAAAATATATGTGTGCATAGCAATCCATGTATATGTACATATCTAGACAAACTTCTGTACGTGATTATCTGTATCCATGTTAAACTAAACCTGAATCCACATGGATGGACTCACTGTCACACAGATCATTCTAGCTTCTCCCCTTGCTTATCTGTAATCTCCCACTCCAACCATGAGAAATCTGACCCCCTCTAGCCGCCATTTACTTAATTGTTCAATTTCAGCATATATTTATAGTGGCTGAAGAATTGTTAGCCTGGACCCCACAGAAAACAACCCTATCAGCTAGAGTATGGTGTTCATACACAAGATACTTTTGTCATTAATCTTGCAGAGGCCACTCATTTCCAAAGTTACTTCAGTCAGCATTTTTCCACTCAGCCCCTTTAGTGAGATGGTGTCATACATTTTTAATACAGTTAGATTCTTTTGGCACATTCTGCATTCTATTCTGAGATCTCCTGTCCCTGACCACCTAAATGGGATTCTAAGTCTGCTTATAATAAGGTTCGTTCTTTGTACTGTGAAGTTCTATGGGTTTCCACAAAAGCTTAGTGTCATTTATCCACCATTACAGTGTCACATAGAATAGTCTAAAAAGTATTTTTAGAAAGTCTAAAACACTGTGCCTCACTTAGTCAATTATCCAGCGTCCCAGACCCGATTTCCCTTAACCTCCAGCAATCATTGATCTGCTTACAGTTTTTGTGGTTTTGCCTTTTCCAGAATGTTGTATAGGTGGAATCATATGGCATGCAGCCTCTGTCAGATTGACTTTATTCGTTTACCAATATGCATTTAAGAAGGGTCCATGTTTCTGCAGATTTGATAGTTCCTTGCTTTATGAGCCTGAAGGGCCCTTGAAGCTCATGAATTCCTTTTCTCTTGAGAAAGGAGGTAAAATTAACAAACTGTGACTGCCAAGAAAGTTATACCAAGATATGAATGTTTCTTTCCACCAGATACATTATTCATATCACAACATGTAATGTTTATAAGGTTCCTATGAGAAGTCTCTCCTAGATGAGAAATGATGCTGGCTAATTGTTTCATGTTTCCACTTGGAAAACAGAAAGGGACTTAATCCTTAGTGCCTCAAATGAAGTGAGGAAAGGTCATACCCAGCCCATGGTTTCCACTCCATTTGAGGGCTTGTTCTGACCTCCCTCTCACCCATCACCGCCATCAGCAGAGTCACCAGAACATGCCTGTTGGCTCCTTTACCCAAGTGAGCACTTCAGCCTGAGGACCAGGATTTCTAGAGCCATTTGGTGTAATCCACCCCTTGCAGAGACTTTTTGAAAGCTATCTGAGTAATATTTGAATATTGCTTTGCATGAGGACTAGAGGAAGCTTAAAAAGTTTGGCTGATCTCTGCCTCCTGGCATCTCTGAACTTCCACCTTATTATGTTTAAAAGGGGAAAATGCTCTGACTTTGGCCAATACTAAGACCTAGTCACTGTGTTTTATTTCCTTCATGGGTCTTACTGGTTTCAGAGATCACTGTGTTTATTTTCTGTCTTTCAAACTGCTCCTTTAGCATGTAAGTTCCATGAGGGCAGGAACCTTGGCGGTATTGGTCATCTCTAAGATCTGGAACAATGGATCGAAATGAAGATTTTTAAGTCTATTGAATAACAGAACAAATGACTGAATGAAAAATAGTAGATTATAAGCCATGCATTCTTTTATACAGCACCTAGAACAATTCATCAACTCAGTGTTATAAGGAGAAGAATGTATCAAAGAAACTACAGAGGCAATGATGTTAAAACATCTTTCTCGTATCATTCATTAGGCAATCATGATGTTCAGTTTCCTCTTTTCTAGTAAAAAACTGAAACTATTACCTGAATCATGTATTTTAACATTTCTGTAACATTTCTCAGAGCCATACTTTTCAAATGACAGGACAAAGATCCAGTAAATAGAGTCCAGATGGAGACGTGTCTTGGAAGAAGTTGCTGTGGCTGATGTCAAAGAGGTTACTGCCTATGTTCTCCTCTAGGATTTTGATGGATTCCCATCTCACATTGAAGTCTTGAGTTTAAGTTTGAGTTTATCTTTGTGGACGGTGTAAGAGAATGGTTGAATTTCATTCTTCTGTACGTAGCTGTCCAATTTTCCTAACACCATTTGTTGAAGAGACTGTCTTTTTTCCACTGTTTATTTTTTCCTGCTTTGTTGAAGATTATTTGATCATAGAGTTGAGGGTCCATATCTGAGTTCTCCACTCTGTTCCATTGGTCTATGTGTCTGTTTTTGTGCCTGTACCATGCTATCTGGGTGATCACAGCTTTGTAATAAAGCTTGAAATCAGGCAACATGATGCCCCCAGCTTTGTTTTTCTTTTTCAACTTTTCCTTGGCAATTTGGGGTCTTTTTTTGGTTCCATACACATTTAGGATTGTTTGGTTCCAGCACTTTGAAAAATAGTGATGGTATTTTGATCAAGATAGCATTGAAAGTGTTAGCATTGATAGATTGCTCTGGGCAGCATAGACATTTTAACATTTAACAATGTTTATTCTTCCACTCCATGAGCATATAATGTTCTTCCATCTTTTTGTGCCTTCTTCAATTTCTTTATGAGTGTTCTGCATACTCATATACAGAATACTCTTCTTGAGTATAGATCCTTTACCTCATTAGTTAGGTTTATTCCAAGGTATTTTATGGTTTTTGGTGCTATTGTAAATGGAATCTATTCTCTAATTTCCCTTTCTACAGTTTCATTGTTAGTGCAAGGGAAACAAAAGCAAAAAATGAACTTTTGGGACTTCAGCAAGATAAAAAGCTTCTGCATAGCAAAGGAAACAGTCAACAAAACAAAGAGGCAGCCCACAGAATGGGAGAAGATATTTGCAAATGACACCATAAAGGGCTAATATCCAAGATCTATAAAGATCTTCACAAACTCAACACACAAGAAACAGATAATCAAGTCAAAAAATGAGCCGAAGAAATGAATAGACACTTCTCCAATGAAGACATACAAATGGCTAAAAGACTTATGAAAAAATGTTCATCATCATTAGCCATCAGGGCAATTCAAATCAAAACCACATGGAGATACCACCTTAGACCAGTTAGAATGGCAAAAATTAACAAGGCAAGAAACAACAAATGTTAGAGAGGATGTGGAGAAAGGGGAACCCTCTTACACTGTTGTTGAAAATGTGAGTTGGTGCAGCCACTTTGGAAAACAGTGTGGAGGTTCCTCAAAAAATTAAAAATAGAGCTACCTTATGACCTGGAAGTTACACTACTGGGTATTTACCCCAAAGATACAGATGTAGTGAAAAGAAGGGGCATGTGCACCCCAATGTTCAGAGCAGGAATGTCCACAATAGCCAAACTGTGGAAAGAGCCAAGATGCCCTTCAAAAGACAAATGTATAAATAAGATGTGGACCATATATACAATGGAATATCACTCAGCCATCAGAAAGGATGAATACCCAAAATATGCATCAACATGGGTGGGACTGGAGGAGATTATGCTGAGTGAAATAAATCAAGCAGAGAAAGTCAATATCATATGGTTTCACTTACTTGTGGAACATAAGAAATAGCACAGAAGACATCAGGAGAAGGAAGGAAAAAGAGAAGTGGGGGGAAATTGGAGGGGGAGACAAGCCATGAGAAACCGTGGACTCCAAGAAACAAACTAGGGTTTTAGAGAAGAGGGGGATGGGGGATGGGTGAGCCTGGTGGTGGGTATTAAGGAGGGCATGTATTGTATGGAACACTTGGTGTTATATGTAAACAATGAATCTTGGAGCACTACATCAAAAACTAATGAGGTACTATATGGTGACTAATATGACATTAAAAAAAAAGAGTAAAAAAGATAAAAAAATAAAGTTCATATGATACCAAACATTTGTACTGTGATAAAGCCAACACACAATTCTAAAGTACAAGAAGATATAACATGTAAATATTCATGCAACCAACATAGGAACACCAAAATATATAAAACAAATATGAACAGACCTACAGTGAGAAATAGACAGCAATTCGATAACAGCAGGGGACTTTAATAGCCCACTTACATCAATGGATTTATCATCCAGACAGAAAATCAATAAGAAAACATCTGCTTTAAATGGATGTTAGACCAGAAGGACTTAACAGATATATACAGAACATTTCATTCAAAAGCAATAGAATACCCATTCTGTCTAAGAGTATATGGAACATATTCTAGTAGAGATTATATATTAGGCAACAAAACAAGGCTTAATAAGTTTGAGAGGATGAAAATCATATCAACCATCTTTTCCAAGCACAATGCTATGAAACTAAAAACTAATTACATGAAGAAAAATTCACAAATATGTGGAGATTAAGCAACATGCTACTGAACAACTAAGGGTCAAAGAGAAATCAAAAGAAATTAAAAAATACTTTGAGACAAACAAAAATAGAAATGCAGTATACCAAAATTTGTGGGATGCAACAAAAAAGTTCTAAAAGAGAGGTTCATAGTGACAAATGTCTATGTCAAGAAATAAGAAAAGTCTCAAATAAACAACCTAAGATTACAGCTTAAGGAACTAAAAAAAAGAACAAAGTCCAAAATTAGTAGAAGAAAGGAAATAACAAAGATTAGAGCAAAAGTAAGTGAAATGTGACTAAAAAGATAATAGAAAAAAATGAATAAAATTAAGAGCTGATTCTTTGTGGAGAATATACAAATATTCTTTGAGAAAATAAACAAAATTGACAAGCCTTTAGGTAGACTCACCAAGAAAGAGAACCCAAATAAATTTAATCAGGAATGATAGAGGAAATGTTGCACTGATACCACAGGAATACAAAGAATCATAAGAGACTACTATGAACAATAATACACCAACAAACTGCACAACCTGGAGGAAATGGACAAATTTCTAGAAATATACAACCTAATAAGACTGAGTCATGATTCAGCAGGGAGCCCTCTCCCTCTGCTGCTCAGCCTGCTTGTGCTCTCTCACTCTCTGTCAAATAAACAAACAAACAAATAAATAAAATCTTTATTAAAAAAAGACTGAATCACGATGAAATAAAAAATCTGAACAGACTGATTACTAGTAAGAAGATTGAATCAGTAATGGAAAAAACCCTCTAACAAACAGAAGTCCAGGACCAGATGACTTCACTTCTACCAAACATCTGAAGAAAAATTAATACCAATCCTTCCTGAACTCTTCCAAAAAAAATAGAAAAGGAGAGAACTCTTCCAAACTCATTGAAAGGCCAGTATTGCTCTAATACCAAACCAGCAAGGAGCCAAAAATTATATGCCAATATCTCTGCTGATGATAGATGCAAAAACCCTCAACAAAATATTAGCAAACCGAATTCAACAATAGATTAAAAGGATCGTACATGATCATGTGGGATTTATTCCAGGGACACAAGGATGGTTCAATATCCACAAATTGATGTGATTTATCATCTTAACAAAATGAAAGATAAAAATCATATGATCATTTCAATAGATGCAGGAAAGCATTTGACATATTCAACATCCATTTATGATAAAAACTCTCCATAAAGAGGCTATGGAGAGAATGTAATAAAGGCCATATATGGCAAGAGCACAGCTAATAGCATATTCAACAGTAAAAGCTGAGAGCCTTTCCTCTAAGATAAGGAACAACACAAGGATGCCCAGCTCACCAATTTGATTCAAGTCCTGGCCAGAGCAATTGGACAACAAAAAGAAATAATAGGCATCCAAGTTGCAAAGAAGTAAGTGTCACTATTTACAGATGACATATTATATAAAGAAAACCCTAGAGACTCCACCAAAAAACTGTTAGAACTAAAAACAAAAACAAAAAACCAACCCCCCCAATCCCTGTCAGAACTAATAAACTCATTCAGTAAAGTTGCAGGATACAGAATTGATACACCAAAATCTTTTGCATTTCTATATACCAGATAACCACAATGCGATATCACCTCACACCTGGTAGAAAGACTATTATCAAGAAAAAAAGAAATAACAACTATTGATGAGGCTGTGGAGAAAAAGAAACCCCTGTTGGTGGAAATGTATATTGGGGCAGCCACTGTGGAAAACAGTATAGAGGTTCCTCAAAAAATTTAAAAATAGGAGCACCTGGATGGTGCAAGTTGGTTAAGTGTCCAACTTTTGTTTCAGCTCAGGTTGTGATCTCAGCAATGAGATCAAGCCCTGTGGCAGGCTCCACACTCAGCAAGGAGTCTGCTTGAGTTTCTTTCTCCCTCTCCTTCTGTCTCTCCCCCACTACTCTTTTTCTTTCTCTCTCTCAAATAAATAAAATCTAAACAATAAAAAGAGAACTACCTTGTAGGGGCCCTTGGGTGGCTCAATTGGTTAAGCATCCAACTTGTGGTTTCAGCTTAGGTCATGATCTCAGGGTCATGAGATTAAGCCCTGCATCAGGCTCTGTGCTTGGGGGGAGTCTGCTTGAGATACTCTCTCTCTCTTTCTCCCTTCGCCCCCCCCCACTCTCTCTCTAAAATAATACATACGTACATACATACATAAATAGAACTACCCCATAATCCAGCAATTCAACTTCTTGGTATTTATTCAAAGAAAATGAAACTGCAGTTTGCAACAACACAGATAGATCTTAAGGTCAATGCTAAGTAAAGTAAGTCAGAGAACAACAAACATGAGATGATGTCTCTTACATGTGGAATCTTAAAAAACAAAAACAGGGGCGCCTGGGTGGCTCAGTGGGTTAAAGCCTCTGCCTTTGGCCCAGGTCATGGTCTCAGGGTCCTGGGATCGAGCCCCACATCGTGCTCTCTGCTCAGCGGGAAGCCTGCTTCCCCCCTCTCTCTGCCTGCCTCTCTGCCTGCTTGTGATCTCTCTGTCAAATACATAAATAAATAAATCTCTAAAAAACAAAAACAAGGGGCACCTGGGTAGTTCAGTGGGTTAAGCATCCAGTTCTTGGTTTTGGCTCAGGTCATGATCTCGTGGTTGTGGAACTGAGCCCCACATTGGCTCGGTGCTCAGTGCAGAGTCTGCCTCAAATTCTCTCTCCCTCTTCCTCTCACCTGCACTCTCTCTCTCTCAAATAAATAAATAAAATCTAAACAACAACAACAACAACAACAAAGCAAAAACAAAAACCACCACCACCAACAACAAGTTCATAGATAGAAAGAAAAAATAAAAACATAAAACATTCAATGATCCCTAGGTATCTAACAAAAGAGATCATCTCAGAATGAGGTAATCAACAGGAATAGATTCACAGATCCATGCAATGTTGGAGCTGGTGGGTATGTCCTAAGTGTTCTAAATCTCACATTTTATTTTATTTAAAAGATATTTTTTAATAAAGTAAACTCTATCCCCAATGTAAGGCTCACATTGAACTCGCAATGTGAGTTCTTGTTGAACTCGAGAGTTCTCTTGAACTCGCAACCGCAAGATCAAGAATCACATGTTCTACTGACCGGGTTGGCCAGGCACCCCTAAATCTGACATGTTAAGTAGTGAATAGTCCCACAGTGGAAAGGGCATACCCCAAGTTAACAGAGACATTTAGGGGTGCCCCTGGGGAATGCTGAGTACTTAAGAATAGGTAGAACTCTAAAGCTAACTTATGTACATTGTTACAAAATAACCAGTAAATTAAGTAGGACACACACACACACAAATAAAAATCAACATCGGCACTGTCAGTCTGCCATAATATAGACCAAACAGTCACTTGTTTTGTGCTCTGAATCAAGCCTTCCAAACACTCATTTTCTGTGGTAGTAAACAAGTCGGAGACCGCACTGACAGTGAGTGCTGGACCATTAACTCATCACTCATATCTAAGGACAGGAGTGGTTGCAATCAAACAATTAGGGTGTACAAATTGCTTCTGGACTACATTTTTATCTCTCAGTCTTATTAAAAGAAAGAGTACTACCTTAACAAATCTTATTTCTGAGATGATTATATTTCTTCCATTTTGCTTTTTTAGAAGGACATTGTCATGTTACAGCCGTTCTTTTCAGAACTCTTTCTTAATTAGCAATAGAATTCAGTTCCTGGTATTCTGAGATTTAGGCAATTGTGCCCAGGAAAAGTATGGCAGTAATAACATAATTAATTGGCTGCAAAAAAAATATGATCTTCCAAATCATCTTAGAAATCTGTATTCTGATGATGCAAATAAACCCAGACATAATGAAGTGGTCTTAGTGAATTGGAAGCCTTGCTCTCTCCACTCTGTATTTTTTCCATTTTTGCAACAGCTTTTGGTTTAATTTAACACATTATTATAGAAGAAAGGGTCCATTAAACAGCTACAGCAAAGTGAGAAATATATTCCTTTTAAGTTTTTTTAAATGAAGCATTAAAAAATAGAATACTTCTAAAATGATATTCAAATGATTTTTAATTACTACAAAGGCATTGAGATGTTAATACATTTTATATAAAAGGGAGGGATACTCTTCCATCCATCCTTTTCTGCCACAAATTCCAACCCTAAGAAAATTATTTCTTTTGATCCACTCTGATAGCATGTAATAAAAGAACAATAAAACATATGGCCCAATTACAACTGCTTCTCATCAAGCATGAATTAATGAATATCAAATTATTATTAATTGTTTTTTCTGGCTTCCTCTCCATAGGACAATTATACATTGCTGTATTTTGATAAGCGTTTTGTATTTAACACTTTGCACACCAGTCTCTAAGAGGAACAGATGCTTGAAATCATTACACAGAAGAATAATTCTTTAAATTTATCAACATTTGGAAAATACATGATGATCATTTAATCTCCCTAGTTGATGTCAGTTTTTCACAACTACCCTAAGCTTCCCTAAAATTCCACCCTCTCTTCAATGTTCTGTATGCCTTCCTTTGAGAAAGCAGTGGCTATGTACATATAAAATAGTTTATAAGTTCAATTTCTCACAATTATACTAGTTCCTCGCATAGGATTATTGAATTTTCAATTCAAGAAAAACCTCTTTTTTTTTTTTTAAGATTTTATTTCTTTGACAGAGAGAGAGCCAGTGAGAGCAGGAACACAAGCAGGGGGAGTGGGAGAGGGAGAAGCAGGCCTTCCGCTCAGCAGGAAGCCCAATGTGGGTGTGGGGGGGAATACCAATACCAGGACCTGGGGACCATGACCCGAGCCAAAGGCAGATACCTAATGACTGAGCCACCCAGGCACCCTATGAGAAAGCTCTTTAAAAATAAATGCTATAGGGTATCTGAGTGGCTCAGTCAGTTAAGCAACCCACTCCATTTCAACTCACGTCATGATCTCAGGGTCTTGAGATGGAGCTCTGTGTCAGGATCCGCACTGGCCGTGGAGCCTGCTTGGGATTCTCTCTTTTCCTCTACCCCTCCCCCACTGCACTTCTCTCTCTCTCTCTCTCTCAAAAAAAAAAAATAAATAAATAAAATAAAAGCTACAGTTCGAGTAGTTAAAGAATTAAGTTAACCAGTATGGCATAGAATATAATAAATTGTGAGCTCTGTAATTGATGACATCAATGTCAGTGAATATTTATAGACACTCCACAAAAAGATTCTGTGTAAATGGTAGTTAATTTTATTTTTATTTATAAGCTGTTTGTAACTGTAAAGTGCTATGTAGTATGAATAGATGCAACAAGCAAAAGAACATGTCTTTGTAATCCACAACCGTTATTTCTCAGAGATTATTCATATACCTGGATTTTGAAATACACGCAGAGAAAATTGAAAAATTTATAATATGTAAACTATCCACATCATGTGATTTTACCCATTACCCATAAATCCATGTTTCTATTTTTAAAACATTCCATAAAAATTATATCTGTGGTAAACTGAAGGATAACATCAAATTGTTTAAGATGTACTATTTAGTTCAATATGCTTAACAAACACATATTCAAACACACTTTTGAGAAGAAAACACTTGCTTTGGAATCAGATAATTTGGGGAGCAGAAAGGGACCTTAGAAATCAAATTGTCTGGAAGGGTCAAGTGATTCTCTGAGGTTCATACAACTTTATATGAAACATCTTTCTGCCAAACTTTGTAAAAAATTTCTATCAACATTTGTTTCGAGCATAAAAGAAAGATATCTTGCTTTTTTGACAGTTTGTCAGGATGTCAATCCTTAGGGAAACAATCCTTAGGGAAATGTCAAATCCTTAGGGCAACAAAGATGGGATAAAGGAAATTGTCTATAATGGCAATCATGATGTGCACACACATAGGGGGCAAAGATGGACCTGGTTTGGGTTGACACAGCTCACTGCCATCAGAACCATCATTCCTTTGACATTGGTAACTGGAACCACTTGAATTTTTCATGGCTAAATCTAGCCAGATACCAGATGGTTTCCTTTATGTATATGACCTTATTGAAGGCAATTAGATTATTTATACAATAGCAGAATTGTTAGATACAAGAGTCAATCTTAGGTGTAAAAGTTTTTCTAGATGACATGTTCTTAAAAAAATTGTAACTTCTCAATGAACACTTTTCTCTTGATTTCCATGTGCCAGAATTATTGAATCCACTTTGCTGAAAATTTTAAAGAAAATAACAGTAAGAAATACATCAGTACAAACATAAGCTTGTAATTAAAAAATTTTAGATAACTGTACATCAACGGGGTAGTGGTGGGTTAAGCACTTTATTTTTTCTTTCTACTGCATTCAACACTATGGCTTTTGGTCAGACACCATAAACTCAAGGTTACCAATGCCTGGTACTTGAATTTATGAGATGCCTTGAGCGTCATGTCCTGACAACCAGTGTACTATAAAAAAGGCAATGCCTATGGAGTGCACCTAGACAGGGAGGAAGACATAAAGATTTCTGAGTCTTTTGGTAATCATATCTCCCAAGCCATGTCATGGATTTCTAGAAGACTGAAAGTTTTAGAGTGCCACCATGCACACCAAGGCCTTAGATGTAATGCTGGATCATAATAAGGCTGCTAAATTAGGAAGAAAATGGAATATGGGAACTGGCTGGGGAAAGCAGAAAATAGAAAGCAAAGTATGAATATAATTAGATTTGTTCTTATAATTGATACTGTAGCCTGATGGAACGTGGGCTTCTGAGTATTTCTCAGAGCATTTTCCAGATGCAGCCTTCCAGTACCTCATTAATGTCACACATTTGTCATTAAATTCCATATTTTGGATCCTGAGTAAGAATCCCACATGCTCCTCTTTTGTTCACCGCTCCAGTAAGATGTCAGGGAACTTGCCCTCATGTAGTGCTGTTGACATGCTACCCAATATCGTATCGGGTATTCTATGTACCACTGAATTAAAAAAAATACTGATACTGGCTATTAAAAATTACTCAAGTTTCATAGGATTTTATTTTGCTGACTTAGTGTACATTGCGTATAACTTTGAGATCAACTTTTAAAGTTTTCACACTGTTTAAAGAAAATGAATTAAAAATGCAAGTCCTTAGTGTTTTCTCCTCATATCATTTATGCCAAGTAAGAGCTTATAAAAAATACTTAGATGTTATATTAACATAAATTATATTGAACTAGCTCTAAACCTGCCACTTAAAAAGCATTTAGTGTAATAACCAAATTAGGTACAAAAGTATATCTCAGTGCAAATATAAAAGGCCATTCACAGAAATGGACTTCAATTCAAAAAATTATTTGAGAAAAGAAAATCTTTATTTTTGTTTGGGAAAAAAAAACTTTCCAAAATAAGTGACCTCATTACTTAGTTGTATTATGCTTGGTCTGATTATCAGGGGACAATAATATATGTTGACTGATTTTATACTTTAAAATACTATGGTAGTATAACTACCTTCAGCTGAATTCTTAACAAAATATAATAATAAAATATTTTTTACTTTATTGAAATCCTTCATTTCAACAATATCAAGTGCTCATTAATATTAGTAAAAGTGATCATTTCTTAAAGAGCTTAAAACTTACCCATAACTTTAGAGTAGCAAGGTTCACAGTGTATTGTCTGCCTATAAATCCAAATACTGTCACCTGCTTGTAGGTTTTCCAAAGGCTGCTGGCATATTTCACACTAAAGAAAAAAAAACCCAATATATGAAGTTAACACACATTATTTATGAAGTCTAGATTCTTAGTGTAACAGGATAAAAAAAACCCTTCAATTCATTCAGTACCATCCTACATAGCAATACTCAGATGAAAGAGAACCCACTGGAACTGTGAGAAGGTAGTAGTCCAGGATCCTAACGTCAAACTTTTCAAATAAACTCTCACAACATCTCTCTACTCTGAAAATGTGCATTTCAGGGCATGTATAGCCCCAGAACTTCTACTTAACTCACAACAGAGTAGATATAAATTTTCAAAGATGGGTTGATGACAAAGATAAGATCACCACTCAGTATTTCAAACAAAACACAAAGCATATTTGCTTGCTTACTAATGGTGAGTTATGCTGTGCACTTCAGTCTCATTGGACAAAACAGACCTGTGATCTTACATAGGCTTTAGGGAATAGTTTGTTTTGTGTTTTGTTGGTTATGGAGGCAGAATAGGGTTGACCCGTGTTCTTTGGAAACAAGTTCACTGCTGGATGGCTGACTTTCAAGCATGCGGCTGTTACTGATTGGGTGACTTTCAGAGGTGAGTTCACTGAAGCAAATTGTCATTGATCAATTCAATACACCTAAACAAGTCTAGGTGGCTCTCTATTATCATGGTTATAAGAGTAATACCTCTTTTCTGAGGAGTGTGGCGACATTTTTATCCTCAGTAGTATTTTATAATTAAATAAAAAATGGAAATAGATCATCCAAAATATAATAAATGCAAATTATTGTTATTTACCTAAAGAAAACATTGGGAGAATTATCTCATTTTAAAAAGCTTTCTGCGGGGCGCCTGGGTGGCTCAGTGGGTTAAAGCCTCTGCCTTCAGCTCAGGTCATGATCTCAGGGTCCTGGGATCGGGCCCCGCATCGGGCTCTCTGCTCAGCAGGGAGCCTGCTTCCCCCTCTCTCTCTGCCTGCCTCTCTGTCTACTTGTGATCTCTCTCTCTGTGTGTCAAATAAATAAATAAAAATCTTTAAAAAAAATAAAAAAACAAAAAGGTTTCTGCATAATAACTTTCAATAAAGAGCTGTGGACTAACTTTTGTTTTATTGAGTAAATTTTCATAACTAAAAGGAAATTTCCTTTTCTCCTAATTAATTGTGCAATTTCCACATTTTATTTTTAAATGGAATTCTATGAATTATGGCCTAACATTGGATTTTTTTCTCAAAATGAGGTATCATATATCTGATTACTCTGTGTCACCATCTAAAGCAAATTGAAGGAGAAGCAATCAGTTGTCAAAGTATTACAGGTGCTTTACTGCATTAGGGAATTTATATCAGCCATAGAATTGCAGCACAGAAAGGACTCTTGGATTGAGGCAAATGAACCTTATATTGGTTGCTCTTGGGTTTATCCGAGGAGCTTTTAAAAATACCAATGTCCAGGAATCATCTTTGAGATTTTTTATTTAACTCAGGCCGGTCCCAAGCAGTCTATTTTTCTCCTAATTGCCCCCAGATGATTATAACGTACAGCCAAGCTGAGAACCACTGGTCTAGTCAGCTACCTCATTTAAAAGATAAGGAAACTGAAGCCAAGTTAATTAGGGGCTGGTCCAAAATGGCAGCCACAGCTAGTGGAAGTGAGAACTCATACTCAGGCCTTCAGACTCCCAACCCAGTGCTCCTCCAGTTACACCAACAACTGTCATGTTGTCCTATTATTGTCCTAATATTATTGTGAGAAGCAAAAGAAATGGCATATGACCACAAACTGAAGCATTCAACTATATAAGCTTTATTTTTATTATACTAAGCCACAATTAGTTATAACTAATCATGTTCTCAAAAGCAGACTGCGTTTCAACTATTAAGCCTATCAGTCCTAACTTCATGTCTCATGTAAAAAGCTGCTACCTTTCTTCTCAACAATTTCTTTTTCTTTTTGGATTTCGTGACTTTTTAATGCAATGCATGATTCATTAAAATGTTACAAAAGCTTTCATAAAGAGAACAAGTGTTTATATTTTTACAAATTTAAGTCTCTAGGGTAAGAGTAATAAATGTGTCAGTAATCAACTCTATGCCTAAAGCCAAGATAGTAATTATAAACCTCTGAGGTTCTGGCTGCAGAACTCTGAAAAATATTTAAGTAGTACATTATTAATGTGGATGAGAGTGTTTCAGAAGGCCTTAGCTTCATCTCATGTATTTCATTAAATAATTATTTTTATTCCAGTCATCATTATGCAGTTTTATATTTTGTTAACTGCAATAAACATATCCTTACCTTGAAGCAAGTAGAATGGCAGCAAATTTGTAATTCATCTAAAATCATTTTTGTTTCTGTGCCCAAAGGTTTCCGGCAATAAGTACACATATCTCTTTCAATGACAGACCTATGGGGATGTAAGCAATTACAAATAAATTTGTCATCATGCAAGAGACAGATGTATTCCCCATAAAGTCATGTGGAAATGATATGTTAATTTTGTTGATACTTTAGGAAATTGTGTGAAAATCAAGGAAAGTTCGGGACTTACTTATTCTATTGATAGAAATGATTCTTCTAGTTACCTCAAGATAATGTCAAAGAATTAACATGAAGGAAAGTCTCAAATTATTAATTCATTAGCAATCAAGGGTGCATCTGGTCAGGGCAAAGATGTTCACAGTTTCCTAATTGAACTAGGTCATGAGTACTCTTTGAAGCTAGAAGAGGGTTTTGAATTATTAATTTGCATATGTCAGAGAAAAAATTATATGGTAGATTAATATAAAATTTTATCTCTCAAAACATTCAATAGGACAAAAATACAAATCCACTCAAAAGTGTTTTGGTAAGGGGCCCCTGGGTGGCTCAGTCGTTAAGCGTCTGCCTTCGGCCCAGCTCATGATCCCAGGGTCCTGGGATCGAGCCCAGCATCAGGTTCTCTGCTCGGCAGGGGGCCTGCTTCTCCCGCTACCATTCCCTCTGCTTGTGTTCCCTCTCTCGCTGTGTTTCTCTCTGTCAAATAAATAAAATCTTTAAAAAAAAAAAAAGTGTTTTGGTAAATTCACAAATGATGCATCCATGGTACCCCAGACTCTAGGGTCTAAAGTCCCCAAAATGCTCCTCTATAACTGCCTATAATCTCTCGGTGTCTTTTAAGACTCAGAATAGAGGGCTAGCTTTCATGACCAAATTTATGTTCTCCAATAAGAAATAACCCCTCCAGAGCGCCTGGGTGGCTCAGTGGGTTAAAGCCTCCACCTTCGGCTCAGGTCATGATCTCAGGGTCCTGGGATCGAGCATGAGCATCATCGATGCTCATGCGGGGGGGGGCCTGCTTCCCCCCTTCTTTCTGCCTGCCTCTCTGCCTACTTGTGTTCTCTCTCTCTCTCTGTCAAATAAATAAAATCTTAAAAAAAAATAAAAAAGAAATAACCCCTCCACAAATTTGATAAGGAAAAGAGTTTTGTTATTTATTTTGGAAAAATAATGTTCAATAACAAATGAACCATAGATATGATCAGCAACTCCAAAAGACCTCGGGTCAACAACTTACAAAAGGCCAATAGCTCTGTGATTATTTTCCTTTGGGAAGGTACTAGAACTGTCTTAAGTAGCACCTTGCAGAGTTTATTAGTTTCAGGATGTTAGCAGACAGGCCTGAAATTTTCACAATAGGGTACACAATGGGGTGGTAAAATAAAAATACCCGATACTGGGCACCTGGGTGACTCGTGCAGTTAAGCATCCGACTCTTGGTGTTGATTCATGTCATGATCTCAGGGTCGTGAAACTGAGCCCCACATTGAGGTCCATTCTCAACATGGAGTCTGCTTGACTCCCTCCACTCCTCCCCTCCACCCCTCCACCTACTCATGCGTGCTCTCTCTCTAAAATAAATAATTTTTATAATAACCAATACTTATATAGTGCTAATATGCTTTATGCAGGCAGTGTGCTTTCCAGGCACTTGGCTCATTTAATCTCATTTATTTTTCACAACATGTCTTGTGACAGGTTGCAGGTACTACTACGGACAGCAGCAGGTACTACTATTTTTACATCAATTTACAGAAGAAGAAACTGAAGCACAGAAGGGTAAGAAATTTCCCTTGGTCATGCAGCCAGTTGAGTGGCAGCAGAAGGATTTGAGTGAAGGCAGTGTGGCACAGAGTCCCTGTGCTCCCCTAGGCCTGCCCATGAAGACTATCAGGCTCCCTGTGGGAAAGGGAGCTAGTCAGGCCCAGGAGCCTTGATCCTAGGATCAAGCCCAGAACTAGAAGCAGAGAGGAGGGAAAATGGATGGAAAGAGGAAATAGGAGAGGGGTTTCAAGCAGAAGAATCTTGTCTAATTTTATACTTTCAGTCATTCTAGCAACCTCTTCCTAGTCCTTATATATATCAATAAATATTTTCCTCTTTCAATTAACTCTAAAGGTCCTTCCGTATATATTCCTGGCAAATACTTTCCTGTGGATAATTCATATACATGCATACATGTGTGCACACACACTTAAATTTCCCCTGTATCCTACAAGCTCTTGAAGAGTAGAAAACAGGCACTCTCTATTCTATTTCCATTCCGGAGGCACGGAGGGAGGAGCTGGGAATATAAAGAGGAGTGAGATGGTTTCCTTCTTTCCATGAGGGCGGCCAAGTGTATGATTCGATGATCACAGCATATTACGCATACATGGAGAGAATTAGGAGAGCATGGCCAACGAAGCAACTATTCCCTGGAGGGGAGTCAGGGAGGCCTCATTGGAAAAAGTGCCACATGAGTTACAGCTTGAAGACAGAGGGGCCATCAAGGTGAGCTTGGTAAGGTGTGGAGGGGCAGGAGAGAGGAATTCTGCAGAGTGAACAGGATGTACCTAAGAGGGTATCTGGAGTCATTAAACATCAGTCGGTATTCGGAAGGAACAAGTTCTAAAGGCCCATAAATAATTGTGCAAGGAAATTAGTCTCTATCCTGTAAAATGGGAAGCCATTTTAAATGGGATTGAAATGCTTAGATAAGAACTCTGGGGATTTAGCTAATTTCACACAATAATTGACAAAAAAAAAGTTGCTTGGCTGGTCTTACAGAGAATTGACTTTTTCTCTGATGACTAAAAAAAATTTCAAGGACCACTTGAGTGACGGAAAACTGAAATTCTTCATATTAAGAGCAACACTTTTGTGAAGAATATTTTCCTTCCTTAAGTTAATGATAACAATATGAAGCCCAGGGAAAGTTCTGATGTTGGTGTTGTCCTTATTAAGATCAAACTGTTAGTCAAAGACCTTTTTCAAAGCATTATGAAAAAATAAAGCTTGTTTTTTATTTGTTTATTTTTAGTTATCTAGACAGTATTTGTATTTCTAATGCTTGCAGGGATGACTCTAATCCTCAAGGAATTGTGACTTAAAGGTAAGACACTAGGAAGATCACTGGTACTACAAGATCTTATAAGAGTGACAGAAAGAGGGTATAATTTTGATGCCTGGCCCATCCGTGTTTTTCTTAGCAAACAGAGCATTTGTTTATTTTTTCTGAAAACATTTACTGAGTACCTATTAGGTGCCAAAAACTGCATTATAAGCTGAGGCTGCGCATAAAAATAAGATATGCCCTCAGCCTCACTAAGTCATAAGTCCAGCCTCTGCTATAAAGAAACACCATCCATAGAATGTTGTACATTTCCATACAGCTAGTTTCCAGTGGTTGGGTTGAAATGCTAATTATTTTCATTTTGTCCACTAGAAATCTGCAGGCTATATTCTCAGGAGCATCAGCTATGTGCCCCACTGAATATTAAATGGCAAAAAAGGATCACCAACAGCAAAAGCCTGTCCGTTTCCCAGAACTAACCTGATATGATTGTAACCCCTGTCTTGAGAACTGAGAGTGGGCCCAGAGTGGGTCATAGCAGCATATCCATGCAGCTGTGTGTAAGTGAGCTGGCTTTTGAAAACCACAAGGAGGGAGGGTTGAGGGCACAGTCAAGGGATGCAATGAAGCCTAGACACTAAAAATGTGGCATTAACAGGGATTCCTGGGAATCAGCAACAGCCGACGGGCTGGTCTGGGAGGCAGCTAGAAGGTGTGCAAAACTCTTTTGGAATCAAGTACATCAAGTACATCAAAATCAAAGAGCAGCAACAGCCAGGATGCCAAAGAATTAGTTCCTCAATGCAGAGGTTGTTGCACGTTGTTCCATTCGCACACATATGTAACAATCCCCATCAGGAGTGCCATTTCTAAGTACACTGGACAAGAATCACATATTTCAATAGTATATATATAATAAAAATATATCAAATGTGAATATAAAATATATGTGAAAGTATATATATGCATACATGCATGTATACATACACACTAAAATACATAAAATATATATAAAAGTGTATATACACACATATATGTATATATAAGTGTACATATGTACATGTAAGTACGTGTGTGTATATATACTTTAAGGTGTAGAAATATAGACAAACTCACCTGTCTGAAGTCGAATAAACAGTTTGTATGTATTTTCCAGAGATATTCTCCTGATATCCATCCTTTAGTGATTTACTAGAAACAAACACATACAGATGTGTGAGAATAGCACACACACCTCCTCATGCTGCCTTATTCTTCTTCTCTGTGATGTTACCAATATCTACTAATGTCTTTCTTTTTTTTTTTTAAATACAGAGAAGAGCTAATACACAAGCCACCTCCATGGTGACCTAAGCTGACATATCTACTGAAATAAATAGAGAATAGAGCAAGGAGAACAGGAACAAGTGTGAACGGGAAAAGAAGTTACCGCCTCTCATGAAATTTATACTTGCACCTCCCTTAATCAGTTATGAAAAAAAGCCACGTGTAATCTCACAGAGAAAAGGAAATACACAAAGCATGAGCCAGTGTAAGCACACACAAACATCACCATTCAGGTAGGGAAGCAGAGACTCTTGAACTTTCAGAGAAATCTGTAGAAATGTTATTTTCCCTTGAAAACATTTCAAAAAAGAATAGTCCAGAACGAAAGCAAAAAAAAAAAAGTAATTTTAAGTCCTCCTTGCTCCATTTCTCGGACTGCCCCAGTTTGTAAATGTCAGTCTTTCCGGAGACAAACGAAATCTGTGATGCACTAACCAGCTGGCAGCTCAGGATTGCTTCCCAAGTACGGATGCTACCTGGGAGTATATTATGGCTGGAAGCGATATGTTCTTATCATTTCCTACAGTGAGTGGTAATTCCACAACCTTCACCTGGGATTTGTAAATAGGAAATCTCTCTCTCCCTCCAAACTGTCCACAGGCAGACTGTTGTCAGAATACGTAACCCACCATGCTAAGTAAGAGTGCGCACACATTTGTGCAGGGTACATATATCACGACTCCTCTTTTACTGATGAGGAAACTGAGAAGAAATTAAGTAGCTTTTGCCAAGACCACAGGGTTAGTAAATAATACAGATTCAATCCCAGATCTGATGCCAGGACCTCCACACTGTACCACAACATCAGTGTACAGTTTAGGGAGAATTAGATTCGACAGAAAAATCGAACTTGAAGGTGTATTTTACAAGGTAAATTATGTGTGGTTTTGAAAAACCTTTTTTAGAAAATTGTCCACTTTCTGACATATAATGAAGTTCCTTGAGTCCTTTCAGGGACCTCTCTCCAGAGATGCTCTCCCTTCTTTGAAATGGGCTCTGGTTAACACATATGTCGCGGAGATCATATTTGTAGTCCCCATCAGTATATCACCCCACAGTTAGGCTAGTTCTTGTTTTTGTACTCCCTGAAATGGAATGAGTTATGAATTAATGACCTTGGCTGATATTTGCCCCAACACTCATCACTCCGAGCAGCAGATTTTCAGGGATATCAGTTCTCTGTAATTTGAGCCAGAGTGTATCTACACTAAAAGTAATACCCCCTATTTCAGCTTAGAGGTAAACAAGAGGAGATAGAACCAGAGTAGTATACGAAACTATTTAATTAAAGTGGGACTTAAAATTAGCATAGAAATATTTGAGTAATTTTGTATTGCATAATTTTATAAAGTTTGTTCTAGACAAATAGTTACATACAATTATGTGAGAACTGACAAATGGTCATCCTACAACATATACAATTGTTATATTCAAGTAGTTGGTTCAACCAATTACAATTTATGATTATTTGCCAACTATTTAATATTGGAAATATTACAAAGAATTATATACCTAGAACTTAATATACTCTTAGATGGTCTTCTATTTGAAAAAAGCAAGCTTGCTCCAAAATAATAGCATCTCTTTTTACACACAGATTATTTCAAAATCAGAATAAATGGAGCAAAATATTTTAAATAAATTTCCAGTACCTGTTCTCCACATATGTCCTCGTATACACAAAGGTATCCTTGGGTCCTGCATGCCTGGTTTCAGTATTGAAGCTGCAATACAAACCATGTATTTAATGTTTAAAGTTTAATTACAAGGATAATGAAAACAATAAGGATGTTAATCAATTCAATGCAAACAAATAGTGCTTACATATTCCTTTTAAATTAGAACTTTTGAAGTGTAATTGTTAAAGGGGTCTCAACCTACTTCCGCAAAACGTCTTCATACCTCCTATTTTGTTCTTAGCTTCCACTGTCTTGGCCTATTTCCAGAATGCTGCTATGAAAATTGGTCACTCAGAATATCTTCTGTAGAGCAGGAAGATTATTTGGAGTGTTTGTATAATACATTTTAGTGTTTGTTTCCCTGGTGACTCATTCATATTTCCAAACCATATCTTTCCTCACAAACCTCAAAGAGTTGACCTTAATCAACTAACATTATAACATCTAATTTAATGAAACCTTTAAATCTACCTAAAGAATCTCAACACCAATGTCACAAAGAGGGTCTTTAAAAAAAAAAAAGGAAAAATTTCAGGGGAAAACCACATTTACATTTTGCTATCCAGATATCAAAACTTCCCAGTGACTTAAGTTTTTAACTTAATATCTTTGTGTGAAGTGGTTTATATATAGCTACTGATAAAATTAGAAACATATGCATTTCAAAGGAGGGGTCAGGTTATATATAAGAAGATTTTTAAAAACAGAAGGAGAGGAGTCCTGTCATTTGTTTTATAATTGGCTGTAGTACCTGGGATTCTTCCTGGCTTCATATGAATGGGCAGGAGTTCCAGTGAGCTGGTTGTTTAAAGTATCAGTGAATCCATTGACTTGGCCATCTACCCTGAGAAAGCAAACACAAATATTTGGCATTTCAAAGGCCACTTAGAAGTTTTTTGTTTTTTTAAAATTCTCTTCAATTAACATTCTTTACATACAGTGAACTTCTTTATGTTTGTCTGGTTTCTGTGCAGATACACGAATAGAATTACTTTCCACAGTGACCACTGTCTTACCTTTACAAATAATCTACAAGCACGTGTCATATTATCTAACACTAGGACAGAATGTCTTTTCACCAAGGGCAAAAACCATTTGAAATCGGTTCCAATAACATTGTCACACCAGCAGTGCCACTGTAGAAAGCTTCTATGTATATCTTGAGCTTATCAACTTGATGAAAATTATCCAGGGATTGCTTTTGGAAATTACAGTTTTCATCTTGTTTTTAATGGAAAGCAATATTTTGAAGATTACAGAACCCTGACCTAGATTTCTGCTAACTAAAAAATATCACTACGTTTAAAAAAGCATAAGCATATTTTCTCTTTCCTCTGGATCAGAGAAAAATTTTAAGCAGGAATAGTAAAAATTTTAGCCATTTTTCTCCCTCCAGGTCAGTAAACTCTGATATAGAAGAAATGTAAAAACCAAGAAGACAGTTTAGATCTTAATCAAGTCTTATCATTTTTAAACACACTGTTCCTTCCATTCCCAGATAGCTCTTAAGAGGAAAACATTTGTTCACATATTATCTCTGGCATACAGAAAATCATCTTCTAGTTTTAAGACAGATGTTTCACAAAACATATAGCTACATTAAAATGATAGTAAGTAATGAGAAAGTAGATTTAACCTTAGAAGATTTTCTAACCTGATTATTAGAATATGTCATTTCAGGAATTATAAACCAAGCTACCAGTTGTTTGGAAAAACTCAAATCATATCATATACAACACAAAACCCAATTTAAACTGATAAACAGCTTCAAAGAATAAAGGTTGTCAGTGAGTTTGAAATGTGTTTGCACCATCCATAGCAGGATAAAATCAAATATCACCTGTTAGCAAAATCGGCAAATAAGAAAGGGAAATAATTTGCAAACCATGTTGTTATGGACTGAATTGTCTCCCCCCAAAATTCATATGTTGGAACCCTAACCCTCAATGTGATTTGCAGACAGAGCCTGTAAGAAGGTAAAAAAGGTTAAGCAAGGTCATGGGTGGGGCCATGAACTTGTGTCCTTTTAAGAAGAGGAAGTGTCAGGAGAGATCTGTACGTGTTTGTGTGAATATAGAGGAGAGGCCATGCAAGGCTACAGTGAGAATGTGGCTGTCTGCAAGCCAAGGAGAAAGGCCTCAGGAGAAGCCAAACCTGACAACACTTTGATCTTGAACTTCTAGCCTCCAGAGTTGTGAGAAAATAAATTTGTTGTTTAAGCCACTGGGTCTGTGATATTTTGTTATGGCAGCCCAGATAGAGTGATAATACGAGTAGCATTTCCTAGTTGCGTTTATGATGAGATTAATGACTATGCCTTCATGAAGATTTAATTTTTATAATTATGAATAAAAATCAAATACTAATAAACAAATTTGAAATGTGGAACAACAAACTTTTTGATGGGTTTTGCTCTGCGAGTAGGTTTGGAAGATAGCAGATTAAAAAAAAAAGATAGACCTTTTATTCTGGAGTAACTTTGAATGTATGGAAAAATTACAAAGACAGTGTGGCCAATCTGTGTCTACCCCTCACCCAGCTTCTCCTAATACTAATATCACACATAATCATGGTACATTTGTCAAAACTAAAGAATCAACATCAGTACAATACTGTTAACTAAACTACAGACTTCATTCGTATTTCATCAGTTTTTCCACCAATGTCCTTTCTCAGTTCTAGAATCAGAACCAGGATATATCTTCCACAAAAGCATCATGTCTCTTTAGTCTGTGATTGTTGCCAAGTTTTTGCTCTTCATGAGATAGTGATGGACGTCACACAGGAAATTCTATCTTGATGCCAATAGTGGTGATCTATCTTTTTAAATTATTATTTAGAACCATAGAAATAGTTAGAAAATACTTTGGCAACCAGTGAAATCACTTGTAGTGCTTTTTATAATGCTACTGGGTCCCACATCCAGATATTCTGGTTTAATTAGCTTGAATTACAGCTTGGGCACTGGGATTCTTTTAAGCCTCCCCAGTGAGTCTCACGTGCAAGTGGAGGTTGACAACAAACACCTTAGAGGTTGGGCAGCCCAACATCTTACCCAAAAGAGCACTGGTTCTCAAAGTGTGATCCCTGGGTCAGCAGGTGCTTATGACAGGCACTAAAGTTTGGGAACTAGTACAATCAAGGAACCTCTGTTCAAGTATTTGTCTCAGATGCCTTGAATAAGCCTCATAAAGGAGAACTCATGACTCACAATGTTTGTTGTTAAAAAACAGTTTTATGATTAAGAAGCTATTCTTCATTGAAACAAATTGTTGAATTCTAACTTCCAGTTTATGGTCATAGTTTTGTCTTAATTAAATCACAACTCTACAAAATATAAACTTAAACACTGTGGAGGATCTTATAGAATTCCTAATGAAATTTTCCTTGAGAAAATGTTTCCTGCAGTGGAAATTCACCTTGAAAATTTACCTATCTGGAACCCTCATACATTGCCAATGAGAGTATAAAATTGTACAGATGACCTGAAAAACAGTCTGGTGGTGCCTTAGATGGTTAAACATAGATTTACTACACAATTCAGCAATTCCATTCCTAAATATATACCCAAGATAAATGAAAACATATCCCAAACAAAAAGCAGTATATACGGCTTTGTTCACAACAGTTAAATACAATCCAAAAGTCAAAAACAATTCAAATGCCCATCAATTGATAAATGAACAAAATGCTATTTAGCCATACAATAGAATAAGTACTATTTGGGAATAAAAAGACATAAAGTACTGATATATGTTACAATATAGATGAATCTGGAAAACATTACAAAAAGTGCAAGAAGCCAGTCATAAAGGACCGCATATTGTATGATTCCATTTATATGAAATGTCCAGGATAGGCAATCATAGAGACAGAAAGTAGATTAGCAATTGTCTAAGATGAGAGGTTGGGGAAAAAATGATGGGTGACTGCTAATGATATGGGGTTTCCTTTTGAGGTGAGAAATATGATCTAAAATGGATTGTGGTGATTTGTGCACAACTGCACGAATACACTGATTAGGAACATATATTTACTTGGACATCCAATTACTATACATAGTGAATGCATTCCTAAAGTGAATCAAGTCTCAGTTTAGCAGATTCGCCCAAGACTCTTATTTAGATTTCTATAGTCTTACTAGCTTAACCTTAGCAGCCTGACATTAAATACCATAAAACAATTTCAACGAATAAGCATTGATACCCCTGCAAACTTTATAAATCTCTTTTGCATAAAGAATAAAATTCTTAGTAGGAGCCCACTATTTTGTATCATATGTATTAGGGTTTACTTCTACAAAATTTCAAGGTCTTAATCTCTTAAAAAAATTTCAAATTTTAAATATTTTTTTAAAAGTACTCCACTGTTGGGGCGCCTGGGTGGCTCAGTCGTTAAGCGTCTGCCTTCGGCCCAGGTCAGATCCCAGGGTCCTGGGATCGAGCCCCGCATCGGGCTCTCTGCTCTGCAGGAAGCCTGCTTCTCCCACTACCATTCCCTCTGCTTGTGTTCCCTCTCTAGCTGTGTTTCTCTCTGTCAAATAAATAAAAAAATAAAAATAAAAATAAATAAAAGTATTCCACTGTTTAAAAAAAAAAAAAAGATAAGAGAGGATTTGCTGCCAGAACACTTGGGTTCATCCCACTTCTTTGACTTAGTAACCTTCCACACTTAGTCAAGTCTCTTATTCTCTGTGAATTTTGTCAATTTTCTTTCTGTTCCAGATCTACCTATTTACCCATTTTGACAGTCCTTTTAACAGCCAGAATCATGGGCACAAAAGTTGGGTCCCGAGATTTCTTCTTTCCACTCTTTTCCAGGTGAAAATTTTTATTACAGTGGTTGTGTCAATGCCAGGGTGGGGGTGACATTTTCCATTTAATTTTTAGATAGCAGAACCATCAGAAATCATACACTTACAGGATTGTGATAGAACTGAAAGAGAATAAGCACCACCTGAAAACAGAACTCAGGGATCAACAAATGGTCTTGTAGTGGTGGTATTTAAGGCCTCTGGATATAGTCATCGATTGTGTTGATTCCTGTCTCCCTGGGGAGAGAGGGGGTGTGTTTGCAAATATTTCGGTCTTCACTGGATTATGGCAGGTAGGCGACACAGATGAAATTGCAGGAAGGGAAAGGAGACTGTGTGCACCTTATTGTCAAACATGGTGTTTTTCATCTACGCACCATCTTTAATGCAGATGGCCAAACCCACACTGCCTTGCCTTAGAAGGCCAGATAGACCACAGAAAGCTAGAGTAAGCTCCAGGTATGAGGAGGCAGAAACTGGGAGGCAGCAAAGAATCTTGGTTATCAAACAGATATAAAGTAGAGAATAAGGAAGCCAACAGGCAGAAGGAAGAGTAGGAGAAAAATGGGGATGAGCTAAAATTCAGGAAGTAGCTGAGTTACAGTAATGACAAAGAACCAGGGTTAATATTCAGGGATTCCTGATGGAATATTCTCTGACCAAGAGTGAACAACCTTCCAGTTTAGGCCTGGCCATGATACCCTTCCTGCTCTTGAATTTCCATACAACTTCATTTCTTCATTAATCCTTCCAATAAAACCCATTTTGTGAAAAAGCCACACTGAAATTGGAGCATCTCTCAAGTCATATTAAATGAGAAGTTCCTTAAGCATACATGAGCATTTACTTGTAATTTTTTTTTACCTTGATCACTTCTGGATAATACTTGAATTATCTGGAAGACTGGTTAATCGTAAGCCCAGTCCTATTCTCAAAATAGTGGATGTTTTTCTAAGATAAACAGATCCTACTGAAAATTTACCTTCCCCCATTTTATCAAAGGCTTTTGGGTGATTACAAGAAGAGAAGGCAGAAGATGATTTAGGGAATTAAGGGACAGAAGGAAACTACCCATTAGATGCAGTCTTTTGTAGACATTATGGGGAAAAAGTGACACAGATCTCTTCCTGCTTTTCTACTCTCCACACACAATATTGACAATATCATTTCTTTGCATAAAAAAATTTTAATAGAAAAGACAACCGCACCTTAAAAAAGTAAAAAATAAGAACCTATTGGTTTTGGGTCTCCTACATGTGGGGGGGTACATTATAAACATGGAAAAAAATTTTAATTCTTTCTTAAACAGTCTGTAACAACAATGAAGTATAACTTCTATAAGCTATACTTTCCCTTTAAAATAAAAAAGTACAACAGTTTTAATGCCATTATACTCTGTGGTGTAAAGAAATTTCAAAACTAGGTCCTGTCTTGTAGCTGTGATGAATTTGTGCATTCTTTTAGCACTAGGTATCCAAGGAAGAGAGTCCCAGAGTGCTTTCTGCACCACTGAAAAACTACCAAGCAACAACAAGTAAAAATAAATCTTCACAGCCCAAGTGAAGAGCTTTGAATTTCCATGATGCCTTTTACACAAAGCAATTGACTAGAAAGCTCTCTGTCAGAAATTCCAACAGAATTTGAATTTTGTCAACTTTTTTCCATACCAACTATTAAGTACCCTGTATATTAATTTTTGTATTTCAGTAGTATTTATATCTAAATACCATAATACAATTCAACTCTTCAGCAAATCTTCTAATGTTATATAATTTATGTAGGCTTATATGGGATTGATAACAAAAAAGTAAATTATAATAAGTCTTACCTTCCATTTTTGTTTTTAGGCACATTAGAATTTACTTCATTTACATTTTTCAAGTCTTGCTCTCTATAGGAGAAAAATACATATAATTAATATGTATAATATAAATATATATAAATATATATTATATAGGACATTGGAAATCTGACATTGAGTTAATTGATCTATACAACTCAAATATAAGAGCAATTATGTGTGATAGAGAAATAAAGAGCTAATGTTTTAGAAGTTTTAAGAAATCTGGTCTGAAAATAGACAACCGATTTATAGTCCCATTCATTTAACATTTAATGATTACTAACTTTGTGTCACAAAGTACTAACTATGTATTTTCACATGGATGATTTCATTCAGCTCTCACAAAATCCTGCAGGACAGCATCTGGGGCTCAGGAAGTCTAAGTGAATTTTCCAAGGTCAATTAACTAATTTGTAAAAGAGTCAAGATTTGAGGCCAAGCCACCTGCCCATCTGAAATCAATTCTTGTATATTTAATTAGAGACTTCATTCCAGCTTTGTAGATCACAGAAACATGAAACCCAAAATTTGAGTAAACAATTCATAATGTAGAAGATAAATGGGACAATCAGATTCTTGAATTTTGAGCTGCAGTAATGATTTGATACACTTTCATGATATACAATATCCTCTGGTATGTTATTCACACATTAGTTACTTATATATTTGGCTATAACACTGGTGGTTCTTGATTTTTTTTTTCCCATGGATTTGGAAAAGCCTTTGTCATGAACCCGATTGATTGGGAAGCTTGTTTAGGAGTCAAAATAATGAAGTCATCTCTTTCTCTATTTCCTTGTTAATCAACCTTCCTAATCTTCCTTTTGAAAACTAGACTAATCATATCTGATTTCATAAGGTTGTGGTGAGAATGAATGAGCTAATGTGAATAAGATTCATGGCACAATGACCCCAGTCATGGGTGAACTGAAAAAGCATAAGTAAATGATAATTACTAGAAGTTCAGTGACACAGCAGTAGGCACTATTGATTCCAATATTTTCACAGACTACCTTTTCATTTTTATTTCTGCTCTAATTTTTTCACCTTTGTAATTAGCACTAGTTTTCATAAATCTCCCTTCTCATGATTGTGAATAGTAGACTTAAATAAGGTTATTATACATGGAATCCAAATACGGATTCTCACTCATGAAATTAATATTGATAAGGATGAAAAATACTATAAAAAGTTCTTGCAGTGTAACAAGATTCAATACTCTTTTTACATAACATCAATAATTGATCAATCTGCAAATTAGGCAGCATTCCATAGCCACACTTAAACTTCCCATTTAAAATACTAGCTGCATGATTTTGAAAATGTAGAAATTAGTTATTTTTTAATGTGAGTTATAGTTGGGAAAATATGCTAATTAATACATGTCAAAAGCACAAGATTTCAGAAGTAGCTCAGAAGTGCCTCAATCATTTGATTCTGTAGTCTGAATGATGTAAAATTCAGAACTGACTCCCTCAACATAACTGCTAGAACTCTGCAAGGAAACCTCCCAGATCACATTGTTCAAATTTGGAAATGGAGACAGAAGGCTTTCGCCGACACCCTGATAGTCCTTTGCCGATTATTAGAGCAACTACTTCCTTGGCCTCAGGGACCACTGTACTATTTTAATAACCTGGCATTAAGTGGCTCTCCTTTTATCATTTTAAAATAATACTTTACTAAATACTTGGGGATAATGAAATAAATAACATAATCCAGTTTCCTAGGAGTGCCAACTGGCATGGTTGGCAGTAGTAAATGGTGAGAGATCACCAGAACTGTGAATCTTGGAGGAATTGGAATTTTGTCCAGCAAATGATTCTCCTTCCACTGCTAACCTAGGATGAACTGAGCACCATCGTTCAAGGACATTGATGGTTTTCACCACAACTTGAGAGTAAAGTCTCATTACCATGGCTTTACATGACCTTGTACACAGCAGCGGCTCCAAACATATTGAAATATGAAATTAGGTTTAAATTCTCTTTTTCTACTTACCCAGGGGGAAATCTTTAACTACCTTACCTAGCTCTGGGAAAAGACATTAAAGGGGCGCCGAGGGGAAGACATTAGACCCTGAACCTTTAAGGCAGTCAGCTCTACCCACATCTGGACACACAGTGTGCACCATGACCTTACAGAAAAAGATCAGTAAAGGCAGTGACGGATATTTCATCTCCATTGGTGTCAGTCCTCCAGAACTTGCCTTCTTCACCCCTGAATTACACATATTTCTTTTTTTATACAGCTCTCAACTCTGGCTTTGTTTCCTCGTTTTGGGATGTTGTTACAGGTCAAATTGTGTTCCCCCACCAAATTCATATGTTGAAGTCCAAATGCTAGTATGGTCAGAAAGTGACCCTATTTGGTATGGTCAGAAAGAGACCTTATTTAGAGAGGGTCTTCACGCAGGTCATCAAGTTCATATGAGGTCATTGGAGTGGGCCCTAATCCAGTTTGACCATTATCTTTACAAGAAGAAGAAATTTGGATGAAGACACACACAGAGGAAAGACAACATGAAGATAGAGGATGAAGGCAACCCTCAAGAAGCAAAGGAGAGAAGCCTTGAAATAGTCATCTTTCACAATCTTCAGAAGGACCCAATCCTACAGACATCTTATTCTTGGACTTGCAGCCTCTAGCACTGTGAGAAAATTTCTATTTTAAGCCATTCAGTCTGTGGTACGTGTTATGACAGCCCTAGAAAACTAATAGGGATCTGCTTCTGCCCTCACAACACAATTACATTTAGTTTGTTAGTCTGATCCTGGACATCCTCACTTTTGCTGGTCCTTTCCATTTGTTCCTGGCTGCTACGGATACAGATCTTTGTGAATCCTCCTACCCTTGCCTCAGGACCCAAGCCTTTTTGGATTCCAGCTATCATGAGGGAGAGCAGGAATGAGTTTGAACCTGAGGAAGAATAAGAAACCAGAATCTAGCACATCTAATAACTACAAGTAGGTAACTCAAAATTGGAACCTATGCATGTCTTCAAAGAAGCATACTCCCAAAGTGATGTAATTTTGAATCATTGAGTAAGCCATATCATTAGTGGTTTCATAGAATTTTTGTTTTTTTATTAAACACCACCACATATCAAGTTCGACAGTGAATTATAAGATTTTATTCTGAATGATCTATACTAATATTTAAGGCAAAATGAAAAGTTCCAGATTATGAAAAGCAAAGAACGTATATTTGTTTTGGTTGTTCACCCTGATTGATGTCATCAGCTAGATCTGAAGATCCAATAAAAGAAGTTCAGATTGCTCATAAACTTCCCAAGTTGAAGGATATAAAAATAAATTTTCACTCTTTAATTAAGAACACATCTATCGCATCCTGTCTTTTACACTATGGCGGAAAATGAAACACTGTGAGCCAAAGTGTGACAAGTAGATTTTTATAGAAGCCCAGCTCCATGCAGCAGGGTGGAGCAAAAGCCTGACTCTGCACCCTTTCCATGGCAGTTGCAGTGGAAGGAAGACCTGTGTACATTTATGAGCAGCTGGAATTAGCTCCAAGGAAAGTTCTCTGTGGACACAGTGAGAAATGCTAAGAAGAAATTTTAACCTTTGCAACTAAAAAGACTTTTTGAAATGTAGATTTCAAAATTTGGGGGAGAGGGAAATGAATCATCTGTTATGTAGAGTTACATAGCACAACTTTTGAATATAAGCCATTTATCCTTGCTATAGTAATGTAATTTATTTTCCACCATCCCATTAAGGAAGACCACATGCCCCTTACAGAGTAGAGAAAGAAAAAAATAAGTATTACTATGTCTGCTATTACACAACTTTTCTCAAGATAAGCTCTGCATGAGAGAAAGTTAACAGCTCACTCACCACTGCTCTTCCTCTCTCATGAGGGTGTGGGAGGTATTTATTAAAAGCTGCAATATGTTTCTCTCTCTACAGCTTACTTAAATTGCTTATGTAGAGTATCAAACACATTTGCAAAATTAAGAGCCTCCATATAAAAAATTTACTATGGCAGTTCTTTTGTGCCAAGAACTAAATCTTAGGCATTAAGCTTTAGTTCAAAAGGAATATTTGGCTCTCTGAAAGGAGTATAGAATACAGTGAGATAACTGGTATAATTCCTCAATTCTGTTGACATGGCAAAATGGGCTCAACTTATAATTAGTTCTTTTTAATGAGAGAGTCTTAAATATTTTATATTAAAGAAATTGACATGTCCATTGAGAAAGTGGACAACATAGGTATTTTAAATATAAGATGTAACCAAGAATTTTAGTGGCTCTAATTCACCATGGTTGATTGAGATTATGTCATAAACAAGAGACAGTCATTGGCTTAAGCAAGCAGACCAGTCACAAGATATCAGATTCCTTCAATCTGATTTCACTCCTGGGGGGCTCAGAATGTTAGAGCTGGAAAGAAATAAGCTTTATGTAGCTGGATGATCAAAGATCCTTTATTAGTTTGAGATTTTGGCCTTTGATTCACAAAGTATTTGTTAAGCACCTAATAGGGGGCAGACATTATGTTTTGCATTGTAAATAAAGAAGCGAATAAGATAGACCCAATCCTTAGAGGTGATTAAATAATAATTCCCTCAATGAGACAAATGCTATGGGGACAGTAAGGTCAGAGAGCTTGAGAATATCTAGAAGAAGCACCTGATACAGGTGTGGTGGGTCCAGGGAACCTCCCAGAGCTAAGTAAGAGACACCTATCTTGAGACCTAAGGGATAAGTAGAAGTTATCAATGCAATACAAATGAAGGATGGGTGGGCTTTGCTTATGGGGGAAGCATCATGGGAGGTGGGGGTGGGAAAGCCTGTGGAGGCAGGATAAAGTAGACTTTGGAAACCACTTTAAGGTGTATGGTCATTGTCCAATGGCAATGGAAAGCCCCTGGAAGATTTGATCAGAATGACGTGATCAGATTTGTGTTTTAGGAAGGTCACTCTACACTGTGGCCAATGGATTGAAGAACAGGAGACAAGACTGGCATCAGAGGGACCAATTAGGAGACTGAAGTATAATCAGGCTTGGTAGTATCAAGGAAGATCAAGTGTGTTAGTTCGTGAGATCGAAGCATCCAAAATAGCCTACTGATTAATGGCGAATGGAGTACTGGAAAGAGTCGAAGTTACCCTCCCCCCAGCTTTCTTCTTGAACAGAAATATGAGAAATCTGCATCAGGAAGATAGCAAGAACCTCTTCTCTTGTTGGAATACTAAAACATGGAGGTGTATGCTTTAGCCCTTAAAATATGGAAGTGTAATAATACAAACAGTTCAGAATATTTTTTCCACTTCAGATGAAGGATGCCTTTTCTAATTGTGAAGGCCAAAGTAGCACTAACTGCTTTTCAATCTTCATTTGGGAGCAGCAGTTTATAGGCTATAGATAATTGAATGTCTTCCTTTTATGTTGGTTCGTGAAAATGCAAAACTGTCCCTGCTAAAAGCCATGCAGTTTCTCCCTGCAAAAATGAAAATTCTGCGTACATCTGCATTTGTTCAAGTTGTTGTGTTCCTAGAAGGAGCTCAGGGACACTTGCTTACATTCTGATCAATGACCAAAGTTTATTCTGCCTTTGTGAATTAAATATACAGCTGCTGGAAATGTCAGCAAAGTCACATAAAAAGGACTCGGCTTCACTGCTGTTCTACTATTAAATAATCGGTGCTCCTGTCACACTGAATTGGACATAAAAGTACCTGTGGCTGTTATTCCTCTAGGAGATCCTTTAAAATGCCCCTACCCCCCCACCATGCTAAAATCAAGTGGGCACGACAGATACATTATAGCTGCAGGTGGCTGTGCCAATTGAATGAAGTCACTTTTTTCAAATAAGCAGCTCTCCTGTTTGTCTGTTCTGCTCTAATTCTTGAACAACCTGCCTGGTTATCATTAAATCTGGTGTCACTCCTAAAGAACAGTAAGACATTGCTTGGGTTAGATTCATGGAATCAAGCTGCCATATGAAAGCAATGTGATGGCCAATATTTTAAAATTTCCTTTTTTTCTTTTTTAAGGAATCTCATCCATATAAGCAAAATGTCTTCTTTCTACAGAAATTATTCTAGAAGTTGCTGAAATACAACCTTTTTATAAAATTAGCATCTTCTAATAAACAAAAGGCAAAGAAAATGCTTATGGGAAAGTTACCATTGTCTATCAACAAAGCACATTTGCCAGAGGGATAGAGGGAAGGAAGGGAAAGCTAGAAAAAGAGAAAAGCCTGTGTGTGTGTGTGTGTGTGTGTGTGTGTGTGTGTGTGTGTGTGTGTGTGTGACAGAAACAGAAGTACATTTTGTGGAATAGGAGGGAAGAGTTGGCTACAGTAACCATTGTTAGTGATTCTCCATGTGGTTAGTAAACCTAACCACTACCAGCATGGTGGGGAACGTCCTCATACTGTTATTAATGAAAAGAAAAATCAGTCCACACCAAAACCACTATGAAGAAATGGTTTTACTTAACAAAGCTATTTCCATACAATTCTCAGTGTCAAGGTCAGCAGAAGTCTGCTGTCATTTCAGCTATTAGGAAACCTCTAGGAGACAACTACTTTCTCTCCTCCCTGTCACTTCAGTGATAATTTTCTAGAATAAATGTTTCTAATTGTAGTCCTTATGGCTACAGGGTGGGAGGTGGGGACTTAGAAGGGAAGAGACTGTGGGAAGTATGAAGGGTAGAAAGAAGAGGGGGTCTGAACTGTTTTGGCCACAGATTTTTTTGTTCTTCTTCTAGACAGTGACATCAGAAAGGCTTTAGATCCAGAACGTGTTTTCTTTCTTAATAAGGTCATTTAATGTCTTTGAGCTACAGTTTCCTCTTCTGTAAAACAGGGTGTGTGAATATATTTCTCATGGAGTAGTTGTAAGGATTAAATGTATAGAAATTGTCAGTCACACAAGAGGTGCTGGATAAATGCTACTCTCAGTAGGGACAGCTCTTCAAACGCGCCTAATCCAAAGACCCCAGCAGCGCGGTGATAAAAACATACAAACAGAAACGGCAAAATCATGCACGAATGTAGACAACAAACTAGGACATAAAAGAGCTGGGCCAATGAGTGTATTACACTGTCTTCTTTCTTCCAGTGGGTCCACAGCACTTTTCCATATGTTAACTTGCTTTCTTGATCTTAGAACATTGAGACTATAGTTCTCAGCTCTGTGTTTATCATGGTAACATTGCAGGCCAATAGGACAATTTGAATTTCTAATATAATGCGCTCTGGGGCATTATCTAATCTTATCTTATTGTTTATTAATAAAGCACTTTAGGTGAAAGATATAAAGATTTAAATAAAGATAGTAAATCACATAAAGATAGTAAATCATAAGATATTTGCAGTAAAGATAGTAAAGATAGTAAATCATAAAGATAGTAAATCATAAGATATTTGCAGAACTCAAACTGGAAGTTCATGGATAAAATCTGCTATAATATTTTGTGAGCCCATACAGACTGTGAACCTGTGATTTTTGAGGACCCTAAATATTCTTTCTGACACTCTATAGTCATCCATATAAGCCGCCAGTTTAGTTCAACTTCCCCAAATACTTTTTTCCTTATTTGACTGCACTCAGTTTTCCTGTCAGCCCTAACACTCCATTTGCTACAGGCGAGGAACACTGAGTAGTCTTACTGCAAATAAAAAGTACAGAACTGAGTCAGTAGTGCTTTGATTGTTGATTCCAGAAGAATGCAACATGTTTCCTTGCTGACAGGAGACACATGAGTTATAATTGTGTCTTCATTTGAACACTAAAGAAAAAGAAAAGGCTTTTTTGGGAGAGAAGGAAACAAATTCCTAACTAGAACCTTGAGACCTGTGAAGATAGTTAGGCAAAGTCATTTACTTCTCAGGGTTTCTGAGAGCTGAAGATTTCACTTTAATGAGATTGTCCAAGCCTTCACTGTTTGAAAGAGAAAAAAAAAGTTCAGATTGCGGATAGGTTTTTGGTTGGGCTAGATCAATAAAGCAACATTATAAATCCACTCCACCCAAGGGCAACAGACAGATGAAAACATGAAATGACTGCTTTTATCTGATTACCTCTTACTGCTTCTGGTCACTGCAGGATTCACTTTGATGAGGTTACCCAGATCCTGCTTTCTTTAAATAGAAAAATAAAAGGAGAGCGGGTTAATGATAAAGTTCTTTTGGCAGGAGCATTCAGGTTACAAATCTACTTGAAATAATAATAAAACAAAATATTCTTCCTGACCAAAGCACAAAAATGAATGTAGTTCTGTTACCTCTGGTTGTTGGTGAGAGTTTCAGGAGTCACTCTGATGAGCTTATCAAGATCTTGATTTCTTTAAGTGAAAAAAAATAAATAAATTAAGAAGTTTGTGTTGAAGACAATGCAGGTTCAAGTTGGTTGGAATTAGAAGAAAGGATTAGCCATCTTATTGCCTAGTATGATACATACTGGTTTGGCATAGAACAGCCTTGAAATGAGTTTTCTAGCTAATTTAGGGGGGCAAATTATGCTGGATTAGAAGAGAAACTGCTCTGACTTAACACACTCCATAGCCAGAGCACATCCACCGGGGCACGCTGGCAGGCATCCACAGCAAACCTCTGGTGATTAACAACTTTGCACTCTGCACTGTTTTAACATCGTGAAGGTACACGCTGGTTTTCATGTCCTTTAACTTGTTATTTTTAAGATCATATTCACCAACCAAAGATATTTTTTAATAAGCTCTAAAATTGGGATTATACTTAGCCTAAGGTTTGGCATGGAGAATTCTAGCAATCCATTAAATTGGTGCCTTTTCTTTCCTTTACAATAACTAAAAAGCTGAATTAAACACAGCTGTTCATGGTCAAATGACTTACAGACTCTGAAGACTGCCCACTTCCTACTGGAAGCCCCACCAGTTTCTTTTCTTAGTCATGAATAGTATTTCTTTCTACATAGTTTGCTGCCATTCGCTGCCTCAGTATAATACCTCGTTTTAAGGCCTAGCAAGTGATGATTTTTCAAAGTGTTCCCTTAAACCCTCTTTTAATATTTATTCAGAGAATTAAGATAGCCTGCCTTGGCAAGAAATTGCAAGACTGAGAACACCTGCTTATCCGTACTCTCTTGGACAACAACCTGCCTGTCTCCCCTTCCTCACCCCCTCAGCAGTCCTTTTCCCTCACAGAAAAATAAGAGACACTTTACCCATCAACAAGATTGAAACAAGCTTAAGAACTCAAGGGGAGTCATTTAGAGCTTCATCACCAAAAGTTCTAAGAAAGTTCTGCATTTCCCTCCCTCAGCCCTAGTATTTCCATAGACTGCTTCCCAGCTCCTGGCTTCCCTGTTTCTTCTCAGATTTTCATGGTAGACAGAAAACAGCTAATTGAATTTTCAGTGTTTTGAATTACCTCCAATAAAGTATTTGCAATTAAAGATAATCAATTGGTGTCTACAAATACTACAAAGGAATTATTAACATATGACAGCTATCCAAGATATAATTTCCTTGCATGAACTGACTGTAAATCTGTTATAAAGCTCCACTGTGCCAAAAAATAATAATCTCTAAAGTGAGGTTATTGTATACCTTTAACAAAAGTAACACTGTATGTTAACTACACTGGAATTAAAATAAAATAAAGTGAGGTTAATTTCATATATTAGAAGAAAAAGTACAAAGAATAAAACTTTGTAGAGGAAAATATATTCAAAGGCCACAGTCTTCTAACATATAAATCAATCACAATATTTCTTAGTGTAACTACATGTAATATTCATGTACCAGCATAATTAGAGTAAGCTGTACACACAACCATGAGAATTTCCATTTTCACTGTTCTGATGAGCACAGAAAATCTGATTTATCTAACGGCCTAGCACAGTGATATTCAAATCACTGTTTCATAAAGCCCATTAAGAAATAATTTTGTATTACAGCCCAACACTCTCTTTTCAGACAGACAGACATACACAAGCAAACACAAATTTCATTAAATAATACTTTTACTACATAAGAATTCTCATATTCTCTCCTCTAATTAATTTTATTTAATTGAGGAAAATGCTGATGGCCACTCAGTACCTTAATTACAAGACCCTTTAATGGGTTTTGACCCACAGTTTGAGAAATCCTGGCTTAGAAAGTATAGAAATATATGCTATGTTTTACCACTACTCCTAAAAAGGCAACACAGTGTTTTTAACAAAACAAAGATCTTGGTGTCAGTTCTGAATTGCCTTGATTGATAGCATCATGCAGTTTATCTCAATGAACTGAAAATAACAAATGTATAGACTTTTTTTTTTTAGGCCCTGGATCCCTGCACACACAGGAATTATATATCTAAAATTTACCCAGGAAAACTATAACATTCTTCCTACTCAAGTAACTGCTCTCATTTGTTTTGCTTTAAGGATGTAGTAAAGAGATATATCCAAATATTTAGCCATTATTACCTCCATGTAGTTGAAGAGCTGTAAAGTTTTGCAGTCATTTGCACATTTGTGCCATGGTCATGTATGAAGTCATATTTCAAGGGACCCTGAAGGGCAAGAAAGGACACTTCCTGGCCTTCCCATGGCAAGAGCAACAATCCTAGCTTTATAGCCTCTGCTATTTCCAGAGGAGCTTAATTAACTTTGATTTATTTTAAAATCAAAGTTTGCGTCTGTGATTTCAAGACCATGAGTTGGTCTGGGAGTTAGAAGAACTCACAGGAGACTATGAGATTTTTGTCCCTAGCCTCACTATTCTCATCTGTAAAATGAGGAGATTGGACCATTTCTAAGAATCTGCCCATCCCTAACATCTACTCCTAGGAATCTATGAATATGAACTTGACTGTCTGTCATGTTTACTAAATTAGCTAGTCAATGTCACTTTTTCTTTTTAAATGCAATGTCCTGACAATCCATTCTATATTCAGCAAGCGGAATATGAGTGTTCCAAAATGTAATATATGAAATTGACAACCTATTATTCTCTTGGAGTAACATCTCTGTGCCCCCAGTACATAATTAGCTTTAATCTATGATAATTGCCTGCTGTTAATAAGATTGAGTATGTCTACTGAATTCTCTTTTTGGCGTCCATGGCCTATAATTATACCTAATGTGCAACTAATGATACCTAGTTGTAAGCTTCAAGCCCAGTAGGTGCTCAGTAATTATTCACTGCCTAGCATATCACAGAACTACCAGCAATCTTCCACCAGTTTTCTCTGTGATCCTGGTCAGATCATTTAGCCTTTGTGAGTCTGTTTCCTCTTCTGGAAATGGAATAGATTTGACTAGAACAGCCGTTTTCCAAAGTATTCAAACTAACAGGACTGGGAGTTCTCTCAGCTTCCTTCCTTCATCTCTAAAATTTTGCAATTTTACATGTACCAACTAAACTCAATAAGGGAAATCATGAGGACATTCTTAAGAGACATGTGTATGTGCGTGCATGTGTGTGTGTGTGTAACATGTATATATATTATATATATAAAACATATATATAATCTTATATATTATATATATACTCCTCTAGTGTGTAACAGTATAAAAATCATCATATAACCAGAGACAAACATGAGTTTTATCACCCTATAGATAATACCTAAAGAAATAACAAATTTTAGGTCCATAACTTGGCCAGAAGCATCAAATGATCTAAGAAACGATACAGCTCATAAAATTTCTGCTGACTACCAGAGAACACTCTTTAAAAATGAAGTGCGTGGTATTGCTGATGATGAATCTAATAAAGTGTTCCAGGTTTTTTTAAACATTAACTATTATTAATACATTTTCATCAGTTCCAGAGACAAAGGTGCTAACATCAATACTGCAAAGAAAAAATGAAACAAATACAGCACATAGGCCAGCTATGTTCCTACCCCAATCACTCCCTTCAACTGCTTTACTTGAGGCAGAAAGAACTGAAGTCACTACCATATTATTTTCTCCAGCTATCGCTCTTTCTTGCTAGTAACAAATAGATATTTATTTCCAGGAACATATAAAAATTGTGATGGCTTTTTAAGATATATATTCAGTTTGCACACAAAACGACTATAAACCACTTATGTTTGTATTGTACTTAAAGAGAAAACAAAACAAAACAGAACAAACAAATAACATCTTTCTCTTACCCAGCCATGTTTTTGACAGCTTTGGGGCTGACATTAATAAGTTTGTCAAGACCTTCTTTTTTGCTAAAACAAAATAAAATAGAAGTTCAAATTCAGCTGGAAATCTGCAAATTTCATGACTGACTTTTTTTCTTTTGACATGTGTGGATCATATATGGGACCCTAGATAAAAAGTAATGTTTGCCAAGTTTCTACTTTACGAAGTTTTTAAAAATCCTCAAAACAACCTATTGAGGTAGATATTTTCATCCTCCCCTTACATAGAAGAAATTGAGCTTCATGGAATTTGAGGCTTTTTGGGGGCAGGTAGGAAGAAGTAACAGAGGATGAACTAGGTTTGGAACCATAGCAACTGGACCCCAACCCTCACACTCCTTCCCACTATCATCTTCCCTCTAGTTCATGGTAATTCCTTATATCTGCACCATGCTTTTCACCATCATCATAGTAATCTTGAGAGAGGTACCTTGGAGTCACTCTGTCTTGCTTTTCTTGACCTTTGAACCCAGATATAATGAGTTTTAACTTCTCAAGAAGACAGAAATATATTCAGTGTCATGCGAAAATATCACAGCCAAGTGTAAGAATGCTATATCATCAATTTTCTTGAGTCATTTAAAAACTAATCCTTGGGTTTGTGAAGGGATAGAAAGTCAACATTCTTTGGTTTACTCAGTTTTATGAACTAATGATTTATTAACTATAAATATACAGTAATTACCTGGTTATGCTATGATTGTGTCAAAATGGATTTCTCAACTAGTGATTATACAGAATTCGCTTTAATATTGTAATGAAATAAATAAAAACAATGAAAAAAGTAGAGTCTATCCAGCATCACTATACATCAACAAATCAATTTGTTTTCTTTTTTTTTTTTCATGTCCCCTTTCAGGAAGCCCTTAGCCAAATGATTGATCTTATTTTTTGGCAGAAATTAGAGACTTGCTCAGGAGTCTTCAATAATCTTGATATATCTACCTTGTGTTTGCTGAGGTAATGTGTTTGGATCCTAAAAAAAATGATGCAAGTTGCAACAGCTGGTAAAATAAATTAAAATTGATAATTACCTGTACATTCTTTTCAACTTTAATATTACATTAAGAAATTATTGCTAACTTAAAACTTCATCAGGGATGTCTCGGTGGCTCAGTTGGTTACATCTGCCTTTGGCTTAGGTCATGATCCCAAGGTCCTGGGATTGAGTCCTGCATTGGGCTCCTTGCTCAGTGGGGACCCTGCTTCTCTCACTGCCCGCTACTCCCCCTGCTTGTGCCCTCTCTCTCTCTGACAAATAAACAAATAAAATCTTTTAAGAAAAGCTTTCTTCATTACTTGAATTCTTTTTAGCCCTATGTAAAAGGAGGTGGCTATGAATTCATATCTTATACAATTATGTATATACGAGAATTTAGTTTTATTCTTGTCCCTTTCAAGACAACCTCAAATTTAAATTGCTCTTAAGCCTTTTATTTTCCACATCATATTTTGTAGCAGAATTAGCATTTAGGATATTTTAGGAGGTTGTAACGAATAAGAGAAAAATATAAAATTGTTTATCATTTCCATGTATTCCTTGCTGCCCTCCCCTCTAAAAAATAACAAAAACGAAGCAAGTAAACAAAACAACAAAACTTGGGACTTTTAAAAAAACAGTGTTATTTCCTGATTATAAGGTATGCGGGTAATATATATAATATGAATGTGTAATACTGAGGCTACTCTAAGATATTAATTAAATCACTTCAGAATTGCACTTCATACAAGGCTAAATCAGAACAAGGAAGACTTTTGGATTACATAAATTACTTTTATTCTAAACACCCAAAAAGGTAATTATAGGTCTAAAGAGACCTCTTGTTATCACAATGGGCTCTCATACCAGCGCTAATCCCAAAGGCCTAAACAAGTTGCCTAACTTGATATATACTATTATTGGACACTATGTTATATATCCTGAAGAGAAAAAAGGCCAGAAAGGTTTGTATTATGTAAGGAATCTTTAGAATTAACTCGTAAATTAATTTCATCATGTACATATCCTTTCATGTAAATTATTGCATTCTATAATGTTGAACTACTATGCTGAAATAGAATTATGTTGAAATCCCAATCATGGAACACAAATTACATACTGATAGGAGATATTTTAAGAAATTCTTTATCCTCCAGGGGCGCCTGGGTGGCTCAGTCGTTAGGCATCTGCCTTCGGCTCAGGTCATGATCCCAGAGTCCTGGGATCGAGCCCCGCATCGGGCTCCTTGCTCGGCAGGAAGCCTGCTTCTCCCGCTACCATCCCCTCTGCTTGTGTTCCCTCTCTCACTGTATTTCTCTCTATCAAATAAATAAAATCTTTAAAAAAAAAAAAAAAAAGAAATTCTTTATCCTCCATTAAAGCCCACAGTCTGGGAGTCCTGAGCAAGGACTTGAACGCTAGGTTTATGACACAAAGCTGTTGATTTTGGGTCCCATCACTGGTTGTCTCAATGGTAGAATAATACATTACATTTTTTTTAAGAAAAATAGAAAAAGAACAGACAGAAGAATTCCATGAACCTCACCTTTGGTTAGTTCTGTTTGTTTCAGGAGACACTCTGATGAGGCTGTCAAGACTTTGGCCCCTTTAAAATATGGAAGAAATGATCAGATCAGTGGCTGATTTCCATCATGTGGTTGCAAATATTAAAACTGAGAAACATTTTTTTGTTATATAATATTTATGAATACAGAGATCTTCTCCAAGGACTGGAGTTTTCCAATGCTATGACTATATATTTTTGGACCTAATTACTGCTGCATAGAAATGATAAACAATAATTAATGGTTTTAGAAAATTCATGATATGCCAGGCAGTGTTCAAGTGATTTACATGATATATATAAGAGAATCCTCACATAAATCATTCAGTATAGGAAGTATTACCATCCCATTTTCTCAAAGGGAAAAATTGAGACATGGAAAGATTAAGTGAAAACAAAGTAATCTAACTCAGGAGTGCTTGGCTCTTTCCATGATACCAACCATCGTACTGGCACTGAGTAATTACGTTAGCATTGAAGTGACTAGATAGCACCTGGTCCAATTTCCTTACTGTGAGGACAAGGAAACTGAAGTCCAAACAGGGGAAGTGGCCAATCACATTTTGCACAGTTAGTGAGGGCAAAGCCAAGGCCTAGACCCACATTTATTGTCTCCCATCTAGTTCTCTTTCCCCACTCCTGTGCCATCCTCTGTGTAAGAAGAGCAAACAAATCAATGAGCATAAGTGTCTTGTCCATTCTTGGAATCAACTGTTTAATCAAAGGTTGTCTCCATTATGTTAAGAATTAGTTGACCGAATGTTCAACATTTTAGATATGAGGTCATGAAGGTCAGCATGACTTTTCTTGAACTATTATTGAGTTCAGTGTCAGTCTGCTACAATGTTAATTTAGTTATGTTTTTAAGCATTGGTATGTGTTAAACAAAAAAACCAGCAGCATATTAAATCTTACCCTTGCATACTTTTTCCTGTTCTTGGAAACACCTTGATGAGGTTATCAAGATCTTTGGAACTTAAAAATAAAAAGCAAAAATGATAAGTAAAAATGGAACTAAATCAGCTAAGTATTTATTTAAAAGATAAATGTGCTCAAGATGAATTTTACTATTAAATTTTGAGAAAAATCAATATCAGTCTTTGTTCTTAATTTTAAAAGTACAAATTTTGACATCCATACAAATCATCAATATATGGCTCAATTCCTATTTACCCTCAAAATAAAACCATAACATTCAGGGCAATATTGAGCTTTTAAAAAATCAATCAGCAACCATGTAATGATTTGCCAAAAACTTTCACCTGCCCTCCACCCCACAAGTATTCCATCAACACTGTAGCTGTTACTAAACTAGATTTTGTTAATAATTTCCAATTACAGTGCCTTCTTGCTTTAAAGGGATTTTATATCCATTATTTCCCTTGATCCTTAAAACAACCAAGTGACAGAGGTAGACCAGACAGGTATAAATGTTCTTCATTTTATAATTAAAGAAGCCTCAGCTGAGGGTGTTCAAGGGACTTGCTCAGAGGCACCCAGCTGGGAAGTAATGGATTTCAGACTTTCTGATTCCAGCCCAAAGATTTTTTCCACACAGCTTCTCTGATGAGTGCCACAAATTGATGCAGGTGGGGATGGAAGAAAGATGAGACATAATCTTCACCCTGTGTTACTGCTGTTTACTTCAGGAGTCACTTTGATGAGATTGTCAAGGCTTTGGCCCCTTTAAAAAATTGAAGAAAAATGATGAAGTTAATGAGAGATTAACACCAAATGAATAAAGCTATTTATTAAAACTCAGAAACAGGATAAACAGTGAGATCACCAAAGAATGGAAGATTGTTAAAAGTAACTATGCAGAAGTATATAGGGATTTATACATCTCTGAGACTCGGTGAGATAATATTTTAATCTTGGAGGCTTTAGGCCAGTCACAAACACTGTACTGGGACTCTGTCTCGATTATGATTCATTTAATGCCATGCTCTTAACCTTTGCTAGGTGCACTGAACACTTTGTAAGAGTCTATATATGCATCTCATGGAACATTTGAGAAAGCACATTCTTTTTTTTAATTTTATTTTATTTTTTCAGTGTTCCAAGATTCATGGTTCACACACCACACCCACTGCTCCATGCAATACGTGCCCTCCTCAATACCCACCACCAGGGAAAGCACATCCTCTTAATATCAATATCCAACATGCTGTGGGAATTTAAAATCAACTTTGGAGAATCTATATTTTGTAAAATTGATATTCACTATCAGGTTTTCTATTCATAACACTGGATTAGGATTAATTAACAAGGCATCTGTTTTGTTTTGTTTTGTTTTTGACGTACAAACCCAGGCTGTATTGGGGGAGGATGGATGGGGGGCAAGGGTGGGGTCAGTCCTCCTTCAGGCTCCCGAACACAGTGGCCGGCACACTCTGCTGCTCCAGCCGCACCTTGTTGGGCTCCAATTTGTTGGGACCCTTGTTATACAACCTGGTATCTGCATCTAGTACTTATAACTGTGTGTTCAAACTACAAATTTTGACTAGTTCTGTTGGCAACAAATAGTGAGAAAATTAAAATCTACAGAGTTCTGAAATGTAAGCTATATTTACTATAGTAAAAACTCCATGTAGTCACTAAAAAACATGTCAGTATTTTGTTGTTAACCCTTTAATATTTCTGTTTCTGATCTTAATGGAATTTTGCTTTTCTTATTGTTCCTATGTGCTTTCCTCATACACAGCACAAGCAAATGCACCTCCAATCTACAGAGGATGCCACATGGGTAAAGAGCCTCCACACAGGCTAATCCCTGTTTCTCCATGCCCTGTGGCCCTACTAAGATTGTATCACAAAGTCTCTGAGGTTGCATCTATAGTACATCAAAGATACAGATATGAAGCAATCAGATGTTGGCCCAAATTTTTACTTGTATCCAGATGTCTGAGAATCTATATACCCAGGCTAAAAGCAGTGATAAAAAAAATGCAGACCTTTTCCATGCAAAATGAAATAAGTAACCCAACAGAAGCAGCTATTCTATCCCAGAACACCCCTTGTTGATGTTTTTCACCTCCTGTTGATTTTTGTCTAAATGAGGTATGTGAGATTTGAATGCCCGAGTCTGAGAAAAAAATTCCCATAATTCTATTTCCAGATTTGAGTACTTAAAACACACACACACACACACACACACACACACACAATAAGCATTGTAACCCCTCCCTTGTAATACTTGTGTTGATTCTGGCGTTTGGTTTGATTATATTGCCAAGAACTTGATCTCTTTACACATATTAAATAAAGCACACATAAGTGGAAGGTTATTTAAATCTCAAAGTAAATAAAATCAATAAAACAGAGTGTGCTAATTAATGTAGTCATTTAAATAATATTTTCAGCTAAACTGTGAATCAATGCCTCATAGTGTATATATCCTCATAGTCAATCATTCTTTCAATCCACAAATAGATATGGAAACCTATGCATAATACAGACATAGGCTTAGCCCTCATGAGGCTTCCATTCTAACTTGGGAAGAGACAGGCAGCATATAATCAAACATATAAACAAATGTCCCAATTCCAAATAACAATATATGCTCCGAAGAAAAGGAGTGCCTGGTGCCTGTGGTGCTGGGGCTGGAGGAGAGGGTCATGACAGTTACAGTCAATGGTCAGAAATGACAAGATGGAGCAAAGCAGTCCCAAAGTGTGAATAGCATGTGCAGAACTCATAAAGCAGGAATGAGTCAGAAATAGAAAAAAAGATTAATTTGGCCATACTGTATTAGACTAGTAATAGACCATTGCTGAGAGTTACAACTGTATTACCTGAAATGGAAAAGCACTGTAATTTTTTAATAAGAAAGGGAGCATGATTTAGTTTTGTTTTAAAGGATTGACAGGACTTAATTACGTGTAGTGAAAGAAAAAGACAACTATTGTCCCTGAAAGCTCTCACAAAGCGCACACATGCACACACACACACACACACACACACACACACACACACAGACTATGCATACTCCCAAACACAGGGACATGCATGCACACACATAGACATCCATGTACATATGAACACATATATACAAAATCATATGGATATATGTGTATTCATGTTCCTGCAAGCATGTGAGCACTTTTATGTAATCACACACAGGACATTTGCAAAGATATGCACACACCCATATGCATGTGCACTGACGTACACACAAAGGCACACCTATACATACACAAACACAAAAAAAACACATTTATTTGCCTGTATACACAGGTGCACACATAGACATGCACACACACACCAACATGAAAAACAATAAGAGATGATTTAAACTACTCTTTCAAATAAAAATTAGGAAAACATGGATTTTTCTTGGAGAATCAAAGTAAATTAAATATTGAACAGTATCTAAATCATTAACAGAACATAATTCACATAAATCTTCATTATTGCTAACAATTACTTGTATCTACTCTGTGCCAGTCATGACAGTGTGATGATCTCTATTTGTGGATGAGTCAATTGAAGCATGAGGACATAGCTAGCAAGTGACCAAGCCAAAATTTAAACCTAGAATTTGGACTCCCTGCTCCGGTTACCGTCCCACCCCACCCAGGTAGCCCAGGAAATCAGTGCTTTCTTCTCAGTCTATTGGGGGCAAATAAGAGTCTCTAACTCACTGGGTCTCTACGTCTCTGCCCATGCCATGCTACTAAGAATAGGGCAGCCTGACAGTGTACACACCAGCTTTTCAGCTAGCTGAGCCCCTGCTCTGCTGACTAGGCCCGCAGGCATTAGTGACACATTTTAGAATCAACTAATAATATCATGTACAGAGTTAACTGAACGGAAAGAATTTCAAAGGAAATCACATGGTATTATTTGGTGCACTGTTTGCAACGTACCCACATGCTCAGTTTCAAATATATTCCATCTGCTTTTTAAAAAATAAAAAGCAGGAGGACATAAGCTTTCCAGAGCTACTTGACAGTTCATGGGTAGCGGAACTCTTTTAATGAAATAGACTTTGTTAAGCTCTTCATCTTTAAACATACATATGCTACACACAAATACACTAGACATTCACACACGAACATATCCACATATATCCACACACACGACTTACACATCCACATACATGCACTTATATATATTTATACTGTGTATACATACACATACACCAAATATGCACACACACACACACACACACACACATTTTGATGGTAATTTCATATGTTAACTTGACTGGGCCACAGAGTGCCTACATTTTGTCAAACATTATTCTGGGTGTGTCTGGGAGGGTGTTTGGGGTGAGATTAACATTTAAATCTACAGACTGAGTAAAGTACATGGTCCTCCTGAACATAGTGGGCCACAACCAATCAGTTGAGGATAGGACAGAGCAAAAAGGCTAAGTTAGAAGGGAGTTTGCCTGACTGACTGCCTGACTTAAGATATCTCTGTGTTGGAAATTAAACCATCAGCTCTCCCAATCCTTAGGCATTTGGATTTGGATAGGAACTGTATTACTGGCTGTCCTAGGTGTCCAGCTCTCAAACTATAAATCTTAGGACTTCTCAGCTTCTGTAAGAGCATGAGCCAATTCCTTATAATAAATTTCTTTTTCTCCCTCTATATATACATATCCTATTGTTTTAGTTTCTCTGGAAAACCCTGATCAGAACACGTATATACTCTTATACCCAAACCTTTATACATACATACTATTTATATATACATAAATACATTTTTACAAACATGTACTACTTACACACACACACACACAGAGAAATCATTTAACTCAGTAGAGAAACTCAAATTCCCATTTAATTTCTCAAAAATCTACCTGATATAAGCTTCACTCAAAAAATAAAAATGCAGGGTGCCTGGGTGGCTCAGTCGTTAAGCGTCTGCCTTCGGCCCAGGTCAGATCCCAGGGTCCTGGGATCAAGCCCCGCATCGGGCTCTCTGCTCTGCAAGAAGCCTGCTTCTCCTGCTACCATTCCCTCTGCTTGTGTTCCCTCTCTCGCTGTGTTTCTCGCTGTCAAATAAATAAAATCTTTAAAAAAATAAATAAATAAAAATGCAAAAGATCACTTCTAAGTATCACTTGTATAAAACTGCTTAATATGATATGTTTGGAGGAAAAGAGAACTTGGCTTGAATTTTAATTTATTCTCCTGAATCCAAACACTCAGGGTTCCAATGTGCTTATGAACGCCAAAGGGAAGGGGAAAGCTTTAAAAGTCTTACCTCTTGATATTTTTATTTGTTTCAGGATTCACTTTAATAAATCCATCAAGGTCTTGTTTCCTTTGGATAAAGAAGTGAGTTTTAATGAATATTACTAATTAAAACACTAATCAAGTGAAAGATGATTGGAGAAGTAATGTGAGTCAGATAAAGTTCTGTACTGGATCCAGACAGAATATAAATTTGTACTCAACAAATCAGATATAATTTTCTATTCTATTTGTAAATAAGAACAATGTCAATAATGATAATAATAATATTTTAAAAATAAGAACATATGTTTTTATGTAAAATCAACTATTCCCCTAACCCAACCTTTTTAAAAATATAATTAGTTTATGATAAATTACAAAGTGCAAGAAAAAAATACCTTGCATGGTAAGAAAATTCACTCATTTCTTGGGAAGACACATGGCACCCTCATTAAAATGCACTTCATAACATCAAAAGGAGATAATCTGAACCCAAAAAAGAGAATACTGTAGAGATTGGCAGAAGTATCGTGACTTCTTGCTATTGTCATGTTGACAGAGCAGTGAAGAGGAGAAAAAGTGAAGGAATTTCTTTACTCCCAGTGGGTATACCTGCCCAGCCTCTCTCTTGGGCTGACTTCTGAGACCATCATCCTTAGAGAAGCCGATTTACAAGAGTTTTAGTCAAGCCTTGCTTTTAGCTATCTTTGTTATTTTAGAGATCCACCTTGAAAATGTAGTCAAGACCATGCATTCTTTAGATACAAAGAAACTCATTTCAGTAACTCATGCGTAAAATAAATCCAAGCCTAAAATCTGGGATAAAAGGCAACTTACTATCAAACAGTAGGACAGTTCTTAAAAAAATAAGTGATTTTATTAGGAACAAGAAGGGAAGGTCATGTGGCCCACTTATTATTGTCTATCTCCATGCTAATAAAATACGGTTATGAAGTTAAAATGCCAAATCATTTTATCTTATTGATTGTTACCTACAGAAATCAGACTTAAAGACACTAATAATTCTTAACCGAGTGGCATTTTCACTTCCTTTGGGCTTTGATTTGATAAGATTATCAAGGTCTTCACCTCTTTTAAAAAAAGTTTAGATCACTCTCAAAGTATTCTCACAGTATTATATCTAAATAGATATTCCATACTATTTATGATTAATTGAAAACTTTTGGAGGAGCGCCTGGGTGGCTCAGTGGGTTAAAGCCTCTGCTTCAGCTCAGGTCATGACCTCAGGGTCCCGGGATTGAGCCCTGCATCGGGCTCTCTGCTCAGCAGGGGGTCTGCTTCTCCCTCTCTCTCTGCCCGCCTCTCTGCCTACTTGTGATCTCTTTCTCTCTGTCAAATAAATAAATAAAACCTTAAAAAAAAAACTTTTGGAGAAAATTATCATAGAGGAATTATATTAATTTTACATAAAAATTGCCTATCAATAACAGTTAAATTAATCTCTGGGATTTTATATTAGCCAAGTGTAAATTTAGATAGAATTCATTGTAGAGCCTCCAAAGTGAAAATCAGGGTGGTAGGGATCAGACACAGAAGAGAGAAGGCAAACTCAAAGATAGGACCCTCTCAATGTCACTAAGAAGATCACACAGAGAAATTTGGGAGAAAACAACCAAGATTCAGAAACATCAAAACAGTTCTCACCTTCTTCTAGTTTTATCTGTCCCGGCATTCACTTTGATAATCGTTTCGAGATCTTGGCTTCTTTGAAAAAAAAACAGAAACAAAAACACAAAAACCTTGTGTTACTTAGGTTACATTCAGTTTTCTCTGAAATCTGTATAAACAAGAATGTCCCTGAAAGGATATCAAATGTTTCCAGGCCAAATGGCCAGAAAAACTTGGATGTAATTATCCTCAACTGGGCTGTTAATTCCCCAGCAGTACTTGGTTTAAATCAGTTTAGAAGAACTACCCAGCACGCCTCTCACTTTGCAATATTGTCCTTTATATTTCTTGATTTAAATATAAGACTTGGCTCATGTTTAAATTGTCTAAGAAAATATAGAATAAGAGATTATGTAGCAGATTTCCTGCACTTACTTCAGTGTAACTCAAACATGGTCCTATAGAAACAGCATGCATCATATTCCTTTGCTTACTCTCTGATAGGCCTATAAAGTGCAAGTTCATCTGTGACCGAGGAAAGCATAACACGCCCACTTCTCACGAGGTGTGAAAACCCAATTTGAAAAAAGAGAGCCCCGGCAAGGTAGGAACTTTACTTACCCTTTCTCATGTTTGTCAGTCCTTTGATTAACTTTAATAAGACTTCCAAGTCCTTGGTTTCTTCATAACATTGGAGCAAGGAGGACAGCAGACAATAGGAAAAGAGGAAAGAGAGTAATTCAGTCTCTTCTGGCAACAGCAGATTCCTCACCTCAGAAGTAAGATGTTATTATTACCTAAAGCTTCAGAAGTCTTTAGAAATGTTTAATACAAGTGACTCCTCTCTGTGCAAAATGCTGAAGAGATATGCCAATTATTCTAATAATAAAGTCTCAGTCATTACTCAGTTGTGATTAAATCATTTTAATGGCATATTTTTTAATAAAATAATAAACATTCCTGCTATTTAGAACTGAGTTGTTGTATTGACAGTTTATACAATGTTATAATCTTCAGGTTACTTTTATTACTATGCATCATAGCACAAGAGCTCAGTTTCAATATAAGGAGATCTGGATTCAAATCCTAGTTCTGATTTTAATGTGATTTATGACCATGTTCTTTCACTTCTCTGCACCAAGTTTCCTCACTATAAGGGAATCAGACTATGCTATCTTAAGGTCCTTTTTTACATTTTTTACCCTAATGTTTTATCCTTCCTATTCTCAGAAGACCTAATGGTCAAAGACACTGACCTATAAATTGAGGCCAAGTTATTGCAAACTCTTTAACTTTTTATTTTTAAATATTGTATTTATTTATTTGACAGAGAGAGAGAGATCACAAGTAGGCAGAGAGGCAGGCAGAGAGAGAGGGAAGCAGGCTCCCTGCTGAGCAGAGAGCCCGATGCGGGGCTCGATCCCAGGACCCTGAGATCATGACCTGAGCCGAAGGCAGAGGATTTAACCCTCTGAGCCACCCAGGCGCCCCAAATTTTTATTTATTTATTTTTTTAATATTTTATTTATTTGACAGAAAGAAACACAGCAAGAGAGGGAACACAAGCAGGGGGAATGGTAGCGGGAGAAGCAGGCTTCCTGCCGAGCAAGGAGCCCAATGTGGGGCTCGATCCCAGGACTCTGGGATCATGACCTGGGCCGAAGGCAGACGCTTAACGACTGAGCCACCCAGGCGCCCCAAACTTTTTATTTTTAAAGTAAATTTAATGGTTTTATTTTAAGATCCATTTATTTATTTATTTGAGGGGGGGAGAGAGAGAGCACGTGCACATGCAATTCGGGGGACAGGCAGAGTGAAAGGGAGAGAATCTCAAGCAGATTCTTTGCTGAGTGTGGAATCCAATGTGGGGCTCCATCTCACAACCCTGACATCATGACTTAAGCTGAATCCAGGAGTCCCACACTCAACCAACTGAGCCACCCAGGTGCCCCAGTAAATTTAATGTTTTTAATTGAAATAGAGTTGAGGGGCTCAGTTGGTTAAGTATCTTCCTTTGGCTCAGGTCATCATCCCATGTGGGATCAAGCCCCACATTGGGCTCCCCACTTAGCAGGGAGCCTGTTTTTCCTTCTCCCTCTGCCTGCCACTCCCCTTTCTTGTGTTCTCTCTCTTTCTGTGTCAAATAAATAAATCTTTGAAATAGAGTTGACACACAATAGTCACATTAGTTGCAAGTATACAACACAGTGTTTCAACAACTCTATATGTGATACAATGTTCACTACAAGTGTAGCTACCATCTACCACCATATAATGCTATTTTAATTTTAATACCATTGACTATATTCTCTAGAGTGTACCTTTTATCCTCCTGACTTGCTCATTCCATAACTAGAAGCCTGTTTCTTCACTTCCCTTCACACATTTTGTCCATCCCTATACCACATTCCTTTCTGGCAACCATCAGTTGGTTCTCTGTATTTGTGTGCCTATTTCTGCTTTTACGTTTTTTTCTTTTCTTTTTTTTTTAGGTTTCGTATATAAGTGAAATCATATGGTATTTGTCTTTCTCTGTCTGACTTATTTCACTTAGCATAACTCCCTCTAGTTTCATCCATGTTGTCACAAATGGCAAGATCTCATTCTTTTTTATGGCTAAGTAATATTCCTCTCTCTCTCTCTCTCTCTGTGTGTGTGTGTGTGTGTGTGTGTGTGTGTAGATATAAATACACATTTTCTTTATCATTAAACCATTTTAAAAGTAAAAGTTCCCTTCAGGTATTAGTTTGTCCTTTCTTTGTCCTTTCAGGGATAGTTGGTGGAAAGCTAACTTTAATACATTTGTTGATAGACCGCCTTCTTTAAACATGAAAATCATTCATATTAGGGGTGGAAACCAGATGGTCAACATTTTATATCTAAAAGCTTCGGAGATTTTTTTAAAAAAAGATTTTGTTTATTTACTCGAGAGAGAGTGAGGGAGAGAGTGAGAGCAAGTGAGAGAGAGAGCACAGAGGGAGAGGGAGAGGCAGACTCCCACTGAGTAGGGAGCCCAACTCAGGGCTCTATTCCAGGACCTGAGATCATGACCCAAGCTGAAGGCAGATGCTCAACCAACTGAGCCACCCAGGTGCCCCAACCCTTTGGAGATTTAGACTTGTCATTTTTAACAAAAAGTTCAAGGTTCTGAAGTACCCTTGGAAAAGTAGAAATAACTATTATGGCTCCAGTGCTTTATATAAATTAACTACAGACAACAAACCTTTTCCATGCAAATAGTTCAAAGCTATTAGGGAACATCAAAGTTAATCCCTCTAAATCCCCTAGTCGTCCAGGTGTTGCTTTGTTATTTTCATCTGTCTCTGATTTCACTGTGATAAGACTATTGACACCTCAGTTTCTTTCAATATAAAAAAAGAAGGCAAAGAGGGAAGGCTGAAAGAATGACCAGGAACTACAGACTGACTCCATCAGGTCAGTGAGCTCATTCATTCCTGCATCAGAAAGCCAGTTTATCCCACATTACAAATCACATCTCTTTTCTCCTTGCCAGCCCAGAAATGATTTGCTTGAGACGCTCATCCTAATTTTTCTATTTTCTATCGCTTTGGTGGATCCTTCCCAATTTCATTTTTTAAGTATCTGAAATCCCATCTTTTCCTATAAAGCTCATATAACCACTCAGAGGGAATTGACTGTTTTCTCACTTCATCTGTTCTCCATGAGAAGAAAAAATTTTACCTGTAATAATACTTGCACATTGACTTTATAATAATATATTGTTAATAAGGATTCACAGTATCTGTGAAATTATTATTGCCAATTATTTTCATGTTATTATCACATAGACTTTAAGTGTTCTACATCAGAGACAGTTGTGAATGCATCTGCCAAGATCAACTTGGAAAGCTAGAATACCATTCTGGGCACAGACTGGCACAGATAAATGGCTTTAAAAGATAATCAAGACAATAGAAATAATTATCACGTTAGGAAGGAAAATCTAATGACTAACCAAGTACAAGGTAAACAGCCAATCTGGGGGAAAAACAGTAGTGATCTCCTAAATCCTTACACTTTGTCATTCTTGACCCTTCTAGGATTTTCTTTCTTTCCCTTTTTCTTTCTTTTTTTCTTTCTTTCTTTCTTTCTTTCTTTCTTTCTTTCTTTCTTTCTTTCTTTCTTTCTTTCTTTCTTTCTTTCTTTCTTTCTTTCAAGACTATTTATTTATTTGTCAGAGAAAGAGAGAGAGAGAGAGCACAAGCAGGGAGAATAGCAGGCAGAGGGAGAAGCAGGCTCCCCACTGCATAAGGAGCCCGATGTAGGGCTTGATCCCAGGACCCTGAGATCATGACCTGAGTCAAAGGCAGATGCTTAACTGACTAAGCCACCCAGGTGTCCCTTTTCTGAGATTTTCTTTAATAAAACTGTCAAGAATTTGATTCCTTTCCATGTAAAAAATAATGTAAGTCATGTAATTCAATTTTCTAGGACTTTAGTATGTCTAAAATTATATATCAACCTCTAATCATTAACTAACCCTTTTTATGATATAAAATAAGTAAAAGCATGACTTTTGACCCTGAGATATTTACAAATATATGTGAGATATACATTTGAAGTGACTCAACCAAGATTCTAACTGAAAAGTACCTTAGAACATTATAAAGACTTCAGTGGGGAGAGACTATGTTCCCAGTGTTAAAATGTCTTATTAGAGTAAATATAATTAATTCTAAACCAGCCTGTTGTCCATTACTTGTAACAGCCAGCTAAAGTTCTTTCATTTTTAAATACAAAAGGGAACTTGGAGATCATCTGGGTCATGCTCTTCATTTTATGGGATGAGGAAACAGAGGTCTGCAGAGGTTAAGTGACTTGCCCAGGGTCATCCAGATTGATGTGGGAGGCAGAGCCCATATCAAGATGTCCACCCATCTCCTGACCATTCCCCCACCCAAGGCCTGTTCCACCAGCCTTCCTGCCCCTCATCCTGAGCAGGAGGTCACTATCAGGAAATAGCATATAGTTTGGGACTCAATCAAAGAGGCCTGTAAGAGTCACAGCTTACCCTTTGCTCTCTTTGTCTGTTTGAGTATTCATAAAAATGAGATTTTCAAGGCTTTTGGCTCTGTAAACACAAAGAAATTCAAATAAAAGACTACATATTGAAATAAAATTGGGTGGTATCTTGAGAGGTTAGATACAATAAACATTCTTCACGAATTGCTCATTTACTCTTATGAAATGGAAAAGCAGAAATTCTTTTGGGCAATTATGTCTGAGCTAAATGTACAATTCTGAGAGCACTACTCCATCTGCTAGTACATTTCCATGCCAGAGGATACAACTCCTTTCCAGCAACTGTCTGAAAGTATAAAGCAAGCAATCTGGGAGATCATATTTTCAGGTTAGGGACAGATGCACTTACCTTTTTTCTGTTTGCTCTGCCTTAGGATTTGCTCTGAAGAGACCATCAAGACCTTGATTTCTTTACATGCATTGAACAACAACAAAAAAAAACAAACAAATAACAAAAACCCTCATCAGTGGTAACAGCACCTACTTAACTCTTTAGAAATATAGACCAATTTATATTTCTATAGACAGACAGGAAATAGAAGCTGGGTGGGAAAGATGAGTGACAATTCTTGAAATTGCTTTATTCCAAATAGGTATTTTCATAGACTCAAAATTTAAATTGTAGTGGCCCTCAGAGAAAATAAGATCGAAAATACAAACTGGGGATTCACACACAGCCAATAGGTCCATGATGCATTGTATAGACTTCACAGAGCATTTTGTTTTTAATATGAGCCAATGTTGACCTTATGTCTTTATAGATGAAGAAACTGAAAAGGAGCACATTTAAACAAGTTGTTGATAGTCAGTCATAAGACACTGTTGTCAGAACAGGGTACGAACACACCTTTGAATGCTCAGAACAATGAGCTCATTTGACATTTACCTTGTTTCTGTCTCTCTGGTCCTTACCCATTTACTATATTAGTAGGAAGAGTAACAGAGAGAAAGCAAAAACTGCACACACTTCCAACACAGACCTCAATTATTATAATCTTTAAAGTGTGCAACTATAAATGATTCAAAATTAAGGAGGTAAGGTGAACCAAGACAGTAAGTGGCTTTTGTAAAGTGTAAACCTGAGAGCAGTCAGTGACCAAACTAAACCCTGTCCACATACTAATATATTAATATTTCAGGAAGAGAACTGTGGTTATTTATATAACTGCCTTACTAAATAGAGTGTGAAAATCAAAGATACTTTAACATTAGTATCTTTAGATTGTAATAACTATTTATAACAGTGATGAAATGATGATAATTCCTGCAAGCTTTTTATTCAAGATTTGTAGGCTATTTTTAACTTATGTGGGTCCTCATGCTCAAATACTAAAAAAATGTAAGAAGTCACAATTTGCAACTCAATAATAAAGGAAAAAATGGATGTTTTCAAACCTTACCTATTCAAGCTTTTGTTCATTTTGATGAGATTATCCAATTCTTCACTTTGGAATAAACAAACAAATAAACAAACAAAAATCTCACATCAGTAAAAGCCAGTCCTGAGTCAAAGGGCAGGTCCGCCTTAAACCCCTGTTTCTGAGTTCCCTAGAATATGACACATGTCACCAAAATCTTGCTTATCCTTCAGGGCTCTCCTCCAATGCCTCTTTCTCCAACACATACTTCCCAGCCCTTCTATAGAATAGAGTCCTCTACATTTTTGGAAACCTTGCTGCATTTTGTTTTTGGGTTTTTTTGTTTTTGTTTTTGTTTTTGTTTTTACATCTTCTTTATGGCACTAACACCACTATATTTTGTAATGTAGCAACTGCATACTTGTCTCAGGTTAATGTCCCTGCTCCTACATCTCTCTCTCTCACACACATACACATACACCACTTAAAATTTATAACCATGTTTTACATTGGATTCTCTTCTGTCTTTAATACCATATGCTTCAAACAATAAATATTTAATACAGGTTTTTATTTGAATCAACAAATATAGGCACATTGACTAACTACAGATTCTATCTTTACACAATGTACCTACACACAGTAGCTATAGGAAAACACCTGTTCATCAGTAAGTCTGGCTGTTTTCTTAAATTGTGATCCTACTTCATTCTAAGTCTGTTAAATTTGTGATCTTTTGTCTGTATTTGAGAACTGCAATTTTCTGGCTGCTTCCTGGGGAATAATCTGTTTAGGCTAAACCCCTGTGTTCCAGAATATTCCTTAGCATCCCCTGAACACAGGTCTCTCTCCCAGGAAGGCAGTCTCAGTGGATTCTTGGTTCCTGTTTGCTCCTCACACATTGTCTCTCTTTAACATTTCTGTCATCCCTTTGCCCCCATTTCTCTTGCCTTCCTAGTCTAGTTTTTAGATGCCAAATCATGATTTTCTCTTCTCCCTGCTCTAAATTGCACGTTTCCCACACTTTCTCAATGTTCCTTCCTCTTTCTTCTGAGTCATCCCTGGTACTGACTAGGAGGCCATGAGTAGTTACATACTGAGGGTCTCAGGTCGGGGATACGTGGATCCCAACCCAGGATTCACCACTTATTAGCTGGTGACTCTGGGTGAGTTACCTAACCCTTTACCATCTCAGTTTTTCCATCTGTCCAACAAGAATGCTAACTGAACCCACCTGAGAAGAGAATCAATAAGCTAATGTGTATAAGGTGTGCAGCATGATGTCTGGCAAGTCGTAAACTCTCAATTAATTTTAGCCATTATAGGAAATGGTTCCCAGTCTACTAAAATTTTCATTTAATAAATGCTTCCTATATTTATTTTTTAAACTGCTTTTAGAGACATCAAGACTTTGGCTCTGGCTAGACAGGTATAGTTGCTGAGTCATTTATGGGCTTTGAAGATGCCTGGCACAATGCATTGCCGTAATAGCTTAGAGACCTAAAAACATGTTAAATTAACAGCCATTACATAGATAAATCCTTTCAAGTCGTGTTACATATTCACTGGTAGGATTAAAGGCTGAGGAAAAATACTGAAATAGAAATATTGCTGACCCTGACCAAAAAATAGATTAACATACTAACTAGTCCCTTGACACAAAGACCCACTGTTGTTTCTTGCCTGAAATTCCACCATCCAGCTCTGAGAGAACGCATCTGTGTCTCCAAGGAAAAGAGCAAACCTAAGAATTCTGTAAAATTGTAGTCTCAGACCTTTCTGACTCGTGTGAGTCACAGTGAAGTGACAATCAGGATTTGGGGTTGCTCATGTTTATCACAAATGAATGGGCATAAATCATGAGAAGATACTCTGTGGTAAATTAAATAAAATGGAGACAATATTCTGAATAAAAAGTTGGACTTTTAAAATGACCTTATATTGAGGAAAGCTTTGGATATTAAATTTCACCATTGCATGTGCAGTAAATAAAATGTTCTTAATCAGATAGGAGTCCACTTCACACAGGAGTATCACCAAGAGCAGCTCCGGTGGTTAAAGCTATTTCTTCTAGTCCCACAGATGGCCCACAGTAATGGTAGTTGGGTATGTCTATCCAGCAGACATTTCCCCCGGCCGTTGTCAGAGCAGTAACCTTTGCCTGTGAAGAATGCATCTTGTTGTGGAATTAGTTTATTGTGCCTACACAGAGGGGACCGGACTAACTATAATTCTCATTTTTTTTTTTTTTAGCTTTGTGCCAAACCATAATTTTTAGCATCACTCATCCGTCTCTTCCTCAAACACCCCCACCACTCACCAAAAAACTGTTCAATCCCTCCTAAAAATAAAATATTACCTCAACAAAAGTAAATAGATAAAATTAGAGATTGAGGCACTTAGACAAGAGAAATGGAAATGAAACATTCAGGATCCTTTCTGAAGTCCCCTCCAGGATTCAGAGCTTCAATTAGTTTCCTTTACACAGAAGAGCTACCTGTTGCTTCTGTTTCTTCTCTCAGTCTTTTGACTGAGCTGCACTACCTACTCACACTTAGCATTGCTGAATTCCAAGGAGTGAGGAGGATTTTTGTAGGAATGGGATTTAAATTACAGAACGTTTATACTCCAGGTTTTCTGCTGTTCATCATTCTTTACCATAATCTATTATATAAGCACCTACTTTGCCCAAAGCATTGTGTCAGACTCTGTAAATGACTTACGGTCGATAGGACAAAATATTTGCCCAAAGAGATTAAAGAGATGATAGAGAAAATGAAGTATTTACATAGATACCATGATATAACAACAAATATGATTAGTTGTTTAAACACATAAATAGTGGGGCTCTAATAACCTAGAGAAACAGAAGTCACATCTCACTGAATCATTTTGGGAAGACTCAACAGAGGAAGTGATATCTGATCTAGATCTTGAAAAATAGGTAGGACTTGATGGATTGATCCAGTGGCCTTGAGGCCAGGAAAAACTGCCATATGGGTGGAATGGTATAAACAAAGGCAAGGTATCTGGAAACTGTAGGAAGAAAGTAGTTTAATTTGGCATTGCATGTAGGGTAAATGTAAGGGTGAAGTCAGAAATAACTCTGGAATGTTAGGTTGGAGCCAAGTTAACGAAGGTTAAATGTAATTAAATGGGCAATGGGGAGCCAGCAAGGCAGTCGTTCAAGTAGAATTTTAGGAAGAAAACTCTGGCAGTGATGGGGAGTAATGGTTTAGGGGAGGAAAGACTGAGGGAACGTAAGTAAATCTAGATAGCTAGTCTAATAATCTATGATGGAGTCGAATAGGATTTGAATTGGGTGAGACCATGTGCGCAAGAGGAGAATTTTAGACATTTTATGCATATATGCCCGATATTACATTGAGGGGAAAGACGTGGAAGAATCAAGAATGATTCCAGAAAGGTGAGCCTGGCGGAAGGAGAGAACAGAAAGAAGTTAGGAAATAGCTCATGTGGGAAGGAAGGTAAATACGGCTTAGGACATTCTAAATGAGGGTTCTGGGAAGACAGAGAAGTTGAGATCTGAGCCAGCAACACAAATACAGGACAAGACTTGGAACAAGGTCAAAACCGCAAACAGCTGAGGTGACGGAGATGAGTACAATCACCAAAAGACAAAGCAGAGGAAGAAGAGTATTGGTAAATATCTGTCTGACCCATTTTTCAGGGACACTTACCTAAAGAGATTGATTCTTCTTTTTAAATTATATATAGTAAACAGGACGGGGATCTTATTTATATCTGGAACTTCTAAAGGTATGGTTAAGCTTTTTTAAACATAAAGAAAGGAAAAACACAAGCTCAAAAGCTCTGAGCTCTTACCCCTTGTTAGTTTTCTGAAGTGAAGTGGCCACTTTGATGATGTTGTCAAGATCCTGACCCCTTCAAAGGATGGAAAAGAAACACAAGTCAATGATAGTAGAGCTACTTTGAGGTAGCCTGAAATTCTTATGTTTTCAGTAAAGAAAACAATAGTCCATGTGTTCAGGAATTATTGAGTTTAACTGCATAATGAAATAGTTCTAGCATATCAGCTCATGGGGTGTAGGTGTGGGTGTGCGCGCATGTGTGTGCACACCCACCCCCTCAACACACACACACCAGTCATTTCACTGGGCATTGGCTCTGCCATCTAGTGCTCACTGAAGTAACTACAGTTTCTCCTCAACACACTGGCTTCTCTCTAGTTCTGTACTTAAAGGATATGGAAAAGCAGAGTTAACTACTCAAGTAAACACAGAAGTGTGTTCAAAGGTTTTTCAACCAGATCCAAAGGGCATTAAGCAGCATGTCCAGATGCTTAATTCATCCCTCACACGTGGTGAAAGTATCTGTCTTCTTATGCTTCCAAAGGGAAAGAAAGTACACTTTACACTACAGGGTATGTAGAAGCACCTGACGCAGAGGGCTTGAATCCACACGAATCTCCCTAGATCACGGAAAGGAATAATTGGGAAAATCCTCATTGGTGTCCCTGTAATTAAGAACTGTGTTTCACAAACAATGCCTCATAGGAGGTTAATAGGATTCCTGAAGAAAGAATTTTGCAGTCAAGTAAATTTGGGAAATGTAACCAACTTTTGGAGATTCAGAATGTATATAAGCATATTGAAGGTCCTGAGAAGTCCTATGGTAGAGAACTCTATTTTGTTGTGTCTCCTAAATGGGTCAGCCATGAAATCCTTCTTTCACAGAACATGCATTGACACCTTGGGTCAGGTGGGACACAACTTGGGAAATGCTGAGATATGGTTGCACTTGAAGTTACTAAGTACAAGGGAAATATGATTCTCCCCAAAGGTAAGGTATCTATGTGATATATGTTTCAGACTCAGACTTTTCGGAAAGTCAAGGGAGATAACAAAAAAACCAAAAAGTATATAAGTTCTGAACTTTGAAAAATTAGTTGGTCAAAATGGATAAGATGGTAAATTTATTGTTCTGTTTTTACCATAATAATTAAAACTGGTTTATCATATTGATAAACCTATAGGATAGTATCATTTAAAACTAATTTTAAAAACAGGGTTTTTTTTCTAAAAAATAAAAAAAATAAAACCAGGATATAACCAAATTCCATACTGAACCAGATGGGCTGAGTGAGACAATGCCCATAATTCAGGACCATTATGGGGAAAGCTTACCCAAAGATCAATACTATTTGTGAGCCTTTTTCTGGTGATGTGGGTGGATATAATATGGCCTTATTATACAGCCAATCCTAGCAAAGCTTTTGTAGAACAAGTTCAGTAAAATGACTATATTTACACCTATTTATTTAAACATCAGCACAACTATATCATAGACCTAGGGACAAGTGCTGGGAATAAAGAGGTATTTTCCTTTCTTAAGGGGTTTATTTTATTCTGTTATCATTTTCAGACAATTTTGGTTGTTTTCTTTTCTTTCTTTTTTTTTAAAGATTTTATTTATTTATTTGACAGAGAGAGAGAGAAAGAGAGATCACAAGTAGGCAGAGAGGCAGGCAGAGAGAGAGGGGGAAGCAGGCCCCCTGCTGAGCAGAGAGCCCGATGCAGGGCTTGATCCCAGGACCCTGAGATCATGACCTGAGCCGAAGGCAGAGGCTTTAACCCACTGAGCCACCCAGGCGCCCCTTGTTGTTTTCTTAATGTAAAGCTAAGAATAGAAATAAAAGGAATAAAATTCTGTAGGTACATATAAAAATATTAATTACCCCCCATATTGAAGCCAGCTGGAGAACTGATTTTGTCTATTTTATTATCAATTGTCTAGTATTTTTAAGTATTCTAATAAGGCAAACATCATTTCAACAATTACATAGACATAAGTAGAGATCATTGTACCTTATATTTCTTTCAGCAGATCTGTTGGTTTCTGTATTTACATCTGGTTTAGGTGGACATATTTGCCTACATTTTCAAAGTTAAAGATAATGTCTGTTAGGTAAGAAAATACTTCTCTGTTAAATATTAATTTTTAAGGAAACATACATATTCAAAAAGATCACAGTGTGTTGGACCAATAGCACTACTTGAGATAAAAAAAAACTTTAGCTCTTTTGGTTGGTTAGAACTCAGCCATTTCTTATTTGAAATTCTGGAGTCCATTGTAATTTGTAATTTAGCTTATCTCTTTTAACATATATATATTTTTTAAAGATTCTATTTTTTATTTATTTATTTGTCAGAGAGGGAGAGAGAGAGAGATTACAAGTAGGCAGAGAGGCAGGCAGAAGCAGAGGGTGAAGCAGGCTCCCCGCTGAGCAAGGAGCCCGATGTGGGACTTGATCCCAGGACCCTGGGATCATGACCTGAGCTGAAGGCAGCCGCTTAACCAACTGAGCCACCCAGTCATCCCTCTTTTAATATATTTTTAACCACTAGATATATCTAGAAATATCTGTCCTAAATGTGTTTATGTTCATCTTATTTTAGTCTCCAATCATCAATAAAGCATTTTCATACTTATCTCTTACAACTCTTTTTTGTTATTAGGCATCAAATGAATGTTTTTTTTTTTCTTAAAGACTTATCCCATTTGAATACGATCCAGAAATATATTTGCTCAGATGGGATGGGAAATATTTTAAGTTTCCAATACACCCACCACATTGAGAACGACCACACTGAGTTAATAGAACAAGTATATGATATTAGGTTCTGTCAGAGTTTATGATATGTTATTTTCCTAAGTATCTGACTGACCTACTTATATATTCTTGCTTGTTCTCAAAAACCTATATTCAACTATTTTTTTGTCCTCCTGAGGACATGTGTTAATTACATAGGAAACACTTCCCTTTCATATTCTTTCATTAAAATCATCTTGCTGTGATTAAAGTAATCAGGGTTTAAAACATGCAAGTTGTCCTAATTTTATTTTTAAGATCACTGGTAGAAGAAAGAAATTAAAGTAGTAAAAATGGATTAGACCAATTCCCGTGAAATTTAGCTTTTTTCTTTTAATTTACACAAGCTCACTGCTCTAGAGTTTCTGATTTTAGACTACAATTTAGATAGTACTAAAGCCAACTTATTTAAGGTCCCCTAAAAATTCCTATTCAAATTAAGATTTAATTGCTCAATACTATAAAAGGAAAACTAATGTAAGATAGAAAGCTTAAGTTATTTTAAGAGTATAATTATAACCATTGCACAAATAAAAAGTTATAAATTTGGTCAATATTTTTCATTAATTCAATGAAGAAGTATTTTCTTGGCTCATTAATATCTTCTCACCCTGAGGACAAAATTTCAAAGATTCTGCGAAGTTTCACTGAATAGAAATTCAGACCTTGGTTTTTAACTCAATAGGCTTAACACCTAATGCTACAGAGCTCTGCTGCCCAGTCAGCATTTTGTAGCTAAAGTTACCGTCTTCCTGAAGAATAGTTCTAGAATTTTCCTTCACGTTGTCAACAAAAATCACCATCAAAATGCAAAAATACAGGGGCGCCTGGGTGGCTCAGCCCTTAAGCGTCTGCCTTCGGCTCAGGTCATGATCCCAGGGCCCTGGGATCGAGCCCCGCTTCGGGCTCCCTGCTCGGCAGGAAGCCTGCTTCTCCTGCTACCATTCCCTCTGCTTGTGTTCCCTCTCTCGCTGTGTTTCTCTCTGTCAAATCAATAAAAATCTTAAAAAAAAAAAAATGCAAAAATACAAAAGAATCAAAGGCAGGCAAGCAAGTGGATCTAATGTATTCAGTCTTCAATGAGATATCATTTTTAAAATCTCACAATAATAATGGAAATGTGCAATGTACATCTTGAAAAACAGCTCAAGATTATTAAACAGTTTAACAGAAACACATGGGAAATTTTTCAGATCTTTGAATTTGTTTCTAAGTATTAATTATAGAGCATCAGATATTCAAAATGAAAAAGCAAGTCTGCCTTTTTTCCCTTGATTCAGAGAATTTTTTAAAATTGTAACAGTTTTGAAATAAATCACAAATTCCTTAGCTAAAACAAGACTAAAAACTACCCAAAACTATTTCTAACATTAGGAGGGTTTGAGCAGGAACACGAATTTTTAAGAACATCATTAATCAGAAAATACAGCTTTTAATGGGAAACTTAAGTAGGAGTTAATATAAACCAAATATGTGTACACACACACACACACACACACACACACACACACACACACAGTTTCTATCTAGATTATATATGTCAAATACTATATATGTATACATATGTATTTATGTATCTATAGACACAGGGACAGAAGGAAAGAGATTCCTTGTACATAGATTAGAAGAAACCAGAGAATGAACGCTTCCTGAACATGAATACTGTTCAGCTTCTATCTTGAAGGTGTATTTCCATAAGAAGGCCTTGGCTCTAAGTGTGCAAAGGCAAATATAAATACACTCTTGTGTTGGCAAAAAGGAAAGCTTTACAAGTGCTTCTTGTGTGACCGTGTGCACAAAACATACCCATCCTTTGCACAAAACAGGTGACGATTCATTTGCTTTCGTTTCTTTAACTTTGGAATGCCAGGTCTCACCTATTCTCCCGTCTCTGCTGGTTCGTAGATGGAACAGGAGAACTGGGCTTTGGAGGTATTGGAGGGTGAACAGTTGGTTCCCTTTAAAACAGAAAACAGCAGTTCATTTCACCATGGAGACATGGCAAATTTTAGCATCTATTAACTGAATGTACTTGTGGCCTATATGGAAATAACTCATGTGTCTTCTACTACCCCCCCAGCCCCCCAGCATGAGGTAGCTGAAAGGCTAGAATCTATACAGCACTAAACTTTAGAGGAGTCAAATATTTAAATTACAGGTATTTTCAAAGTTCATGTAATCAGATTTTTTGGAAACCCTATCCTCTTTCACTATAGTTTGAAATATAATGTGTCCTTTTAGAAGCTTAATATTTTGCTAGACTATCTAGCTCAAGCTGTGGCATTTTGGGTCAGCAGCAGTGTGATTGTAGTAAATGGTTCTTGGGCATTAACATATAATCTTCTTGAAGAATTATGTCAACCGTCAGGCTGCTATGGAAACAGCAAGAAAGGTTTGCAGTTTTACAGACCTCAAGATAAAGTTGATTTGAAGCTCTTAACTAAATCTGACTTAAATATTGGCAGCACAGGCCAGTTTGCTGCTAGCAAAGCATGTATATACTGTCAGCCTAAACTTTCCAACCAAGAGCCAAGGCAGTCTCTGAGCCAGTGTGATTTGATAACCTAGGAACTGCAGACAGGCAATTATGTCCATCATTTGGACAGAGTCAACACCTTACCCAGGGCATGTCACCCCTCCATCCCCACCACTACTACCCTAGTAGCTCCCTATTAAATTCCATACCTACTAAAAGTACACTTGTGGTCTCGACTCCAGGTACCCCTCCGGCCTCTGCCGCACGCTAGGTGAGCACGTAGGCTCTGGAGTACAGCTGCCTGAACTGTCAGAGCTATGTGATAATGGGTTAACTTGATTCCATCTCTCATCTGTAATGACCTTTCTCATAGGATTGCAGGGTATTGTCAGGACTGAATTAGATCATGCTTTTATTTAACAAACGTTTATTGGTAGCTTTCTATGTACGAGGCACTCTACAAAGTGGATAATCTGGCTCCAAGGGTCCCCCCACCCCGTCATGTTTTGCTAGGACTCCTTGGGCAGCACCAGTAGCTCAGCTGAGGTTCGAGGTCAGGGAATTAAAGCTAGCTGTGTTGTTTTTCTCTCGCCACATTTAGCGGCTTAGGGGGCAGAAACAGATAAAACCAAGAGTGGGATTTAACTAGGTGTAATTCAGCCAAGTGAAAGCAACAAAAAGAATAATGGTGAAGGAGGGGAAGGAGGATGTGAGAAAGTGATGATAAGGAGGCACCGTGGGATCCGAGATGGACATGGAGGGAACAGAGGATATGAGGGAGAGGGAATATGAAAAGTCAGTGGATTGGTGGTTGGTGGGGACAAGAATGAGAAACTTCTGGAATCAGAGGACTGCAGACAGTGAGCTGAATGGAGTAGAAAAAAAGTGGAAGCAGAATGGGAAGATTTGAAATTTTGAAATTTGTATGGTTATTCACAAGGGCAAGATCTATGGGTGGCTAAGGTGGGGCTAAGGACAAGATTATTGGAGAGAAGATCAAGAAAGTGAGAAGTTAAGGTGGGGAAGGATCTTCCACATAGATTTGGAAATCGCCAAGCATTATGACAGGAGACACATGTGAGGCAGACAATGAGCCTGGGTGCCAGCATCTTCAAAGAAGCAGGTGAGTGACTCCGAAACCTACAGATGACTGCAATGAGGAAGAGAAGCTCCTGACGTCACGATTTCAAGGAAGATGGCACAGTTTTAGAGAGGAGAAAGCTAAAATTGATAAGTAGTATCAAAGAGGAGCAAACAAGACCTCTCTTCTTCCTCTGGATCCTGTGGAAGCAGAGTCCTCTGAGAGAACCCAACAGAGGTGAGTGCCATTGAGTCAAAGACAAGACTGCAGAGCAGCTGGCTGTGATGAGAATAGCAGACACATCCTGGGCGGTACTTGGGTTGAGTCAGGCTCAGTGACAGACGGAGCTCTGTGGGGCTAGTCCTGGTGACAAGCAATGATCAGACTGGGCTTCTCCTGGGGGATCCATAGCCATAGAGATGGAGGATGTGATGCAATTAGTTCTAAATCTTTCTCAGCAGAGTGTGGGAAGGATTGTCTGGGTGATGGGCAGTGGAGCAGCAGAGCACGGAGCATGGTAGGTTTCCTGGCTCTTGTGGGGATGGTGGCACTACAGCCAGGAGAAGGAGCCGTAGAGCATTTAAGCTCTTCCTGGCTCACACTAAGTGCTTACTCTATGTCTTGTGCCATGGTTGTTGTTACCCACATGAACCCAATACTTAATTGCCAAAACACTTGTACTCCTAACCACCGCCACCACCATATGCTCTCCGCTCTCTGGCCTACATGCTTCTCCCTTTCCCCTGGATACTTCCTCTTTGCCCTCCAGACTTGGCTTGGGCATTACTGTCTCTGGTGGTACCCAAAGCTGTGCTGGATATATCCTTATGTCTCCCCATAGCACACCCTCTTTATGGCCCATACCACTATTCTGGATTACAAATAATTTTCTGTCTCAATACTGGGCAGAAAGTTCCTAGAAGGATAGTTATATCCCAAATACCAGGACTGTGTGTGATTTGGGTGCCCAGTAAAAGTGTGTTGAAAGAGGGAATGATTGCTGGATTTCTATTTGGTGAGGAAGGAAATGAGTAGTGAAGAGGGGCTTGAAACTTCTAAAATCTGTTCAAATTTAGGGAAAACAATTTACATTAAAACAGTCTCCCTGTTCTGGTTTAGTGTTAGATTTTACAATTAGATATTTTATTTGAACTACCATCATCTCCTCTTCTCGAAAAATATCCCTGTGTTGGGAATAATGGGATATCACACGTGATAATGTGTCTTTTATGTATCTGGGTGGATTAGCTGATTATATGCTGTTCTTCCAGGAGTAGAGGAAAGGGGTTAGAGGGTGGTCAGTCCTGGCTAATAAATCTGCACAGGACACTGGATATCTGCGAACAGGCAGGAGAGAGGTAACATGATGGAAAGGAGGATTATAAAAAGGAGGAAGAGGATGGTGTCGAACTTCACTTATGCCAGAATCACATTGATGAAAAGCTACATTTCATCCATGTTACAATGGCTAAGGCTTCAGAGAGGTGGTAAATACTGACTGGGTATATCTAGGAAACAGATATGGGTAGAGAAGTAGATCTAGGGACACAGTGTGGATATGGTTTGGGGATAACCTACAAAAAGATGTGGGTGGTGCATGAACAATGAATCTTGGAACACTGAAAAAATAAAATTAAATTAAATAAAAAAAAGAAAAGTCGGGCGGGCAGTTGCAAAGGCCAAGAGAAGCAGAGGAGCATATTTATTTCCGAGGGTGCTGCATTCAGACCCCCGCTGGGCAGAGGCTGGGCAATGCCACATTGACTTCCGTTCACCTCAAAGGAGCTTTCATTTGCATCTCTGCAATGACAGCCACAGATGACAGAACCCAAACCCTTAGGGGCAATGAGAGAAGTTATTCATCCCATGCCAGGAGCTTGATGGGATGCCAAGCAGGGGGATTAAAATGCAAGAGCAAGGCAGGAAGCTGGGGCCAGGAATGTTTGAGGCGAAGCAAACAAGAGACATGGATGTGGAATGATCCTGTTTGAATACCACTTTGAGATGCAATGTTTAAGCTTGGAGAAGTTGACCCTTGGCTCTACCCTCTTTCTTTCCCTCAAGCCCCCAAGACCCTTTGCAGGGTTGATACCACCACATTAGTGGCTATGACTGTTAAGAATAACTTTCAGGAATGAAAAGGCAGCTTTCACAAGAAATGGGAAAACTTGCAGATAATAGCCCAATGGCCAGAACTAATAGAAATAACACTGTGAAGCAGTTTATGTTACTTCATTTTCATGTGCTGCTACAAAGATCTCTTGTTTCCGGTATGGCTTTTTTGGACAACATGCCTGGCTCTGTGACTTCTGTTGGACCGCCTTTAGGAGGAGCATTTCATTACTGCAGCACATGCCCAGGTTTGAAATAAGAATAATTGACTGTAATATTTAATTCTGAGTTTTGTTTTTACTTCCCATATACTTAGTCTTTGTTTCCCACACATAGAATTTTTAACAAGGACAAAAGAGATAGAACTTATATTTTTTTGAGTTTTAATGCCATGCTAACTTTGCGAAGCTCTCACAAACATTATTTTAGTCCAACCATACATCTATCCCACAGAGTATGGTTTTTTCCCAATGAGTCAAAAAAGTTGAGTAATTTTCCTTGCATGACAGTGCTAGTAAGTAACTCAGCCAGGGTTTCAACTTAGTTTTTCTAATGTTGAATCTCATGTGCTTCTCTATATCATACTGCATTAAACCAATACTCTTTTCGGTATTCCCAGTGAAAATCTAATAATGATAGATTGTCTTGCATTGTTTCCTTGCCCAAGGATGGCATTGTTAATGAGCACTTATACCAGAGATGCCCCAGGTATAATGTTAGGACACAGCAATGCAGAACAAAATTGGGCATTCAAAAACTAGGAAAGGGGCAGTCCCTGCTCCCAAAGCGCTTATTGAATGCAAAGCGTATGTTCAAAAGAATGATTACTGCAATGAAGTCTCATTTCCTGGTGGCCAGGGGCCATTTCAATAAACCATAACACAGAAATAGATCATGTACTGGACTTAAATTCCAGAGACCTAGGCTGTAGACTAGCTTTGCCACTAACTCAGGTTCACCCTAGAAAGAGAGCTGATTCTTTCAACCTTTGCTTCTTTATAAAAGGGGATGGGTCCAGACCTGTGGCTGGCAAACCTTTACATGACTGTGGGAAGGCAGGGTTATTGCAAGGTGTCTTCAGCTTACAGAGCCCCAAGCACTTGCTATAGACTAAGCACCTTCACATTTATACACTGCACTTCCCAAATGGATGTAGATGCAATTGTGGTTAATACAATTTCAATTACCATAATTCTTGTCAGCTTTATAAGAAAATATGTCAATAGTTTCTAGCCAATAGACATAAAGTGACACAAAATTTTTAAGTATTGCTGAATTCACAGAAGCTTTTGGTCCTTAGATATTTTCTTGAAAACATAAAAAAAAACCAGTCCAATTATTATCAGGTGAAGCAAAAAATTGTAGACTTATATATAAAACATATAAGTATAAAACTTTTAGAAGAAAAATCTTTGTAACCATGGGTTAGGGAGAGAGTTCTCAGATATGACACCTGCAGTACAATTCACTAAAAAATAATAATAATAATTTGATAAGTTGGACTTCATTAAATTAAAAACTTTTGCTCTGCAAAATACATTGTTAAGAGAATGAAAATATAAGCCATACTGGGAGAAAAATATATTTGTAAATCACATTCCTGACAAAGGACTTGTAAGCAGTATATAATTTTTTTAAAACTCAAAAGTCAACAGTAAGTAAACAAGCCACCAAGTGAATAAAATAGGCCAATGATTTGAATAGATACTTCACCAGAGAAGATGTACAAATGATAAGTAGCATATGAGAAGATGCTTGACATCATTAGTCTCTAGGGAAATGCAATTTAAAACCAGGATGACCTACACTACACACCCATTAGAATGGCTAAAATAATTATTTTAAAATCTGACGATACTAAGTGATGTTAAAGAAGTGAGACAACTTGAACTCTCATGCATTGCTGGTGGGGTGCAAAATAGTACAGCCACTTTTAAACTGGCAGTTCCCTATAAAATTAAACATATGCCTACCTTATGACCTAGAAATCCCACTTGTAGGCATTTATTCAAGGGAAATGATCATGCCAAGAAACACATATGCACTAAAACCTGCGTGCAAACATTTAAAGCCCACAAAAACACCCCAAATTTCCTTCACTGGGTGAATGGAAAAATAAACTGTGTAGCTCCATATAATGGAATACGACTCATCAATGAAAAGAAACAAGCTATTGATGCACACAATAGCATGGATGAATCCCACATGCATTATGCTAAGTGAAAGAAACAAGATTGAAAAGGCTATATACACTGTGTGACTCCACGTACTTAATATTATGTATATTCCTGACAGGAAGAAGAAAGATCAGAAGACAAAGTGCCACCAGGTGCAGACACTCCTAAGTAAAATGTAGGTCTTTGCACCCCCCCACCCACTTTTCCCACTGCCCTCCTCCGAGGCTCTTGGAAGCCCAGTTCCTACATCACAGTATGCTCCCGTCACCCACATGACACCTTTCCCAGAAGCCCTGTCTCCTTGCTTCAAAGCCATCCCTTGTTCATGAAATTCAAGCCACCATACTTCAGCATGTCCCAATTCTGCCCAGTTCTAACAGGAAAGAAACATGATTTAGGTCATTGACACCCAAGATTTGGATGACCAGAGACAGCCCCTTTAACCTCTTAGAACTTTCATGCTTTTCACTGAGGTGAGATTTCTAATCTCTAGTTGATAGACCTTCAAACAATACTACTAAAGAGTGAAATAAATTTTTTTAAAAAATCAAACTGTTTGCTTTTTATGGTTGGGGCAGAGGGAGTTGTAACTTGGCAGGGAGCTTGCCCTAGCTATCCTGATTCTCACAGTTTCTTCCTTGCCCCCTGCTTCTGAACCTGAAGATCCCCTACTTCATCATACTTCAAGGGGCTCCCCCAGTAGCAGGAGAGGCAACAGGGACTCCAAGGGATCAGGATTGGTGGAATCTGGATTGGGGGGAAGCAGGGATGACTTTGTTGTTGTTGTTTGAATGTATGAGTTACCTAAAGCTAGTGTTATGAAATCAGAAACTGTATGTTGACCTCACAGGACTGAAAAAAAGCAACTAACTCAATGCTAAAGGTTAAGCCCTTCATTGACACATTTTGAATTAGCTTTCTCCTGATTCTATTCAAATAACACTATTCAAAAATAAAGATTTTCAAAACCTTATTTCAGGTTAATGTTTTAAGCATTTTGAATATCTAGAATGGGTATCTCTTCTTTTTCTTTCTTTCTTTCTTTCTTTCTTTCTTTCTTTCTTTCTTTCTTTCTTTCTTTCGAGAGAGAGAGTACTTGAGTGTACATGCGAGCAGGAGGGGAAGGGGCAGAGGGAGACAGAGAATCCTAAGAAGTCTTCACATCCAGCCTGCAGCCAAGGAGGGGCTGGATCTCATGATCCTGAGATCATGACCTGAACCAAAAATCAAGAGTCGGATGCTTAACTGAGACTCATCTAGGTGTCCCTACAATGGGTATTTCTAGGCATTCAGATAAAATTTTAAACTCACTGTACTTTGACATTTTACTAATATCTTAGAATCTTAATTTTTATAAAACAGTTAATATAAATAATTTGGTTGAGATAAAAATAAAATATATTGATTTAATTTACCGTGACAACAAACTTTGCTGAGTGTTTGGTACCAATAGAGTTAAAAATGTAGCAGTATAATTAGAAAGGTTACATTTTACCATTTATAGTTACAGACATAAAAATATAACTAGTGCAAAGTTGCCATGGCAACTCACATCTCAATCAGGATTTTCTTTCCTCTTTCAACTCTACCAACCAGCTAACTGAAAGTGAAAACCACTGAAAAGGGAGAGGTTGGAACAAATATGGATGGGAAATTATAAAAGTACATAGCAAGCATTTAACTATATGGTAGTTTCCTAGAGAAATTTGTTAGGTGTGTTTCCACTATTGCTATTGTGTGTGGGGTTTTTTGTTTGTTTCCACTATTTTAATTTTATCAGAAGCTATGTATTTTCTTCCCTATCTTCAGAAATGAGTCCAGAAAAAAACACATTGGTGTTTTGGTAATGGTGGTGGTGGCAGTGGCTTCAGTGCTGGTCTTGAATCACCATAATGGGTAACATCATAAATATTCATGTTGTCTGTTAAACAACTGTCTTAATTCAGCTTCAGTGAGTTTCTTAAATGAGCTCCACATGCCATTTAACCACTGAATCTCTAAATCACCTAAACACATAGAAGCTCTTGAATGTATCATAAACAGAATACATTTAACGGTCAGTTCTGGAATCAGAAGCAACTTCAACATTAACTTCCTAGAAATGCTGTGTCCACAGTTTGTTGTGATTTGACGGAATATTTCTCATGAATGGTGCCTTTTATCCATGCCCCGGCTCAAGCTTGGCAAACGCAATCACTCTTTTGAAGGACTCAAAATTGAGGAAAAGTTTAAGAACTTGAAAACTGAAGACATACACAAGTGATTGCTGACAATTAGTTTTGTGTCAAGCTTTCTGATATATCCTAAAGCAAGAAGTGAGAAAGGCAGACTTCTCTGGCTCTTACCAAACAATTACCCATAGTGATGACATTTGTACTTTCTTTTATATATTTTATAATCTCTAGCATGTACTCACACCTCAAATCACATAACAGCAAATAGCTAACTCTTAAAAAAGAAATACAATATTCCGAAAAGGTACCTAAACTTATCACAAATTATAAACAGAATATCTACAAATGGGTATCTAGACATTTTTCCATATGACTTTGAATTTGCAATTACTAGATTTTCTGCACCATTAAATATTGCTGATAGAGAATGAATGCAGAGAATGCCTCTTGGATAAAAATCCCATTGTTCCACACATATAAACAGACACACAGGGGTGTGTGCACATGCATACGCATGCACACACACACACACACACACACACACACACACCATACTCTCTGGCATTAGAACCTTTGCTCCTACACTCCTTTCTTCTTGGAATGACTCCATCCCCACCTCCTGTACATGGCTCACTCTTGCCTATCCTACTGTACCTCAGACACATCTTCTATTGGCTCCTCCTCCACGTCTCCATATATTTTGTGGCTATTGCAACCTTTGTGTTTATCATACCCTCAAGAACTCGCTCTCAGTTGGGACCAGTCTTCATGTTTAGCACTCCTGGCTCAAGCTGATTCCCTAATACACTTTGACCTTCTTGATATTGGGACTAGGTCTTACACATCTTGTATTCTTAGCTTCTAGCAAAGTGCTTTCCTAGAACATAGTCAGAGCTCAGTAATCATTTGGAAAGATGAGAGACAAACATAGAGGAAGAGAGAGAGAGAGCTATTTAAACTATCATAGCTTAAGTACATAGAAAAAAGTCTAACTACAAAAAGACAAATATCATAATGGGTTGAGGGAATTCCCTATCTTGTAGTTACTAAGAAATATTATAATCCATTGATACATTGGTATTAATATGTACTTATTAATCAATTATTATGTATAAAATCGTATGAATGATTCAAGGAATTATAAGATGATGCCATCTACTTAATTAGTTTACCATGAAAATAAATAATGTTCTAAGGTAATAGACAATTAATTGCCAAGTGAGGATTGTAGACACTAAGCATTTTGAGTTCAGATAACAAAAACAACCCCCTGGACTGAGAAAGCTGGGGTGGAAGTGAGATTCATACGAGACTTTGAAGGATGGGCTGGTTTGGGATGTAGAATGCATCCACTCTGCCTCCCCACTACAGATCTCGTATTACACTTCACCTTTCCCATGCAATTGTAACAGAGTCTCATTTTCTGGTTCCTCCTTCACCACATGATGTGTAGACACACATCAAGGTTTAACTTTCATTCTCTTCTCACTTAATATTTTCTCTATTTCTGAAGGTACCATATTTAAATCTCTGGTATCATTTCCAAACCTGGATCTGGGGCACCAACTTCTTACCTGAGCACCTCCCTCATTTCCCACTGTTTGGTAGTCACCTCCACAAATATATCCTTTTAGTTTCCCAGACCCTACCTGTTCAAATCAATGAATAGCCTCTTAAAACCAATTGTGTATTCCCCATTCTGCTCCTGTTTATTCCTATACTGACTGGTGGTATCACTAGGCTTAAAATCACCCTGGGCTTAAAAACCTAGCATTATGTAATTCCTTCCTTCCCCCTAAATGCCACACCTCTTTCAGGACCCTTCCCTGAATCCCCTGTTAGAAACTTTCTTTACAACATCAGAGTTCCCAGAGAATGTTGGTGCTTTTCTTATGATTCCACAGCTGATCTTGGGTTGTGATTTCTTCTGCATCCATACCACCCAACTTTGGAAGCCATAAAAGCCCCCAAACCGCTTCTGCCTGTCAGAGTTCTCTGACCCAGGAACTGCCTTCCATGCTACTAAGTGGCATCACCTAAATATGAAAGCCTCCTCTATGAATCTCCCTTTCCTTCAGGAGTTCCCTTGCCCTCTTTCCCTTCTGGGTGGTGGCCTCTGTGCAGTTGCTTTAGGAAAGTCTTATGAAGGAGTGACTCCCTCCCCAGGCAAACCTATCAAAGTACCATTCGAATAAGGCTCAGAGTGTGCAACTACCTCCCAGTGGTCATATCCTTTTTCTTGAATGGCACCCAAGTCCCTAACCCTTACTACAATGACTACTGAAAAAGAAAAAGGGGATAGGTAAATGACAGTTTTAACGTTTTAAGTGTGGGTGACTGGATGTTTATATTATTGTGACACGAGAAAATAATTTTATTTTAAAAGGTAGCATAGAGTGCTTCCCAAAGAGAGACTATATCATCATGTTTGGTTATGGGGATGAGATTTTCTGAGAAGAGCCTGGCACAGCAAAGAGAGAACTACACTGCCTGCATAAATAATTAATAGAAATTTGAGGGGTGGAGGGAAGAGGGGAGAGGAGAAGGAGGAGGTAGGGGGAAAGAAAAAGAAAGATGGAAGAAAGGAGTGAGGGGCTGTTGAGCAAAATGGCAACAAGATCAGGCCTGCAGAGAAATGTCAGCCAAGAAAAAATAACCCATAACAGGTGTGGCCAAAGAACTAACAAATAGGAATTTCAAACATTACATTTGACTTTGTTTGGGCTGGGCTTCTACAATGTTTTGCTAGCACTTTTACCATCCCATGTTTTTATTAAAATCTTATGCAGCTGGTATTTGGGCAAATCAAGGGGGGAAAGCTGCCGTCTTCTATACCTGAGTGAGTATGAAGCAGAGAGAATAGAACAGACATGAGTCAGAAGTGATATTTTGAAGAGAAACCAGATGAAAACATGGCCACAACAATGTAAGTGCCTCCAAATGGGGGAAAAGACAGGATTCTAAGCAGAGAGGACTTTATATGCTAAGACTCTACAGAAGGTGGGATATGGTGCATTTAAAACAGATTATGTGACCAGAACAGAGAGCAAAGGGGAGTTATGAGGGATGGAAGGCAGGTAAGGGCAGTAGTCAGTGCTAAAGATTTGGGTCTTTATTCTAAGAACAATGAAAAGTCATATTTTTATTTAGGAGGGTGATATGTTCCAATTATCCTTTTTTTTTTTTAAGATTTTATTTTTATTTTTTGACAGAGAGATCACAAGTAGGCAGAGGCAGGCAGAGAGAGAGGGGGAAGCAGGCTCCCTGCTGAGCAGAGAGCCCCATGCGGGGCTAGATCCCAGGACCCCGGGATCATGACCTGAGCCGAAGGCAGAGGCTTTAACCGACTGAGCCACCCAGGCGCCCCTCCAATTATCCTTTTATAAATATCACTTGGGCAGCTGTGTAGAGAAGAGATTAGGGGAGTGAGTACCAGGATGGATGAGGGGAGAATTCCTAGGAAGCTACTACTGTAGTCCAGTAGAAGTCCAAAGATCCAATGATAGAAACAGAAGGAGGGATATGGATTCAAGAGGCATCTTGCAGATAAACTGATAGGATTTACTAAATGGATTGGATATTGGTGATTAAGGAAAGAAAAGTATAAAAAATAACAAAGTTTTCAAGTGTCAATGGGCTGAAGGATGGTATTATTAATTGAGACAGAGGACCAGGTTAGTGTGGAAAATTAGGAATTACATTCTGAACATGTGAGGTTTGCAATACTTTTGAGAAATATAAGGGAAGATGCTGAGCAAACAGCTGTCCAAAGTCACTCAGGGAAGAGGTGTGGAGTGGCAGTAAGTGGAATCAAGAGCACACAAGGATCACTGAGGCGTGGATAACCTGGGGACGGACCTAATACAGAATGAGAACAGGGGAGGAACTTTGAAGCTTTAGGAGAATCAACAATTAACGGCTGGTATAGGATGATGAGGTGGCAAAGGAGACTGAGAAAGAACAGTTAGAGGAAGGAAACCCAGGAGTATGTCTGGGTTGGGAAAGGGAGGGTTAGGGGGGTGCTTCTCAAAAGATAAGGAGAGAGATTTCCTAAAGGCACGAATAGCCAGTAATGCTTTCTGAAAGGTCAAGTAATCACAGGAACTGAAATGTCAACAAGAATTTATCAGCAAGGTCATTTGTGACCTTGAGGAGAGCTATTTCTGTGAATTAATGGTGATGGGAACCAGAGAATAAAGGTGGCAAGTATCACCAACTTTTCTGAAAACTTTGCTTGCAGTGGAGAGATAAGGTGCAGGTCGAATTGATTTGTGTAATTAGGCTATTATTATTATTATAATTATTTTTAAGTAGGCTCTTTGCCCAGCAGTGAAGCCAAGGCAGGGCTTGAACTCCGGACTGAGCTGAGATCAGGAGTCAGATGCTTAAACAATTGAGCCACCCAGGAACCCCTAGGCTATTCATTTTGTTTTCCTGAGAAAGAGAGTGCTTGTGCATGGGGAGGAGGGCAGGGTAGAGGAAGAGGGAGATGAAGAATGTTAAGCAGGTTCCAAACTCAGTGCAGAGCCTCCCCAAGGCTCCATCTCATAACTCTGAGACTATGACCCCAGTCAAAATCAAGAGTCTGCCACTTAACCAACTGAACCACCCAGGCCCCCCTAGAATATTAATTTCTAAGAAGCTATTTTTTTAGAGGAAAGCGGTTTGAATATAGAAAAGGAGGGTTAAACCAGTGAAGCAAGGATTTGATCATGGAGGTAGGAGGAGAGACTGATGACAGTAACAAGGAACAGCAATTATAGAAGTTAAATCTTGATTCCATCTTAATTAAAATGAAAAGAAATTATAAGTTCTGGGGCATTTGATAAGAATATTTCAGAAGAAATAACCTTGTTGACACAGAGGGTCATTCAAATGTGATGCTGGTTTTTGCCCTTCTCAGCAAGAAAAGGAAGAGGAAGTCAGAAAATATTTCTATCCCAATGACCAAAGAGCTGCCTTAGAAACCATGGGAAGGTTTTATTTAAGTTTCAAACTTTACATGCTATGTCTTGTTACCATGAATCACAGCTTCTCTCTTTAACCTTGTTTTATTGAAGAAGAAAAAAAAAAGACAAGAGGCTTTCAAGATATTTAACTCTTAACTCCAAAATTCTGTTTGATCACCCAGAACTTAACCTCTCATCATAAGACTAATGTATATTGTACATAAAAGGATACTTGTTTTAAGAAATTGCTTTTTTTTCTTTAGCTATAATATATGGTTATTTTAGAATTCTCATTTAATCTCTAGTTGAACTCAGCAGGCTTTTGTTAATTGTACCCAGAATTACATGTAGGTATAGTTATAGGTGCAGATACAGAAAGAGATATAGATATAAACACAGTCCTATATAGTCATAGGTATAAGTATACATACACATATAAATGTAGATAAAGCTATGATAGCATGGGTTCCTCTGCTGGTAAAAGAGTTTGAGACACTTTGTAATGCTGCTTACATCATGCCTGTAATAGATTTTAATCCAAACATGATGTCAACACAAGTTTTCAACCCAAATACAACTAAGTTTGACTTTTTCATATTCTATAAGAAAGGAGCAACTGAGGAATGGCATGATCCCTGGTGTCAAAGGCCACAGAGAGGTCAAGGGGGAGAAAAGTTGAGGAAAAAGACTCACTCCAACAATGGCTGGGAGGCCTGGTGGTCATTTCAAATGTGCAGCACAGACAGGGGTGTGTGAGAGAAAATGAAATCTCTGGGAAAGATCCTATGATGGGAGAAAAGAAGGTTCACAATATGAAGAACAGAAAGGAGAACAAGAGTGTCAGTATTAAGGGGAAATTCTCTTGCAAGAGACACGAGGATGGGAAAAAAGAGAAGGGGACCAATGTATAAATGAGGGATGGGGGAAATATGCTTAGCATTGAGCTATTAGGTAATATTAAAAATCATTGTCCTCCATTTTTATTTTTTTAACCTATTTTCATTTTCTTTGTGTTGTTTTGGGGACAAAGATCTCTTTTTGAAGTATTTGCTTCTTTTTATCATTTAATAATTGCTTCTATTTTTCAGCTTTCACTAAAAAGGCTCTTTTTCAGCCCTAGGAATGCACTGGCATTAAAGGTGAGAAACAGAAGCTGTACTCTGAGCTTTTCCAAAGAAAAGCACTTTAGAAATCAAAGGCATTGCTATTTTGT
>CM053605.1:141725028-141739216 GCA_028646535.1 Procyon lotor | reverse complement strand
CTGCTTCTGGTGATCTAAACGTGGACATGTTTCTGAGGAAAAAATACAAAAGAGGCAAAAGTTTGAGCAACAAAGAATGAATATTTGCATCAATTTGCAATTGTCCATGAATTTAGAGTTGCTATTTAAATACAGACATTATTTGAGAGAAAGAGAAAGAAAAGAATCACTATTTGAATAAATTTGATAAGGTGATTTCATGATCTGTCTTGTACTAGATTCTAAAAGAAATCATTTTATTTCAGAAAATTTAGTATCATTTAAGTCCAATGTTTTTATTTGTGGAGTTCAGTAATTTTCTTTAGCACTAAGACCATAAAATTGGCATTTACGTTATTTCATACTCTTGCCACCAAGTTACTTTAAAACAAAAACATGAACGTGGTAAGAATGATGAGTTGAAGCAATGAACTCTTTCAATATTTTAAGGAAGGCAACAGGGACGCCTGGGTGGCTCAGTTGGTTAAGAATCTTTCTTTAGCTCAGGTCATGATCCCAGGGCCCTGGGATGGAATCCTGCATTGGGCTACTTGCTCAGTGGGGAGTCTGCTTCTCCCTCTACCTGCTACTCCCCTGGTTGAGCACTCTCTCTCTGACAAATAAATGAATAAAATCTTCTTAAAAATTAAGCAAGGCAACAAAGACTTTCTATTTCTCTAACCATGAAGAGGAATAAAGGTATATACTCCAGAATTTTTGTGTTTAAAAACTAGAGGATAAGAATTTACAGAAAGATATCAAGTAGGATAGAAGAACTGTAAGTAAATAAGTCATGCTTAGAAAATTACTGTACTTGGGTCTTTCCCAAAGTCAATAGATACTGGTACCTATTGGTTAGTCGGTTATCCAAGGTATTGGCCTTATATGTTTTAGTGGCATCATTTCTGTCTGAGATCCTTTATAAAGAAACAAGACACAAATTTGTATGAACATTTAGATCATTGAAGTCCTTTCATACCTCTGTCACAAAAGAATAACTCCACAATATAATCTTTCACTGGTAAAGAGATTTGTTTTCAGGTGTTACATTTTAGAATATTTTGCAATTTAAAAAAAGCTACTTAAGACAAAATCTGTTGGGGCGCCTGGGTGGCTCAGCCGTTAAGCCTCTGCCTTCGGCTCAGGTCATGATCCCAGGGTCCTGGGATCAAGCCCCACATCGGGCTCTCTGCTCAGCAGGGAGCCTGCTTCTCCCGCTACCATTCCCTCTGCTTGGGTTCCCTCTCTCACTGTGTTTCTCGCTGTCAAATAAATAAAATCTTTAAAAAAAAAAAAAAAGACAAAATCTGTTTATGAGGCTATTTTGAAACATTTTGGAATTTTTAAGGTTTATGTTTTCTACTAGACTTTCTGATTCATGGAGCATTTAACCCACTATTTTATATTCATTACTGTTTAATAATACAGTTGACCCTTGAACCAAATGGATTTGAACTGCATAGGTTCACTTACATGCAGATTTTTTTGATGAATACAGTATGGTATTATAAATGTATTTTCTTTTCTTTGTGATTTTCTTAATAACATTTTCTTTTTCCTAGCTTACTTTATTGTAAGAATTCAGTTATGTATAACACACAAAATATGTGTTAATCATCTGTTTATGTAATTGGTAAGGCTTCCAGTCAAGAAGGGTTATAGTAATTTAGTTTGGGAAGTCAAAAATTATATGTGAATTTTTGATTGCACAGGTACCCCAAAACCCTGTATTGTCAACTGTATATCCAGTCAAGGACAGTACTTCCCAAGTCTGGAAAAGCCATCAGTGAAAGACAAGGATTTTTTTTAAGATATTTTGTGGCATAGACAATGCTGTATGTTTGCCAAACTAATTTTCTTTTCCTTCTGAGCACACAGGAAAACCACATTTCCCATTCTTCATTGCAATTAACTTGGGACTGTGTAATTGAATTCTTGACTAAAGGATGTGGGCAGAAATACTGTTTGCTACTTTCAGACTCATCATAAAACCTCTTGAGTGATCTTCCTTGTTCTTTCTTCCTCTTCCCACTATGGTTTTGTTGTGTATGGGTTGAAGATGGCTGCATCAAAACATGAACAGAGGTCCCTGAGTTACTTGAGGGAGCTAAGACATCCCCTATCTTCCAGCCTATTTTGCTAAACCACAGTAGATTTGGGGGCAAGAGAGGGAACTTTTTAAAAGAGTTACTCTACCCTGGTGAATTAGTTTACTTTGACTTACACATTTAGTTAATAGCCTCTACAGAGGTTTTAATCTTTCAAATCCCAGGTCTCCTCAAGGAAGTCACATCTGGAAAAGGTCTATTTGTCCCAAGTGTCAGAAAAGACAAATTAGGAATCCCGTGGTCTCCATGCTAATGGTGGGCTCTCATGACTACAGAGCCTTCTTCCCTTCCTTCCCTCATCACCTATGTGGGCAATACTGCATGTAATAATAAAAGTCGCTCCCTACTCTTTGCTGCTTCTTGTATACATTTCCTCTATTCTAAAATATCCTTATACAAGGGAGGCATAATTATTTTCATTTTATAGTTGAAGAAATGGAGTCTCAGAGAGGTGAGTGACTTTCTCTTGGCTACCCAGCTAAGAAGTAGGGTATCTCTGGAATAAAAGTCTTTCCAGTAGGGCTCAATGTCGTACATCTGATTCTGAAATGTGATTGTTTCAACACTCTTGCATTAATTAGGTCAAAATGTCTTCCTGTACTTACTATTCTTCACCTGCACTATCTCCTCTATGCCACTAGGGGGATCAGTCTGTGAGTAATAATGGGGAGAGCTCTAAACCACCACGATTCCAATACATACGTCAATTTCTTATTACTTAGGGAGATTAACTTTGTATTTCTCTTGAAAATTAAGCTTCTGCCAACTAGTGATATGAAATAGGTTGTTTTGATAAGTGTCAATCTTGGAGAGAGGAAATACTCAAATATAGTCATTTAGCAGTATGATCATAAGAACCAAAGGAAAGTTACACTTCCATAATCGAACACTAGAGGGCACCACAACCTAGGTTATCCAAATTAGTCATTAGCCCACCTTGAGGATTTGGACCCTCTTGCATGCTACATACATTAGTATTTACTTATGTTTCCTTAGAACATCTCATATTTTTACCTACATATATATTTTTAAAAGAGAACTCCAAATATAAAGTCAGTACTTTTCTCATATTCATTTAAAAATAAGTGCATTATTATGGGGCACCGTAGTGGAGCATGCCGCTCTTGATCTTGGGGTGGTGTGTTCAAGCCCCACTCTGGGTAGAGATTACTTAAAAATAAAATCTTAAACAAAATAAAAATAAAAAATAAATGCATTATTGAAATACATACACACGTGCATACCAGATATATTTGGTCATCTTGCTCCTAAAATTATTTCTTATCTCACATTTGGAGTGGCCAGCATTATGAAAAATTTGACTCCTAATAGGACTTGCTTTCTTTACTGATTCCTGAGTTCTCTCCTTCACATCTATTTCCACCCTTAGGGAGATGTGGCATACTGCTGGGACTCAGGTCTGCCTTGGGAATGAACTGACCAAACATGCCACTAAACCTCTGTGTAAATAAAGCAAGTCATCACTGGCCTCATTTTTTAGGGTATAAAATGAAAGATTTGGCTAGATTGGTGGTTCTGAATTTCAGTTGCACCCTAGAATCACTTCATAAGCTTTATAAATGCCCAAGTCCCATCTCAGACTAATTAAATCAGAATTTTAAGGGCCAGAGGTGGTGCAACCAAGTTATCAGTAAAGTTTAAAAGCTCTCTTAGTGGGTGCCTGGGTGGCTCAGTGGGTTGAAGCCTCTGCCTTTGGCTCAGGTCATGATCTCAGGGTCCTGGGATTGAGTCCCGCATCGGGCTCTCTGCTCGGCGGGGAGCCTGCTTCCCCCTCTCTCTCTGCCTACTTGTGATCTCTCTCTCTGTGTCAAATAAGTAAATAAAAAATCTTTAATAAATGAATGAATGAATGAATGAATGAATGAATGAAAGCTCTCTTAGTGATTCTAATTTGCAGCAGAGACTGAGAATGACTCATCTTGTTAGCCTGTGAGGTCTGGTCTAGTTCATTGCTAACCTTCCAAGGCTCTGTCTTGACTGGCCCAATGTAGACCTTCAGATATAAAACCTACAAAGGCATGGGTCTCCCACATATTTACCTTTCTTGAGGCATAATTATCTCACTTTCAGATTCATTCCTAGAAATAGAGTTTCCGTCTTCAACTAACGATGCAGCAGGATAGCCCTCAAGGCCAACGTGAATGGACAGTTATTTTGACTCCTCTCTCCACTCAGTGCTGTGGAGATGAGATCTTGTACAGATACTTCTACAAACTAATTTTTTTGAGGCTATTAATTATAAGAATAACAGTGTGGATTAGCCTCTATTAAGAAAGATTGGCTTGAAAAACCTATGAGTGGTACAGAAGTATGTACATTTCCTACATGAATTAATGTTGGCAAATACTGAATATAGAATATATTAGATACCATAAATTTCAGCACGTCTGCTTAAAATGCATCAGGTCGTATTTTTGTCTACAATAGCAGCATATCTTTAGCTACAGGGAGTGACTTAAACTGTCAATAGCCTCAGGTGTCCATTATCTAGACTCCAACTAAAAATGTTAACTTTGCCCTTTACATATGCTTACTGAGTATCTCTACCAAATATAAGATAAAATGTGATTTGTAGCATTTACACTTCTTTGATCTAAATAGACATTTCTCTGGGTACCTGGGTGGTTTAGTCAATTAAGTGTCTAACTGTAGATTTCAGCTCAGGTCTTGATCTCAGGGTTGTGAGTTCAAGCCCTGCACTGGGCTCCACGCTGGGTATGGAGACTACTTTTTAAAAAAATAGATGTTTCTCAATTTTCTCCATAAAGATGAGCCTTTTTCCTTTGTGTAGGAGGGAACTAACAATAGGCACAATATAATGGACCCATTCTATTGACCATATGGTGACCGTAGTGTCACCCACAAGAGTAGTCTCACTTACTAAAGAGTCTTTATACTACAGTGGCACAAACCTATTTGATTAGTAAAACGTATAGTCTCTATAAAAATAGAAACAGCTGTTTTCCACCAGTGGGATGGAAAGCCCAAAAGTTAGAATAAAAACTGACTATCATACTCACAAAAATAACTAGATTCTCCATTTTAAACTGAACAGATCCCATGTAGTGTCCACTCTGCTTATGCTCAAACCAGTTTCTTCAGAATTGTTCTTATCAATCTACTATTAGCAGGATTTTAGGAAAATAGCATGTTGAATCAAGATTTTGTGAATTTTGAAGATAATTCAATCCGAATAGCCCTTCTATCCCTGGGATAAAGTATCATGGTTCAAAACTTACTTTGGGAAACATTTAAATACCTCATGGTTGTTTAAAAAAAAAAATGAGATTTCATAGACATTTTGCATTTTGCTTTACATGGTTCAAAAACACCTTACCTGTCTAAAGTGTCATCAGATCTGTACCGACTAATCGTAGCTTTTGGCTCATCTCTCTCGTTTGCTTTTCTGTAGCAAAAAATAATTACAAAAAGATCAAATAAATTACAAAAAAACATTTATAAAGTCTATCATGCTTTGGTAAAATTTTGGCCTATTTTTGGCCTCCAAAATTGCATGGAGATGTACATGTTACCAAGGAAAGAGATTCAGAGTATCTATGTCTTCCAAGGTTTTGACTTGGATAGAATAAATTATGGCAAACCCAACTCCCCATGCTAATAAAGGAATTCTTCTCTGGATCCAATGATTGTTAACTACAATGTTACATATTCAAATTGGGGATAAGGATATGCAAAACAAACAACACGACATGCAAAGTGGTTAATAAGTAATATGTACTCTTAGCAATACTGTTGGCTTTTACATAGAAGAACTCAAGAACTCACAGAACTTACAAGAGTATAAAGAACTCAAGAACTTACAAGAAGAACATAAGAACTCAATCCTTTAAAAAGCAGCTATGTTTTGTTTGCTGAATTCTAGTAGTATGATGAGCCAGCTCAAAAGGCTGAATACAAATAGCTTTATTTAAAGTTCAGCACCGTGGACAGGGTTGAAAAAAAAAGAATTTGCTGACTGAAGGGAGAGGGAAGAAAGGAAAAGAAGGGAACAGGAAAAGCTAGAAAGAAATGAAGGGAAGAGAGAGCGAGAAGAGAGAAAGGAGAGATGTAGCGGGAAGAGAGGAGAAGAAAGGGCAGATAAGGAGAAGTAGGGAGAAGAGAGATAGAAGGCAAGGAAAAGTTGAGGAAGACAGGTAAGCAGAACAAAGGGGAGAGGAAAGAAGACAAGAAAAGAAGGAAAGAGAGGAGAGGAGTTTCGATAGTTGGAATCAGATCATCAAACAAATGGGAATATCTTGATCAGACTGATCAATCGGCAAAGACAGGTTGTTTAACACCTTATATAACCCTGTGATACAGGAAAAGCAAGCTCTTTGATGAATTATACCATGATTTACTTTGTTTGCATTTCAAAGCATCATTTGAAGCTGACAGATCAAAGATACTGAATCTGAAAAAGCACTAAAACAGTACATGCACTTAGAATTTAATTTTTAACTTGATATAGTGTATTTTTATTAAGCAAATATTCGAAGTTAATAATATACAATTTCCTGTGCTGATGACTATGAGCAAGTCAAGAATAAAAAAATTATGGACTTGACTGACACAGAACTAGAGAGACATGTTAGATATGTACACCCAAGGGCAGATAGTGGCCAGTGTCATAGAAGAGGTTCAGAGAAAGTGCAAGGAAGTTCTACGGTGAGAACATTTATTTCTAGGTAAAAGAATCAAAGAGGGCTTCACGGGTAAAGTGCAGTTTGAGCTGGGCCCTGGAGGATCAATAGCTGTGAACATTTTTGAACGGAAGCGGAGGGAACAGGGTCTGTTGGTGCAAGAGAAAGGGAAAGAAAATTGCCTAATGTGATTCTCTGAGTTTTAAAGGAAGCTCATGGTCTAGTTCATCATTGTGTTGAATGTATGAACGTAAACAGGCACTGCAGGGCCGTCTGACTCCGTTCAGTCAAACAGCCCCTTCTCAGATAGCATCACTTTATGTCTTATTATCTGGCTTTATTCTTCCTAGCACTTAAGGCAACACAACACATGATATGGTGTTTATTTATTTTCAGTCTCTCCCCTCCTCTACCTTCAACTAGGATACACGTTCTCTGGAAGCAGGGAGAGACCTCAAACCAGTGTCTGGTTGACAGTAGGCTTCTCTGCAAGTATTTGTGCTACCAGTCTTATCTGACCGATTTAAACAATCTGGCAGAAAGACACAGCAGAAGTTCCTCATTCATGCCTACTAGGAAGCTATTATCTAAGGTGAGGAGAATATATTGTTCATCTTCCGTTTCCTTTAGTCTTTTTAGTCTCTGCTCGCACGGAGCTTTTTGCACACATTACCACTTCGGCTGGAAGCACTTCTCTCCTGCTTCATGCCCACCAGCAGCCTTTCCCAACTCAGAAACCCCTCCTAATCCTTTGAACAGCAGCATCAAAACCAAAGACTATTTTCTGGGTGCCACCTCTGATTAATTCAGGCAGAGTTGGGCTCTCTCGTCTCTACTCCCATGGCACTGTCACACACTTCTACAATAGCACCTCCATGGTAAATTTTAGTGTTGTAGTCTATGGATCCATATTTTTCCAGCATATAAAGGGCTCCCTAAGGTCAAGAGTGGTATCTAATGCATCTTTGTGTTCCCAGTACCTAGTACTATGGCAGCACATAACAGATGCTCCAGAACAGTGTTAAGTGTCCACTAATGTGGGTACAGCCTCTTTGAAAGGGTAGGAAAGGGCCAAGTGGGCCTCTATATGACCCAGTACAAGGAGATAAATCATCTGCACTACCCTTCTAGGAACATGTATTTTGAAACCCTAGCTATGGGTCATGGGGAAAGCATCTCGGGCTCACACACTTTTGTTGCTGAAAATAAAAGTTCAATGGACTGTGTTAGCGAGTATATATGGAGAGGGGTTAGCCAGTAAAGTGGAGGGAGCAATATTCACTGAGAGCTGGACTGAAATGATCAGACTCCCTTTGGTGAGATGAGAGCTATCTGAGAACAAGGCTGTAATCTTCAAAATCATGAAGACCAAGGAGAGGGCAAAGGTAGCCACAGAACAATCAGTCAGATGAACTAAGGCTGGGAACCAGAAAACCAAACAGATACTTTATATAGAGGGCTCTAAACTGGGTACCCTTAGAACAGGTCAAAATTATGAAGAGGTTTAAAAGGGTTTAGAAAAACTCATAAATACAAGTTTCTAAAATACTCAAGGTGTCTACTTACAAAGTCCATGCCATGAAAGACAATCACACTGCTTTACTAAATACAGATTGGTGACAGACAGACACAGGCTACTAGACCAAATGAAACTTGTGTCTGATAAACACTCATGTTCTTTTGATGGGTGTGGTTGCTTGCATGTGTGTGAGCATAAATGTGCTTTAACAAGAGTGTTATCTACTTATTTGATCAATCTTAGATTATTTACATTATTGTGATTATGAGTTGTATCTAAATTTTTCTACTAATTTTGCTACTCAGGATCATTTAATTGTTTCCCACAAACCTAGAAGTTTCTCAAAAGAAGGGCACTGCCCATAAAACAAGTGAACTCTGGGGCTGTTATTTCTGTATTTTACGGTTCCTTTTCCTAAGATTCTGAGATACCTTATCTGGTCACATTTCTGTGGCAGCCCTTTCTTTTTCCCATCCAGAAGGCTACCTCCATGGATTGTTTATTCTATAATCCCAAGCTGTGGTTCTGGAAGCATGGAGTTGGAGAAGCACAGACTTTGCTCTAATGATATCAAAGAGTCTTCCAGAATGCCAGGGAAAGCCTGAGGCTAGCCACAAATATTCAGCCTGTCTTGAACAAGTCTTCTCTCAAAACTATTGTCTTTGTGTTTCTGCTAATGATGTAACTTGTCTGAAACACCCACCTGTCCAAGGCATCATGGGAGTTATGTCGGTTGAGCACCACCCTACCATAATTTTCATCTCTGTAAAGAAAGAACAAAACTAAGTTGCATGGAAACTTACCGCGGCATTTGGTAAGCACTAAATAAGGGAGACAGGAAAGAGCTCACAATTTAGAGCAAGGTTAATTCATTTTATTTCAGGCATAAGAACACAAACATACATTTATTTTTACCAGTCTCCCCTTGAAAGAGCATGGTGAAGAGAAACAAGATTGTCAGTACAAATGATCATTATTCTCATATATCCCATGAGATTTCCATATGATTCAACAATGGAATGAGTGGGGTTTTTTTTCTTTCAGAGTGTGGGACTATGTATGTGGACATCTACTTTTGTACATTATAGGAGTCCTTTTCTGCAGGAAAGCAAAAGCTTTCATAAACATGTCTTAAATTTAATTAAGTCCTTTATATGTAGACATTTTCATCTGATGAAACTCATAATTTTCCTTGACAAAAAGCAGGAAAATAAGTACCAATATTTATGGTTAAGAAGACTAATCATTCATGAGAGATATGGCCCATTTTTGAACCATGAGAACTGTTTGGTCCTTAAAATAATCCAATGAATTAGGCAAAGAAGACCCTGTCATACCCAATTCACAGAAGAAAAAATTGATCAGAGATTTTGTGGTTTTCCTAAGACCAAGAGGTCAGTAAATTACAGTCATGGATCTAGGACCCAGATCTTTCTATTTCAAACCTTTGCTTTTCCTCCTAATTAGCTCTTCATACATAATCCTTCCTATATACACAGACCTTGATACATAAAATCCCAAACCATGTCTTTCTTACCTTGTACAGCAGACCTGAAAGTACAGGCAACTTTAGGAAATGTCAAAACATGCAGTAGAGCTTTTGGCCTTGAACCAAGTACCTGAACCTTTTTCATGTCAACCCAACCAAACCTGAAATACCACATTGCTCCTGGTTCTGCTCCCCTAATGTTACTCAACACTCTGGAACTATTTATAAGAAAGCTAGGCAAGAAACTGTGGTAGATAATTAAAAAGAAAGATGAACAGTGAAACTGAAACAATTCCAGCAAATTTACACCCTCAAAAGTCCCAAATTTACACCCTCAAAAGTTCCATCTCTCTTAGTATCCGTTCCCTAAACTTGTGAAAGAGTAGCAGACACCAGATGCATTCTGACGAAGAAGAATCATAACACACAGCCCAGACCTGGGCCAGCAGGAGTGGGGGAAGCATCAGAGCCCACTTTCCCTTCATTCAGCAGCTGCCATGTCATCCAAGTTGGCTTCTCTGGGCCTTTATAAAGAAGGCATGCTTAAAACCATCATTCCTACCAATTATAATTTGTCTTAGACATCTCCATCCTCACACATCTGTGCGTATATTTGCAACACAGAATCTGGGATTCACATCTGACATCACTCTACCACTACGGAAAAACAGAAGGGCCATATTAGGCTCTGACAGAAGTAGTACATGTATGTTACTAAAGGAAATGGTTGTTTTCCAACAATGTTAACGCCAAAAGTCATGTGAGTCTCTAAATACTCTTATATTCCCTTAAAATAATAAGACTTAATAACAAAAATTAATTGACATCTTCACTTAACAGTTAGAAGTATGTTCCTCAAATAACCATATATGGCAGTTTAGTAGAAAGTTTAGAGTAAGTATCCTGTAATGTCGAGCTTCTCAACTTTAGCGCTATGATACTATGGGCTTGATAATTTTGTGTTGTGGGGAGCGCCTTGTGTATTGGGGGATGTTTAGCATCATCCATGACCTCTACCCACTAGATGTCAGAAGTACTCCCTAATTCTGATAACTGGAAATGTCTCAGCTCTTACCAAACATCTCCTGAGGATAAAACTGCCCCTGATAAGAATAGTTGGTGTAACAGAAAGACAATGGGTCATGTTAAAATCTCAACTCCATCACTTAATAGCTGTGTGTACTGAACAAGTTACTTAACTTTTCTGAGCCTCAGATCCTTCTTCTATAAAATAGAGGATGTAATATCTACCTTGTGTGATTTGTGAGATTTAAAGATGTTTCATATGTAAAGTGTGTACCTATATATAAGAGGGAATCAAAAAACATATGCATAAGTATATATGTGGTTTATAATAAATATATATGGGCTGGACAAATGTTTATTATAAATCTATATTGACAATGAGGCAATCTGCCTACAATTGTTTTTATTTATTTTTTTATTTTTTAAAAAAGATTATTTATTTATTTGACAGAGAGAGAGATCACAAGTAGGCAGAGAGGCAGGCAGAGAGAGAGGGGGAAGCAGGCTCCCCACTGAGCAGAGAGCTCGATGCGGGGCTCGATCCCAGGATCCTGAGATCATGACCCGAGCCGAAGGCAGAGGTTTTAACCCACTGAGCCACCCAGGCACACTCAACTGTTGTTTTTAGATCTATAATATAGAGCTAGTAGAAGCAATGCTCAAAACAGACAAAACATTCTTCATGATAAATGTTTTCCCTTGCAAAGTAATACCATATTTAGCATCCACCCAATATCTAGAGATATATGACCACTGGGACTAAAATGAGTTGAAAATGTATTGATTTCACTTGCACATATAGAAATTTTAGATAAATTATTATTAAATTTGTAAATTAGGACTCATACTATTACTTGTTTATTTCAGCTGACATGATTAACATGCATGAGAAGTCTCCCTACCATGGGTTTAATATTACCGGTTGCGAAACTAGAAAGTCACGTTCTTTTCAATTTATCAAATAGATTCAAATATCCATTCTGGTTGTAACAGTGAAACTCTGCTTTTTCTCCCTAATGACTCACGTGCTCTTTGTTATGTAAATAATAAAAATGGTAGAAATATTCTTGAAAATTGGAAAGCCCATGTATGCCTACTCAATATTACCAAACATTAGGCTATGCAACTAAGTGTTTTAAGGAAAGCACCTGCTTTCCAGATGGCCACTAGCTTCCCAGCTAGAGAAGCGCTCTCTCTACTAGTCCACCCCCCCCACCCTTTCCACACCCTCTTACTTTTCTTCTTCAGGACGTTTCTTTATCCAGCTGCTGTCCTGTAAGAAAGTCCTTCTTTTGTTCACCTCATGAATACCCTGTTGCCTCACTGTGGTCCCCTGAGTGGTACTCTTCATATCTATCAACAGAAAAATGAGAAAACTGAGAGATGCAATTGCATGGGGTCAATTGTGAGTTTGTTAACTTGGGTGTCTTGAGAGGCACATCTGATTGGCCAGCATCCACCAAATAGGCTGACAAGTTCGGCACTGTTTCAAAATAGGATGCTCTGGTAGGAGAGAACAAAAATCCCACACCCTAGCATCAGAGATAACATATAAAACTGCTCAAGTGCCAAGTGAAACTTCCAGGGCAGCTCATGAGGTCTTGTGTGGCACCCGGGAATACAGAACCACGGGTGTGGTATAAACAAAGCCATGGTTTGGTGGCTTGGCCATTTCATTTAAAAAAAATATTCTTCAAAAAAAATATATTCTTCAGAAGTACATACAAGAAAAAAAAAAGAAGTACACACAAGACTGTTTTGCAAAGTACCTAGTAAATGATAGTGAGAAGTCCTGGTGCTTTTGATTATAAGTAACTGAATTCTTTAACCTCAGAGGAGTCAGAAGCACAGAATGTTCCACACACAAAAGAACATTTTTATTGATTTAAAAAAAAATCTTTGCATTGCAAATATGTGAGTAAAAGTTATAGTGCTCCTACTTTTTCCTTAAGCCTTTTGTTGGCCAATGCTAATTAAGTTAGACTGTTGCTTCTAAGCATTCCATATCTATATAAAAGAATTAAGAACCATGAGTTGTTTTTCTCAGATTTTTAAGTTTTCTGAGTAAGGAAAATATTATCTACATTACCATTTCCTGCGGGAGAAATTTTTCGTGAGGTAAAATTGGACATGCTGCCTTCCAGTAAGGATCTACAAGAAAAATAAGGAGGGGAAAAACACAACAATGACTCTAAGATTCTACAAGTGACTCTTTCATTGGTAACAACATTTTTCAATGACATTAAGAAAGTCCCATGACCTGGTATCATGAATACCTGACATCAAGTGCTCCTTAAGAACCCGAGAGTTTTTCTATTCCAATGTATTTATTTCACAGATGTAGAAATTGAGCCCAAGAGCAGTCAATGTCTCCTATGTTATATAACAAGCAATTGACTGAATGAGGCCATCAATTAACTTATTTATTCAATCAAATAAATAGGTACTGGGTGCTTAGAGAGTGCTTGGTGCTAAGCCAGGAGCTGGAGACAAAAAGATGAGTAAAAGAAATGTCTGGTCAGGTCTATAAGGAGATAGAGACACGGAATTCACAGAAAAATATGCAGAGTGCCTCTGGAGAGGCCAAAGTGAACTCAGTGCTGCATTATGACTTTGTGAGTCCTAGCACTTCATAGGCTTCTTCCTTCATAAACACACAGAGAGAGATAGACACATACACACCCACACCCACAAACCCACCCACACACACACACACGCTCACATACAGGCAGACACAGAGACATATACACGCACATGCCTACACAGTTAAAAATTATATTTTATTGTTGTTAGTATAAAGATGAAAAGTAATTCAGGCTGGCTTAATTAGCAGACATTCATTATTATAATATTCATTTTTTTCTTCTGTTGTTAAAATTAAAATTAAAATCAAAATTAGAACCTTTTTGTAGGCCCCTGAAGGTATCATAGGCCCTAGGCACTGCTTTTTCTGTTATGGTTAAGTTGGCCCTGGGTTTCCCTGAATGTGGGATTTTCAGTTTTAAAGCTGAAAAATTCCTGAGCAAATGGGAATGTCTGGTCCCCTAACTGGGGTATTATGCTTTTTGCAGAATCCATCCAACTGTTGGCCCTGGGTTTCCCTGAATGCGGGATTTTAAGTTTTATTTATTATTATTATTTTTTTTAATTTAATTTAATTTTTTCAGTGTTCCCAGATTCATTGATTATGCACCACACCCAGTGCTCCATGCAATACCAAGTCCTGAACAAATGGGGATGGCTGGGTCCTAGGTAGGGTATTATGGTTTTTGCAGAATCCATCCAACTGTACAATGGATGAAATGATGAAGGACATTAGATCTCAAGGCAGAGACAAGTCATAGGCCCAGCTTTATCACATCAAAGTTTTGTAATTGAGGGGTGCCTGGGTGGCTCAGTAGGTTAA
>CM053605.1:141697799-141724528 GCA_028646535.1 Procyon lotor | reverse complement strand
CAAAGCTAAGACTCAACCTGAGGCTTTCTAGCTGGAGGCTCATCATTTTTTCCTTTATGCCAGGGACTCCCACATTGTCAGCACTTCCTGCAAAGTTGTACAAAGAAAAGCAGGTATCTCTTCTTTACCTTATATTTAGAGAATGGCTCTAATCAGATCCAACATTCTGCTAGAGGGTCTGACATTTTCATGCCTTCCATAGCTAGGTGAATACCAGAAGTCCTAGTTAAATGGAATCAAGTGAGATAAGACATCCATGAAGCTCATGGCCCTTAACCTCATTCTTCCTGACAATGAGTGGCCTCAGCTGTCCTGTAAATACCTCTCTGGCTCCACCCCAGAGTCTCTCTACTATTTTCTAGGAAAGTTTCCTACAAACCCACTTGCTTTCTCTAGGACCCCTGGTTCTATCTTGCTGCCTCTTCCATGAAAGTCCCCAGCAAGAACTTAGTTAGCCTTTTGTGCTTCATCCTCCCTCTTCTCTCAAACTAGAATGCATGCAGAAGTTAGGAGCAGCCATCATGGGACCATAGACCAACCGTGAAGACTGAAGTCACATACTAAGAACAGCAGAACAGGAAGTTGAAGGAGCCTGGTGCCTTGACAGTATCACTAAGCTACCACACTAGCCCTGGATGATCTATCTCTTGACTTCTCCTTGCAAGAAAAAAAATAAACCTCCTAGTTTGTTCAGAAGATTGTTTTTCCATATTTTTATTATACAAGCTTAATGCTTTTCCTACCTATGATGAGGTCATTGTGGAGCAAATAGAAGATGTAAGGTGTAAAAAGTCTATGGTGGTATACAAAATACAAGATATCCATAACTCTTGGGGTGCCTGGGAGGCTCAGTCGGTTAAGCATCTGCTTTCCACTCATGTCATGATCTTGGGGTCCTGGGATCAAGTCCCGCCTCAGGCTCCCTGTTCAGTGAGAAGCCTTCTTCTCCCTCTCCCCCTCCCCCCACCCAACGCTTGTGCTCTCTCTCAAAGAAATAAATAAAATCTTTTAAAAAAAGACATCAGTGACTCTTATTAGTAAAACACACTTTCCTGCAATATGTCTATGTATCAATGTTCTTAGCAAGAAGGATCACTTATTGAGTCCCTACTATTGCTTCAGATTGTGCCACGTGCCTTATGAATGTTATTTTGTTTAATCCTTCCAAATGAGTGCTATTAGCTCTAATTATAGGAATGCAAAACTCAGAGAGGTTAATAACCTGCCCAAGGTCACACAGTAAGTGGCAGAATCAGGAAGTGTAATTAGGTCCATGTGACCGCAAAACCAAGGCTCTTTTGAGTACATGATACTACCTGTCACCCAAAGTACCGTGTGATATAACCAACACCAGGCACTCAAGGAAATGCCCTGGAGTTCTGAAAAATGGAAGATAATAGAAGAGGAGCTGGGAGGAGCAGCAACGATGAAGGGCTGCTCCAACATCTCTGGACAGCTCAGCCCCGAGCCTCACTCCTCTTGCATCTACACTGAAGCAATGAGTGGCCTGGCAGGATTCCTGACCAGACTCCTTGCCTGGATCTGTCTCCCTGCTAGATAACTTAATGATGCTTTTTACTCGTTCTTAGCCCCGGGCTGTCTGTTGACACAAAGTAAATGAGAAAGGAACATGTAATACATTCCATTCTCAGGTGATAATAGTTTAATAAGTATGCAAGAGTTTTTTTTTCTTATGAAAATGACTAATATTGTGAAAAAATATATTTTTCTCATTAAATCTACATGTTCCTCTTTTTTTAAGATTTTATTTATTTGTTTGTTCCTTTATTTATTTATTTGAAAGAACTTATGAGAGCAGGGGCAGGGGAAGGAGCAGGGGGAGAAGGACAAGCAGACTCCATACTGAGTACAGCTTGATGGCATGACCCCAAATCACAGCCCGAGCAGAAACCAAGAGCCTTTTTTCCATTGACTGAGTCATGCAGCGCCCCGCATATGTTCCTCTTATACCTCCCACACAATCTCCCTCAGCCCCACCTCTCCTTTTCCTCCTTAGGGCCCACTGGCCTTGTCACCCTAACCATTTCCCCATGTCAGCCTATCTGGCGGCCCAGAACCATTCCTAGAAGCTCCAGTCTAAAACCTCTAAGGTGCACACCCCTGTCGTATCTACCTTTCATGCCTCGGAAAGTTTACTACATGGAACTGTTTCCATCTTGCCCAGAATACAAAGCAACATTTTTTATATATGGATATTGCTTGTACTGTTGTTAAGATGGATCAACAACACATGTCTTTGTGAATAACCCTTATCAGTAACTAATATTAATTAAACATCTTTTTGTCAAGTGAGCCAGAGATAATAAACCTCTTAAATTGGTAGTGTCAAAAATATTTGCAGCCGAATTTTGTACGGCATTTTTAAAAGAAATTAGGTTATTCTGAGTTTCAAATATACTCAGACACCTTTGTGTCTGTGTCTATAAAGTGTCTAATAATGACACCTTAGTAGACTCAGTTCAGCCAATTAGACTTATTTCTAAGTGCTGCCTTTCAGTTTCATTCCAATTAAGTTTTTAACTTCTCAGGAGAAAGACAGACTCTAACATCAGCTTCTCAAAAAGCTGTTACCAGTGCATATGCCTAACAATGGCAGATAACCAGCAACTGTACTTTAAATGTGGAAATTTTATGGGAAAAGATGTGTGAAAGCTGTCTGTCTCTTTTATTCTGGACACTACAAAGGCCTTTCCCTTTAAAGCACTGACTGCATAAGTTGAAAATTCTGATGGGAAATCATGACATCAAATCAATAAAGATAGAGGAAAAATACCTTTCAACTTCTGGCCCATCTTTCATTTCCTCTTTGTGGCAAAACACCAGAAAGAGCTGGTTTTTACCCCATGCCTACATCCCATACACAAAGACATCTGTCTTTAGATTTTAGGTGAAATCACTCTTCTTAAGCTCTGAATCACAAAAGCAATCACGTTTCTTCGTTCTCTTTGGATGTATCTGAAACTATCAAACATCTCCTATTTCTTAAAGTTGTCCTCTTCAGTTTCTCTTCATCTCCTTATAGTCTTTCTTGATTTCCTTCAGTGTTTCCTCTGTAATAATAGCACTTTCCCAAGAGACTTTAGGTCCATTAGGTTAAACCCAATCTCAGTCCCAGCTCCTCCTGTTCCAACTCTAAAAATTTCCTGGACCACTTCCTAACTAAGCTACAGTCTTTTCCTTCACCATTTGGGTATTCTTGATAAAAAGACTGTGGATCTCACTCTTCCCTTCCTGCACAAGGACAGAATGTCTCTTGGCTTACCTAGCAAGGTGCTTACCACTCTCTGCTAACTTTCTCTTCAGAAAGATTGAGTGAGCAAGAAACTGGAATGGGGTATTGCATAGAGGAAAGAGAACAGGAAAAGTGAGATAGGAAAAGAGGAAAATAGGTTGACAAAATAGATGAGAGAAGAAAGGAATAAAAAAATAAGGAAAAATCAATTTGACTGCTGGTATTTGGGTCATGTGATAGTGTTAGCTGCATGGAGCTCTGTGTTTATATGTATTATCTCACTTAAAACCCACACACTCAAGTCTTTAAGGTTGACGCTATTATTATCTTCATTCTACACTTAAGGGAAACTTTGTGATGAATGATTTCAATGGAGTCAGAGTCTTTTTTCAGAAGGAAGGGCGGGCGTTGGAAATGTGGGCAGTGAGTGAAATTCCTTGTTTCTGGAGAGAGGGTTTAGGATGAATAGTTTGCCTGAGGCTGGCTACACAGCTGGTGCACAAGTTGGGATTCAAACTGGCAACAAGGTTTCGGTCCCTAGAAACCCAGGAAACAAAAAGGGGCTGGCAGGTGGAAACTAACAGGCGAAAAGAAAGGGTGAGAAGAATGACATTTTCCCCACTGTGGATCCCTGATGGACCTCAACCGAGATTGAGATTGGAGTAGGTTTTCTTGGATCATTTTGCCAAAGTATAATGAGGTCAGCACTGAATCATAATTGGTTACATTAACTGCTCCCAAATCTTCCAATTTGCCAAGCTTCTAATATACTTAGGCAAACTGATATCTTTATGAAAAAAAGCAAACGTGAATACTTGCCGAGGGGACATCACTACAGTGATGGAAAGTATTAAAAAGCTAATGTAGAATAAAGAAATAAAAAGAGCAAAAAATGACTAAAAACTGGCAGAGGTCCATGCCCTGGTGGCATTCTCCTTTGTGTATGAACGTCTGGATGGTTTCATGGCCCAATGATAGTGCCATACCCACTAGCTCTTGTTTCCCAGAGATCACTGGTAAGTGGGAAAAAACCCTAGAAACTGGCAAAGGACAAATGCCATCAAACTATTTTCTATAGAAGAGTAAGAGAAGCCTGGTAATTATAAACCAATAAACAGAAGTCTTAGCTTCTGGAAGATAAATGAAAACAAACAACCCATTACCATCTAAAAGAACATGAAATATTATGTAAGAAGAAAACAAACACAGATCTTCATGAAGTGCAAACATTAACAGGTTCATTTAAATTAATGGATTGTGTTTAGCCTTCACACGCAGTGTAGAAGCAAATCCAATAATTACCAGGCTGGTAAGGACTCATTTAGCCTGCTGCGATGGTTAGAAATTTGCTGTTTCTTTAGTCACACGATCTCACAGTCTGAGCTTAGCACTAAGAAACTTGCTCACTGGCAGTGAAACACTTGTGAACGTACGTAGTGCAAGTGAAATCTTGCAGCCAGCCAGATGACTACAGGCCACCAGTTTTCTGTACCCACCATAACATTTTCTGTTTGTTCTATTTTTAGTGTGAGCCTCTCACCACCTCTGTTTTCCGCAGAATGACAGCATCGAGTTCTAGCATGAAGAATCCTACTCTCTGGGCCAATGATCTGTTTCACTCTATAAAAGACACTGATTTAGGGGCGTCTGGGTGGCTCAGTCATTAAGCGTCTGCCTTCAGCTCAGGTCATGACACCAGAGTCCTGGGATTGAGCCCTGCGTTGGGCTCCCTGCTCAGAGGAGAGCCTGCTTCTTCTTCTCCTACTTCCCCTGCTCATGTTCCTGTTCTCACTATCTCTCTCTCTGTCAAATAAATAAATGAAATCTTAAAAAAAAAAAAAAAGACACTGATTTAATACTCATTAATAAAAATGCTATGGAACAAAAATTATCTATCACTTGGGCCCTTCATGCACTATTTTCAGTTCTATCTGAAAGCATTTGTTAAATGAGTGAAAACCCAAATTCTTAACCATGGACAATGAGCCAAAACCCCATTAGTCACCATAAGTACTTTACCATATTTCATAGTCACAGTGATTCTGTCATGAGGTCATTCTTCATTCCAATCTTACACTGTATCATCTTTTTCTATTATATCAGTAATACATGCTCAAAAGAAAATGTGAAAAGTCAAAGAAAGCACAAAGAAGAAAAAAAATGAGACACTTTTCATCTATATCATTATTTTCTTCCAGGGTTTTCTTTGCCTATTAGATCCTACTGATTGACATTTTCAATGTAATTAAAAACAATTAAATCATCATTTCTTCTGCAACTAAGATATATTTCATCTTATGTGTCTATGAATATAATGTAATTCCTCTGGTGCTTCCAACAAAACCATGCAAAAATCTTTGACCACATCTCTGATTATTTTCTTTGGATGAATCCCTAGAAGTGAAATTACTTGCCAAGGGGTATAAACGCTAAAATGTTTTTGATCCCTATTGTCAAATCTCCTTCCTTCAATCCTGTATCAGCTTATAATGCACCAGGGGCATATAAATGTCCATACATTTACAAGCATTTAGAATTGTCACTTATTAATCCTTTAATAATTTAATAGATGAAAGTGGAATCACTTTATCTCAATTGCATATTTTTATAATTATATCCATTATTTTATTTATTTTGTGAATTCTCTGTTGATTTATATTATGTGCTTCTTATTGTTCTCTTATCTCATCATACATTAGTAATATTAATTTTTACTTTTCCAATTTTCACTTGCTTTCTAATTCTGATTGTTTTTATCAGTAGCTTTCACTTTTCTAATTATCTTTCCCCTTATGAATTCTTTCACTCTTTAAAAACTCCTGTAGACCGTGCACGAAACTTCTTCTTGACTTCAAAATCCAACCAATCACTGAGACCTACAATTCTGCTCCCACATATCTCTTATAGGATTTCTTTCTGTATTCAAGCTACCAATTCAAGCTACCTTAATCTGCTTACTATTTTAACAGCTTCCTAGATATATTCCTGGTCTCTAGACTTAATCTCTTAATCCAGTCTCTGCCAAAGAGTCAACATCCTGCTTAAAACTTTTCAGTGGTGCTCCATTTCCATCAGGCTAAAAGCCAAGTTGTTAACAAGGCTTACAAGTCCACACACCACTCCCCTCCTTCCCCGCCCCTCCCGGACTCATCTCACCCCACTTCCCACTCCTCACTCAAGCTCTAGTCTCTGTCACACTAAATCACACTAATTCCCTGAAGGCTTCATCCATTTTATCACCCTTAGGCTGTTGCTTACGCTATGCACTAGGCCCCAAACAGTCTTCATACCGAGCCTTTCCTCAAACTTTTCCCTCTTTTCTGGAAAGACTTCTATTCACTCTTCAGGTCACATAACCTCCCAGAAGCATTCAGTGACAACATTGCAACCTGGTCTCCCACCTCCCCAGGATGAGTTAAGGGCCCTACTAAATGTTCAAATGGCAAAGAGTATCTCTCTGTAAAAACATTTACTGAACAGACTGCCTGTTTGTGTGACTGACTATTCTATCCCTAGGGTGCGCATGCGTACGCGCACACACACACACACACACACACACCCCCGAGTAAATCTTGAAAACTGTAAACAAGACCATATTGTCTACAGTTGTGTTTCCAGAAACTTTTTAGAATATCTGACACATAGTCAGTTCTAGAGGGATATTTATTAGACAGACAAATGAGATTAATTAAATGTTTACACATGCTTTCTTAAAATTTTTTAAAAAATATTTTATTGTTACATGGAAACTCTAATATGTATGGATTTACTCTGGTAATGGTGGGATGAATCCCTTTCCTATTGATATGTGATTCTTCCATTGTCATGTATAAAAATCTTACATATTCTAGAATGCTTCATGACTGTTTTGTTCCAGAAAGCTGTCTTTAGTTTCTTGCAACAGAAACAAACTTTTTTTTTTTTTTAAGATTTTATTTATTTGACAGAGAGAAACACAGCGAGAGAGGGAACACAAGAAGAGGGAATGGCAGTAGGAGAAGCCGGCTTCCCACCGAGCAGGGAGCCCAATGTGGGCTCGATCCCAGGACCCTGGGATCATGATCTGAGTCGAAGGCAGAGGCTTAACGACTGAGCTACTCAGGTGCCCCAGAAACAAACTTTTAATTACTGTCTTTTTTAAAAAACATTTTAATACCAGTGCAAGCACCCCTCATTAATTTCCTTTGTATAAATTCTATCAGCTATTGTCACCCACTTATTTCCTTCAGATAAACTTTACAATTATTTCCTCTAGTTCCAAAATAAATATTTTATTGGAACTTTTGATCAGAATTGCATGAATCCTATAAAATGATTTTGGAAGAACTGACATTTATGATATTCAATCTGTCCAGCTAGGGACAGTACTCAAAGAAGACTTTTTCAAATTTACAGTAAGTTTCTGTGATTTTTTTTTAAGTTGGGTTCCACATTTTTCTCATGGAGGTTTTTTTTCTTGATGTTTTACATTTCTTGTGCTATTGTGAAAGAAATAGTAATATAATATATATGGCATTAAGAATTCTAAATTTTGGGGGGCACCTGGGTGGCTCAGTCAGTTAAGTGTCTGCCTTCGGCTCAGGTCATGATTCCAGGGTCCTGGAATCGAGTCCCATATTAGACTCTTTACTCAGCAGGGAACCTGCTTCTCCCTCTGCCTGCCCCTCCCCCTGCTTGTTCACATGCACTGTATCTCTCTCTCTCTCAAATAAATAAAATCTTTTTTAAAAAGATTTAAAAAAATTTTTTTAAATGATTCTAAATTTTCTTTTTATCTACTGGTGCCGTGAGAAGTGTATGATCATACAAGTTACCCTTGATTCAAAGTAGGATCACAATTCAATCCAAGTCTATCTGGATTCCAGGCTCCCACAGTTTTTTTCATATGAATTTCTAAGGAATGGGAAAAGGGCAGAGTTATAGGAGGGCATTTATCTGCAAAATCTTTTAACTAAAATTAGCTCTCAGTGCATTTGTACCATGTGGCATCTGTGCATTTTCTCGAATACCACCAGTCTCCTGGGATGTGTGTGTTCCAGTTTGAAAAGTATGGTCTACAGTTCACTACTTCTCCCCAGGAGGTTCCATAAAAGGAGACTTAATCACATTTTAGGCCAGGGGAACTTAGGTCTAGAAATAGACAGAATAAATTATTTAGATGCTAAAAGTTCTCAAGTATACAATTACGATGAGGATTCAGCACTGTTGGTTCTCATGTCTAGAAGTAAGCTAATTGTCATTTAATGGAAATCCCTAAAAGGCACTCTTCCAATTAATAATCACAATAAAATAACTTGTATCCTTAGTAAGTTTAGCAACTGACATAAAATGCAATCTAATAAATATAGGTGTCATTTGAGAAAGCGTCCATTTGAAGAAGGGCCTCTCCCAAATTCTAAAATCACACGGATTTTTACAACAGTAAACTAGAAACACTTAAACATATCTGATGAAGACTCGTGATTAAAAAGTAAACCCTGAGAAACTAATGTTGGTACACAGAAATTAATACATAAAACCCTTATGCCAAAGTTCTCAGCAAGACAAAAGGAAATCTGATCAACCAATGACCTGGAAGCAGATAATATCAGAAGACAAGCTGTGGGGGACAACAAAGATTTCCCTTGACCTGCTGACTAAGGATTTTATCACTTTTTTCATAAAGAATGCATCAGGTTAATGCCTGGATCACAGGGATACTCTCAGTTAAGTCATGTTTACTTAAATTGACTGCTTAGCAAATTAGAAGCCGTTCATTCCACAGTCTGAGTTTAGTCATTCAAAACATATTCTCTTTGTTTTGTTTATGGAAAAATTACTTTTTTAGGTACTTCAGTCAAAATTCCAGTGGTTAGGGAAGACATAGCAACTACAGAATGCTAGCTGAGGGGGGGATGTCACAGATGGGGAGCAGCATGACCTCCAAACACGTACCGCATTGCCTTCCTGTGAAGGGGCTGACTACTCCTTGGATCAAACCCCAGGAATACAATGAAGAACTGGAGGGGCCCCATAAATCACAAATAAAAATGGATCTCATTATGTGATGATAGTCATACCACACACACAAGTATTACTGGATAAGGAAAGTCTTGTTTCCTTTCCATGTCATTTTAGCTTCTTTGTAAAGCCAGAGGGAAGCTCATTTATTGCTCCTACATATTTTATGTGAAAGAAATTTGAAAAATCATTGAAAAGTTCAGTAAGACGCAAGTCAGGCTTCTCATTCTGGCTCTGTTAACCATGTCTTGGCAAGTCACTCGACACTGACATGTTCTGTTGTCCTCATCTAAAAAACTCATGGGTTAGGGGCGCCTGGGTGGCTCAGTGGGTTGAAGCCTCTGCCTTTAGCTCAGGTCATGATCTCAGGGTCCTGGGATCGAGCCCCACGTCGGGATCTCTGCTCAGCGGGGAGCCTGCTTTCCCCTCCCCCCCTGCCTGCCTCTCTGTGAAATAAATAAATAAAATCTTTAAAAAAAAATAAAAATAAAAAACTCATGGGTTAGACTAGATAAGGCTATGCTCCATTCTTATTGAAAATTTACGTCACTCGAATCAAAGATTTACGTGAAACTAAAATTTTAATAAAAATCAAATGTTTTACTAAAATTTTTATTGATAACATATCTGTTTTCTCAAACCGATGGTTCCAATAAACACTGGAGTACGACAAATATCAGAAAGACTGTATCTGCTTTACAAACTGTGAAAGCAAAAGCCAGTTTTAAATTTGATCCCCTTTCCTGAAAAGTAAACTTATAATCCACAAATGCTGTACTTTAGCTTTCTGATTACTATAAACGTTTGAAAGCCAGGTTATAAAATTCCTCAGTAAGCCTTTGAGAATTGAGCTCTACACCCCTCTGAGACACACATGACCTGGTCAGCAAAGGGAAGCAATGAGAAGCCAAGAACTTCAGGCCCAGCCAGATATGCTGTGGGAGATACCCCTCTGGAGGGCACAGAGCTGCTACTTGCAAACTGCTTGTGTCCCTGAGTTTGAGTCCCACAGCTCTGAATCATGAATGGAAACAGTGGAGGAAAAAAAACACTAGTCAGACAAGTCAATTTTGTGATCAATTATAAAGGAAAGCCTGGTTAGAATAATTTTTCTAATCCTATCAAAGAATCAGTTTCTAAAACCCATTTTTCAGGGCTAGAATATGAATAGAGGTTAAAAATTGCCCCCATCTACATTAACCAATTCTTAGAACTCAGGGTATAACATAGACAAGTAGGTCAAATATACACGAATCCCTGAAGGACATTACCCACCCCCAACCCCCGCCCCGTTTACCCCACCCTGCTTTATTCCCTGGTACACTCGTGCAAGAAATGTGACTTTTCTTTTTTGGGGAAGATAGGGTAGAGGGGTATGGGCTTGGCATCTACCCCTCACAGCTCAATGTTTGCAATGTTTTTAGCAGTCAAGAAAAACAAGTCCATAAAATAATGGAGTACACCATAAAAGCATCATCTGTAAAAACAGGGAGGTCCTTTTAAAAAATGTTTTTATAGTCACTTGCGAAATAGAATCGCCTTGAAGAATTTCCTATCCTTATGGGTGATCAGATTCACCCGCTGACAGCTCCCACCCAGAAATTCAAAGACTCTCATTTCTCTGCTGCCCGTAATCATGTAAAGTTGCAGAGAAGTTAAAAGGCAATCCATCTCAGATCACAGGGGCAGCAGAGCTGTTGACAAGCAGAACAGCCCCTTGGAAGCTGTCGAAATTTAACTGGAGAAACGACAAAGTTAATACAGTAACTTCTCATTGTAATCATTTGCAAAAAACACAGGGAAAGTAATACAAGGAAAGCAGATACATTTATGTTTGCAAATATTATTCAACTTACCTCTCTTGGGCCAAAACCCAGGACTAAACTGCCTGCAGTGATTCCCCAGGTGGATCCTGCTGAAAACTAATGTGTACCCGGAGTTAAATGAGTGTCCTTTCCACCTCTACTTGACTGTGTTAATGAACAGTTCCGCAGCTTCTCCCTCAGTGGCTGAGTCACCCAGGGAGGAGGTGGGTGGTGTGAAAGAGGGTGTCACCTTATATAAATACCAATTCAATTAAAACAGGCTCACTCACGGACCTACTGTCTCTGTTTGGCGAATTCTTGTTCAAAGTTATGGCCTTGTTATGCCAAAAAGAATGTACTCCTGCTATCGCCCTTTTAATTGATATCAACAATACACAAAACTCTATCACTAACAAGGAGGCATAGTACCCAACCCATTTTGGATTCTTTTAAAAAAACAAAACAAAAACTTAAGGTAGGGAGAGTTGTTCTCTTTCTACCCATTGTGGCTGGAAGGCTGGGGCACCGAGGCACAACACAAGAAGGTACACTGCTCATGGGAACCATAGCCTTTAGGAGAGAGAAGTCCTTTGAAACTCTGAGATCAGAAAATAAGAAAGGACACAAATTCTACACATGGGATATTTTATAAAACCATCAGTGGAAACATGCAGGATGAAATAGAAGAATTCTGTTCCTTTCATTATTTCAACATAGATAACAATGTGAAAGAGATGCTTGGAACGTCTTTCACATCTAAGAGCAGAAGTAGACTCCAGTGCTCTGGGAAGGAAGCAACAACACAGAAAAGCTATGCTGGGGGGTGGGGGAACACCACTAAAGAACAGTTTCCTGTTCCCATTACAGGGTCTGAAATAGTCTGAAAAGTAGCCAGGGAGGCTTCTTTTACAAGAAGCTCAACAAACCTGGAACATTGCCGAGCAAAGCCAAGTCATTAGAACTTCCTGGGTCATCTTTATTCATCCGTCGTACCAACAATTTACCAAATCCTCCCAGTTTCAAGACAGTTCCTGAAAACTACAGGCCAGCTGAACTATAGTCACAGAAATGACCATAACAAGTAGAAAAATGTTCAGGCTGGAAGGCACAGACAATTGTAGTACGCAGTCATTATGCTTGGGTCATCACTTCCTTAACAGGCCCTTTTTCTGGGCTGAAGAATTTGAAAATCTAAAATGGAAAATATTCTTTAAAAGTAACATACAGGGGTACCTGGGTGGCTTAGTTGGTTAAGCATCTGCCTTTGGCTCAGGTCATGATCCCAGGGTCCTGGAATGGAGTCCTACATTGGGCTCCCTGCTCAGCAGAGCCTGCTTTTCCCTCTCCTACTCCCCCTGCTTGTATTCCCTCTCTCTCTGCTGCTCTCCCTGCTTATGCTCTCTCTCTTTCTCTCTCTCTGTCAAATAAATAAATTAAATCTTTTAAAAATTAAAAAAAAAAAATAAAAGTAACATACATATACATGTCTATTTGGTCCTTCTACAGTATTTTATAAATGCGAAATATTTTAGAAATATGTTCCGAATTTCTGTGATGTCTGTAAATGTTGGTTGGATTGAGGCTGGATATTAATACTACAGATGAGAAAGTTGAAAAAAAACAAGTCCAGCTCGATTTAAAAAATAAATTAGGAGTTATATTCAGCATTATAAAGAAGTTACATCCAGTAAAATAAATTAGAAGTTATATTCAGCATGATTCAGCGTTCATTTAGCCAAATGAAGGGCTAAAACAGTTTCAGAGCCAGCCTGTAGGGACAGGTAGTAACTTACATTATAGAATGTTTAAATGTACGTTTTTGTCCTCATAAAATATAGAACCAGAAAAATATGTTTTTAAATTTTAATGAAGTAAAATATACTGCCCAAGATACATCTTAGGCTTTTGAGCTTCCAAGCAATTATTTCTGCATGTAATTGATAGTTCCTCTCATCTAGCAGGCATCCATATCACTAAGTCACACCAGTGTCTTTTCGTTTAGAACCAAATCTTTGAGTCAAGAAGGGGCTAATTCTAAACACGTGGGCAAAATTCACACCTCACCCTGGCTGAGCAGACATTCAGCAAAAAGATTGCTGAGAATTAAGAACCTCCAAGTTTGAAGAGGTCAGTCAAAAATGTGTTTGGGTGTGGAGGTGGCCAGATAGGTTTGGTCTTGGTTTCACTCAGGACTTGAGCATGCTTGGAATACTTGGTCCACCGGCCTGTTCCGCTGTGAGTACCTGAGTTCTTGAGGTCTCTTTAGAACATGAGCTCCTGGGCTGGGATGTTTTATTGCAGGTGCCCAATGTCAACTGCTTGGTAGTGGCTGCCTGGAGGGATATGATGAGGTTTGTAAAGCAACTTTCAACTTACTCTGGAGAGTGCCATAGTTTTAATTAACAATATCTGCCACGCATCTCAAAGGGGGGATTTTTTTGCCGAATATAGCTCCTAAAATAGAAGAGTGGTTTTTCTTTTTGTTTTCCCTTTTTTTGCTTTTTAAAGCAGTGCTTTTTCTATGTATTATATCCAATGAAACAATCAGCCAAAATGAGCCCCTACTACTACATAATAATGAAAATAGCAAATACATAGCACTGTTAATGTGTCAGGCATTGTTCTAAGCACTTTTCATACATTAATTTAGTAATTGTTATTAAATGACTGTTGCCTTCTGCTATGGTCTGAATGTCTGTGTCCCCCTGAAATTCATATGTGGGAATCCTAACCCCCAAAGAGGGTAATGTTGGGGCCTTTGGGAGGTGCTAGGTCATGAGGGTAGAACCTCATGAATTAGATTTTATTCTTTTAAGAGAGACCTCTCAGAATTTTCTAGCTTCTTCCTTCAGGTGAGGACATAGTGAGAAGGCACAGGCTATGAATCAGGGAGAGAAGCCGCCCCCAACCATGCTGGCATCTTCATCTCAGAACCCCCCAGCCTCCAGAACAGTGAAAATTAAATTTCTGTTGTTTATAAACTGCCCTGTCTGTGGTATTTTGTTATAGCAGCCTGAACAGACTAAGATACCTCCTCACCCCAGACAGATTCCAAAAGTGATGTGGAAATGTAAAAAAAAAAAAAGCAAATGGAATAGGTCAGCATCTTGAACTTCTCTAATCTATTAAATAGGACACTTGGGCTGAAAGAGGCTTTCCATTTTTCCTCCCAGATGAAAAAAATGTTATGTGCATGTTAAAACAAAGATCCATCATTAGGATGATAATTACAGAGCCAATTTCTCTTTGGCTCGGAACAGACAGATGTCAGAATTCCTGCATTACTGCTAGTGCTGCAAGAGCTGGTGCATTGCTTCATACACTCTGATGGGGCCAGCGTGATGCGGACCAGTGGAGAGTTCAGCGGAGGGGGCACAGTAGCCCGAATGCCCTTTTCTGTGCAGACCCCTTCTTCACTATGGGCAATCACTATGGGTTCACTTAACCCCTTCACTATGGGTTAAGGCAAACTTAACCCTCATGCCCATGTCTTTCTCGGTGCAGCGAGACTGATGAGACCTCTTTACCAACTGCATCAAGGTCACCATGAAGCACTCCAAACCTCTGGTCTATAGAAAACATCAGGAAGAACCAGGACTCAGCTCTGAGTCCTTTCTGACTCTTCATGCTACAAACAGGAATTCCCCTGCCCAAAGAAAACAGCAGAGATTAGGCATGGTTGATGGTGATTATGATGATGATGATGAAAATAACAATAACAATAGCAACAATAACCATTTAAATATGTGCCAATCACTGCTAAGTGCTTTACTTGTATTATTTCATTTGATCTTCGCAAACACCCTACACAATAGGAACTGCTGTTATGTCCGTGATAGAGATAAGAAAACAAAACCTAAGATAAACACAGCTAGGAATTAGATGTGTCCAGAATTCCAGTTGAGGTAGACTGACTGCAGAGTCCACATTCTTGGGTCTGAAGCTCCACTATCTTTCCAAAATGCCAGAAAGGAGCATAGGCACTACTTGATCCAAGAGATTGTGGCTAGACCACACGATGAGCTAAATGTACTCTAGGCCTGAGCCCCGACTAATAAGTGACAGAAAAGTACAATGGCTTTTAGCAGGAAATGTATGTAAATCTTAAACCATCATAGCCCACATGTGTTGGATTGCAATGTTAGACAAGAGAATGGCCTTGACTGACTTCAGAATCCAGGATCCCTTAATGAGAGTGTGAATCGAACTCCTTCGTTTTCTTTTTTTCTTTATTTAAAGAATATTTATTTACTTGTTTAAGAGTATTTTTAGAGCAGTTTTAGGTTCACAGCAAAATTGAGAGCCGTGTACCGTGAAATCCCATGTACCCCCACCCCCACAAGTACAGCTTCCTCTATTATAAACCACCCCCACCAGACTCGCACATTTGTAAAATGGATAAATCTACACTGACACATCATTGTCACTCAAAGTCCATAATTTACATTAGGACATCACTCTTGGTGCTGTACATTCTATGGATTTGGATGAATGCATAATGACATATATCTACCATTACAGTATCATACAGAATAGTCTCACTGCCCTAAAAATCCTCTGTGCTTTTTCTAGTCATCCTACCCTACCCACAACTCCTGGCAATGACTGACCTTATTACTATCTACAGTTTCATCTTTCCAAAATGTCATCCTGTTGGAATCATAAGTATGTAGACTTTTCAGATTGGCTTCGTTCACTTAGTAATATGCATTTAAGGTTCTCCCATGTCTTTTCATTGCTTGATAGCTCATTGCTTTTCAGTTATTCTACTGTCTATACCACAGTTTATTTATCCATTTGTCCAAGGAAAAACATCTTATTTGTTTCCAACTTTTGGCAGTTCTAAACAAACTTGCTATAACCATCCACAGGCAGTTTTCTTTTTTAAAAAAATATTTACACAATATATTTTGAACCAGCTATATATTTACACTTTCAGAAATTAAAAGTATAAAAGGAATACGATGAACAGTGTTCCATTCCCCCTAAACTTTGATCTCCAAAGAAGGGCAGTTATTTAGTTTGTTCTGGGTCCTTCTGTAGATATTTATACCTATATGAGCAAATGTAAGATACCGATATTTCCTCCATTTTTTACAGAAATGTTTGCATATTACACTATTCTGAATTTTTTTTTTTTTTTTTTTTTTTTTGCTTTAACATCATATCCTGAAGATCTTTCCACACTGTGTTTTTTGTGGCTACTTGGCCTTCCATCCTATGGATATGCCATAATCTATTTCCTCAATACACTATTAATGGACATTCCCATCATTTCTAAGCTTCTGCTAACAACGCTGCAGGGAGTAACACTGTACATAAATATTTGGCACATGTGTGTAATAAATGCTTATAGATGTAACTGCGAGATCTAAGAGTTTATACGTTTTAACACTGGTAGATAAATATTAGCAAATTGTCCTCTGTAATGGATTTACCAATTTATACCTCTTATTCTCATTTGTCTTCTCCAATCATTTGCTCATTTAACAAATATTAAGTACTGCTTGATAGCACTTATTAAGTAAGCGCTTTTAGTACTGTTTCAACCCAAAAGACAGGAAAATTAATGAGATCCAGTGCTTGCTCTCCAGGAATTCACCATGTTTGGAGAGATGAACATTGAATTAAATAGCTATAATACACCAAGATAAAGTAATACACAGAAATTTTATGGGCATAGTTACATGGTAGAGAGACGGAAGAATTCTATCTGGGCCTGGGGGCTAATATTGATATTGAGTTTCGAAGTCTGTATGAACATTGATTAGATGGTTGAAGGGGAGAAGAGCCATCCATCCTCTTTGCCTTCCTATGTTTGCTTCTTAAGATCCTCCAGATTCCTGCTTGTGAATATAGTTCAGGATTTGGCAGTCTGAGGCAGTGTGAGGTATGACTGGTCCAATTAATGAGGGAAGTAGGAGCAGAGATCTAGTTGGGTAAGCAGGACTTAGGGCCAGATTCTCCTCAATAGTGCCGAAGTCAAGAAGCCTGCTTGAAAGTTTTGCTACTTTCCTAATGAGGGTGGAACCTCATGAATTAGATTTTATTCTTTTAAGAGAGACCTCTCAGAATTTTCTAGCTTCTTCCTTCAGGTGAGGACATAGTGAGAAGGCACAGGCTATGAATCAGGGAGATTCATTCCTATACCCAACGAAACAGCATTTCTGCAACAGCAATAACAGTTCCTCAGGGTGGTATTCGTCTGTCCACACTTTCCCAGTCATATCGTCTCCTGCAGAAAATGTGAGCTACACCACAAACACAGCGCAAGCCTCCTGCCACAGGCTGAAATAACCAATTCTGCAGGGATTGGAAGGAAGAGTTGTTCTTCCTTCCACTGAAAAACCTTAGAATGGCAAATCAGCTTTTTAAAAAAAATTTTGTTTTTGCAAATCAACTTTTATAATTAAAGTCTTTACTTTTAGATTGTTATTTCATAATTTCATGATCGATCATCAGGTCTGGTTTTTTCCAATTCACAGTCAGTGCTTTCCACTCTATACCAGTCTCTCCATTGCCAACTATCTCATGGTCCTTCTGGGTCCCTTGAGATCAGAGAGCAGGGCTTAAATGTGTCTGTTTCCTAAACATGTAGCACAGTTCCTGACTCATAATAGCACTCACTAATTGTTGACTGAATGAAGGAATAATGATCATAAGCAGTAAGTGGACATACACAAGGGATATTCACCATTTGCCAAAAATCTGGTTTATCTGTCTTATAAGTCTGATTTTCTTACCATATTTTTCTATCCCTGGCTGAAATATATAGATTATAATAGGCTGAACTAAAGACTAGCCTCAGTTCTTCAACTCACTGGTAATACTGCTCTCTTAAAGCCGGAAAAGATTTCTCTGCATTTATCATAACCGAACTTATTACCTGAGGTTGGAGCCTCCATGACCACTGTGTCTCCTCCCTTCCTCCTCCCACATCCACATTCAATGAAATGGTCACTGACCCATCACCCTCAAATCTACCACCTGCTTCACTCTAACCTTTCCCTTCTATTTGACTCCCAGGAAAAAGATTCAATGTAGCAACTGCATTGAAGTAAAGATAGGCCTTACAGGTAAAGCCTCTTGCATGCTCCAGTTGTTCTCCCTCTGAAAGGATCTTTGCAAAATCTGCTTTCTCCCGGAGAACCACTGACTTGTGAATGGATTACCCAAATGGAGTCTTGGCTGGAATTTCTTATACCTTCCTAGTCATGTAAAGCATATTCCTGCTACGGGACCAGGCCCTTCTGGGAGATATTTGTATCTCACCAGATACAAATCATCAGTTTTACTGTTAACAGGAAAACAATGCTGACCAGCTGGTACAAACCATCCTGAAACTTTCAGGGCACATGGTTACAAAGTAATGCTATTAATACATTTCAGATGAGTGCTGTGCCTGCTTATTTCTTATTGTAGTAGAGTAACTCAGGCTAATCCCAGCCTTGTTGGAATTAACCCTCACAGCATGGGAGATTTAGTACAAGGATTCAGGAGGCTGACAGACATTGTTAGCAGCCCTCTTATTGTCTTCTTGCTTCTTCTTTCTGTGTTACCAGTTTATCATAGTTTCTACAGGTATCAGTTTAAATCCTCTGAGAGAGAACTGCTCTGAGTTGGGGGTAGGAGAGCCGCCTGAGTTTCTACAGAGAGAGCCCTTGCACCAGTCCACCTCCTGGGCTTCTGGTGAGCCCCAGAGGATAGTTTTGCTCAGACACCTACCCCATCTCAATCAGCTGTAACCAACACCAGCACTGCATGGTTCAAAGCACAGTTCCTCATAACTGCTCAGAAGTGGGCTAAGTGCATAGCACACACTAAGTTATTACTTTCTCCCCAGTAAAGACACATCACCCTTTAATATTATTATTCCAAAAGAGAGGCAATTATATCATTCTTCAACCTCAAACATATCATAAATTCCCATCTCTTATAAAATTCAAACACCTTACATTCATATAGGACTGTGTTGTCCAACACAGCGGTCACTAGCCATCTGTAGCTATTTAAGTTTAAACTAATTAAAATTAAATAAATTTAAAAATTCAGCTCTTGGGGTGCCTGGGTGGCTCAGTTGTTAGGCGTCTGCCTTCGGCCCAGGTCATGATCCCAGCATCCTGGAATCGAGCCCCACATCAGGCTCTCTGCTCAGCAGGAGGCCTGCTTCTCCCGCTACCATTCCCTCTGCTTGTGTTCCCTCTCTCACTGTGTTTCTCTCTGTCAAATAAATAAAATCTTTAAAAAAAAAAAATCAACTCTTTAGGGGCACCAGGGTGGTCAGTTGCTATGCGTCTGCCTGTGGCTCAGGTCACGATCCCGGGGTCCTGGGATCAAGCTCTGCATTGGGCTCTGTGCTCTGTGAGGAGCCTGCTTCTCCCTCCCCGTCTCCCCTTGCTTGTGTTTCCTCTCTCTTGCTGTCTCTCTCTCTCTCTGTCAAATAAATAAAATCTTTAAAAAAAAATTCAGCTCTTCAGTTGCACTAGCCACCTTTCACATACCACCACACTGACAGGACAGGACAGATAAGAAAAACAGGAAGTTGGTCTGCCTTATTGAAGCCACTTTCAACTATTCTAGGCTCATCCCCCATCACTTACTACCATGCACTCTAAGCTCTAATCACATCAAAATCCTTGCTGTTGCCCAAACTACTATGAAGTTTATGCCTTTAATATTTGTTCTTATAGCACATCTGTGACCTGAAATATCCTTGCCTCTTCTGCACCTGGCAATGTCTTACTCACCTTTAAAGGCCCGGCAAACACATAGCCTGTTCTGTGAAGATATTCCTCCTTCCACTCTCCAAACAGGGGCACGTACCCTTCCCTTTCTCTTTGCTCCAAGAAAACTCTGTATGAGCCTCTACTACAGCATTCGACTATGTAATTTGGTCACCTGGCTGTACTCAGCATACCACATACATTCTGGACTTCAATAGTGGAGACAGTATGGCTAGTACTTAAGCCTGGCGCCCAGTGGCCTCTGCCAGTGATGAATTGTGTAACTTTGAAATATTCTTGTCTCCGTCTCCTCATCTGTGAAATAAGGATAATAAAACAATACTTCCCACATAGGGTCATAGTGATGATCAATTGTCTTCCTATTAACAAGCCCTTAGAATGGGGCCTGGAATTTAGGGTGTTACCTAAAAGTAAGCTATTAGTAAAATATTAATCCATGTTGTTTATTTACATATACAATATATCAGAGAAGAACAAGAGTGTAAGTGCAATTAACAATCCCACTCATCCAGACACATTTGTTGTGTCCAATGGTCAAACTCTAACGAGCAAACATAACTAGTTGTCTGCCACTAAACATAGGTTTTGGAAGGTATATGACGATCTTCTAAAGAGTCAGTCCCCCAGACTTATTGATAAACTATTGATGGATTTATAAAAGGCTTGTCATCCAGGAAACTTTGGTCTTTTGAACCAGAAAGGATTATTTACAAACAATAGAATGAGAGGTGCCCGTGTGTGTTCAGTGTTCACCGTTGTATTCCGTAAATCTTTCTCTTCAATGGGAGCTTGTTATTATGTGCATTCTCTTTATGACTGGCTGGACACTTCTCTCTTCTCAGTCCTAATCTCTCTTTTCTTCCTCAGTGTTCCCACATCCATGGTAGGGATGTGGTAGAGTTTCATGGTAGAGTTTCATTTCTCTCTTAAAATCTATTTTTTCTCTCCTCTAATAATTTACTATTGTATTAGGTTCCCATTTCTGCTATAACCGATTACCACAAATTTAGTGGCTTAAAACAATACACTGCATTATCTTACAGTTCTGGAAATGAGCAGTCTAAGTCAGTTTCACTGGGCTAAAGTCAGTGTGGTGGCAAAGTTGGCTCCTTTTGGAGGTTCAGGGGAAAAAAATGCATTTCTGCCTTTTTTGGATTCTAGACGCTGCCTGCTTCTTTGGTTCCTGATTCCTTCTTTGCCTCATTTCAACCTCTTGCTCTGTCATTATATTCCCTCATTCTGACCGATCCTCTGTCTCCGTCTCAGGACACTTGTGATTACATTGGACCCAACCAGATAATCCAGGATAATCTCCTCATCTCAAAACCCTTAATTTGATCGTATCTACCAAGTCCCTTTTGCCATGCAAGGCAACATGTTCCCAGATTCTGGGGATTAGGATGTGGACATCTTTGGGGAAACATTATTTGATCTATTGCACCTATCACATTTTTACAATTTCTCAGAATTCTCTCTAATTTCCTCCATTTTTACAATTTAAAAAACTAAACATTTCATTAAGTTCAGTTCTTTGATTTAGTAAATAAATTGAAAAAAATCTATACTCTTAAAATAGTTGACATCCTTAGGATTGCACCTACAGTTTTATAACTTAAAAATCTTGTGAACAAATGTTAGAAACACATGCAATTTTTAAAACATTCTCTTCATTCCACTTGTGAGTTAAATAAACAATATTAACTTAACAGGCATGTTTTCAGATGGTCACCGGATGTTTGAGTATGGCTTATAGTGATCATGTGGGGGAAACATATCCACCTTGTCTATATTATCTATGCCATGAACACACATGTATATACCTCCATATATATTTCTATATGTTCATATTTACACATATATAATGCATATGTATTTTTAATTTTATTTATTTATTTGAGAGAGAGAGAGCACAAGCGGGGGAAGCAGCAAGGGAGAGGGAGAAGCAGGCTCCCCGCTGAGCAGAGTGCTGCCTGGGGCTCAGTGTCAGGACCTCAGGATCATGACCCAAGCCCAAGACAGACACTTAACAGACTGAGCCACCCAGGAGCCCCTGCATGTATTATGTTTATACACATGTATCTTATGTTAGGTTTATACCTATATAGCACACATATATTAGATTTAAACATCTACACACACACACACACACACACACATCAATAGTTCTACCTGTGTTTGTCTTCCCTATCAGGAAGTAAGCGTCTCCAGGGCACAAGCTCAAGCTTATTTGCCCTCAAATCTATAATGTCTACACCAGGCCTGACTTAGCCAGTTCTCAGTGATCATTTCTTAATTGAATACATTTGCATTACCATGTGGCACATGGAAAAATAGAATAGACGTCACCTGACAAGAGAATGAAATAATCAGACCCTTCTGTGTCTTCCTTCTCAATATCTCAGCCTTCAAAGATTAGACCAAAGAACTGGGTTCAAACAGTTCCTCTCCTTCATGCTTGCTTTTTTGCTGCTATTTACCTCCTACACATTATGAATGAATCTCTCAAGTCCCTTGGTTTTCCCAAATTGTGTCCTTGCTCCCTCTCCACACACAATATCTGAAAAGCCTGCACTTCCCACATCTTCAGCCCCTCCCACTCACCTTCTCCACTCAGGACTTTATTCCTTACACCCACTTGTGTTTCTCCTCACAACTCATTTTTGGATTGTCCTTTACTTCATACAATAAAGGATAAATTCTCAGAAGAGAGCAGAGAATTCTAGAAAATTTTTAATTTCCAAATATTATCGTAAATTAATGGATAATCCTTTGCTGAGACAAAATCTATAAAAATTTTAATAATGTCTCTAGAAAAGAGGCATCCGCAAGTATTTTGGAATTGGCATGCCTTATTATTTGCTTTGATTTTACAACAGTTCCTCTCCTCATCAAGTTATTTAAGATTATTAAAATGTAGTTGGTCTCAAAAATTTAGGAGTGGGGTGTGTGTGAGAGAGAAGTGGGGTGGAGAGAAAGAAAATCCTTAAGGTCATTGAGAATACAATGGGGTAATTTGCTTTTTATGTCATGCATCTCATGCTCTTTTTAAGTTTTTGATGTTTTTCAAAAAAAAAAAGTTTTTGATGTTTTTCATTTTTCTTTTTTTTCTGCTGTTGGTTTGCTTTTTATTTTCCATTCTCTCTACTTAATATTCAGTTCTTTCAGGAAGAAAAAAATTATATATGTTTATACATTCAAACGTCTTCTATGAAAATAAATCTTGACTTTTGCCAGTTCTACTATTAATACCTAAAAAAGAGGAGTAAAGAAGGTAAGGAAATTTAAAGCTACCTAACTAACAATCAAATTCCCAAGGCAGGCTAAAAAGTAACCTAAAGACTTGATTAAATTCATATTTACATATTAAAGGCACAATACTGACCCATAATTAAAGTCAATGTTTGAAACACGGCAGTTACAAAAGTGCGTCTTTCAGAATATTCCTTCCAAATCACGGAAAATTTCCAAGAAACCATAGAGATCAATTTTCACAAATTTTTCATTAACGAATAAAATATAACACCCCTTGGCTCTGAGTACAGATAAAGTCAAAGGTCATTATGAAAGTATCAAGCAGGATACAAATGTTATAATAGCTTTCACTATTAACACAATTGATGCTGCTTAGAATCAATCCTCCTTTTTGTTCTTTGTTCTATGGCCAGAGGTCAGCAATCTTTTTCTTAAAGGGCCAGATAGTAAATACTTTATTTCTGGACTTGTGGGTCATATCTCAAAACTCAACTCAGCTTTTTAGCAGAAAGCAGCTGGAGACAATCTGGTCAAGGAATGAGCATGGGCAAAAGGGTCTGCAGGAACAAGAGCTCGCAGTGCTAGGCCAACCTCTGGTCCATGCTAACTGAATCCTACTGAGAAAAACATGCCTCTTCCTTTTCCTCCTCCCCATGGAGGGGGAATGCTAATGAGAAAAAGATCATAAACATCTACTGCAAACCTCATTTTTCCGGACAAGAATACCGAGGTTCTGAATGGTCAAGTGACTTGCCAAAACCTCCAACAACTCCATTTGTGTGGAAGTGAGACCAGAGCCCATTCAAAATTACGGAACATTCCTTGACCATTTACTCTCTCGGGTAAGCTTCAAAGCACTTAAACCTTCTCTGACTTCATCCTCACAATGTCTTTCTAAAGTACTATTATCATCTTCATTTCACAGATGAAAAAACTGAGATTCAGAGAGGTTAAGCAATATGCCTAGGGTTTCACAGCAGGGAAATGGAGAACAGGGCTTTTCCCCCTCTGCTACTTGCTGAGGCTTCTCCTGCTGCTGCTGCAACACGCCCACCCCTCCACTTTCCACTGTGTACTATTCTGAGTCCTCTGGGAAGCCAACACTAGACTTCCCACTGTCACATTGGATCCAAGATGCCATGGCTAGGATTTTCTCCCCCTCAGAAGCACTCCTGTAACCCGACTGGCCTATCCAGTCTAACTGTAATTCTGCAACACAGAAACGGGGAGTGGACCCTGACTTCACACACCCATGGCCAACCCCATGTAGAAAGGCTGGGAAATGTGAAGTGTTTGATCTTTGCTTGCACAATACCAACCCAAGGAGACTTGATGAGGAAGTCAGCTTCACGCTCCCACTCTCTCTTAGATTCCTGGAGCAGCTCCAGTGTCCACAGCCACTGGGAGTCCAGAGAAGGCCCCCAGGAAAACTGGATTGGAGTTCACTTTCATTTCACAGCTGAAGTGTGTGACTCTTTTAGAAAGTTGGGCCTTCCCAGCACCTAACACTGCTCGCATTAGCATCTGCCCACTTGCCCTGCTTTGTTTCTCCATAAGCCCTGTAAAACAAGTAGGTATAGAAAATGTCGGAAGGGGGGAAGACATGTTCAGTGCCCACTTCTTTTCTGAATAAATGTATTTCCTTATAAAGGTTTGGTGTGTCATACCTAAAGCCTCCACTGTTAAAAGATAGAGCCATCCACAGGCTAAATGACAAGCTATGAGCAGAAGAGAAAGTTTTCTAAGTTGATGTGTTCATGTTACAGAATCAAATATTCTTCTACACATAGCCAAAGCATGGGTGTAAGCCACTCTTACTCGTCATTTACTTAAGAAGTTATGTGGTCTACACACTTATTTTTATTTCAGACTCTGGGAAAAAAGCATATATAAACTGTGCTATCCTCAGATTACTGAGACCTGTAGGCATATATTCCCTCTCTGGCTCTCCTTTCCCAACCAAGTCCCATTTTGCCTCTGTAAAAAGAGATAGGTTCAAATGTAAAATTGAAAGGGAGCAATCTCTGTCTTGCAGCAAGAATAATTCCTAGTGGTTTTCTAATGAACCTACTTGATAAGGTCTATGGTCCTTTACTTTTTCACCCAGATCGCTATTTCTCCAACAGTAAGAAAAAAAAAATCTGGATCAAATTGGATAAGGTGGTCCACAGTAAGACGAGACTAGAATAGCAAAGCAATGGGTCATATCATAAATCAGCCCTATTAAATACCTTCCTCTCTCTCTCACTCACTCAGCAGAGTCCACAGCAGAGAAACAGAGTGGGGCTCCTTTCGAGGCTTCCTGAGTCACCTGCAAAGATTAGAAAGAAGGAAAGCCAACATAACTCATATAACTGTGACTGACCCCAACAACAGCGGCAAATTGAGAAATGTTAAAAATTATGTCATTGAAGTCATTTCCTGAAGGTAAACAAAGTCATTAAAAAACAACAAGAAAAAAAAAAAAAGAAGCATTTCAGATCCCTCTGGGAAAATGCCTAATCACAGAAAAACATTCTACTGTTGCACCTGAGGTTCCCACTGCCCTATGTATGAGTGGCTGGGGAGCTTCCTGGGTCTCCCAGGGAAGGTATGCAGCCCGCCCTGTGGGCTCACCCACTCTTCAAGCCCAATCTGACAAGGCCCGAGCAAATACACTCTCAAAAGCAAAGACATTCTTTAGGGATTGTGCAAGAAATTTGCCAGCTGCACCTTCTGTGTGAGGTGTGGCACAAAGAGCAAGTTCCTCAGCCAGGGGCATAAGATTATTTACAGCTTCTTTAGAGGAAATCAATATTACATGGTCGTGTCTAGAAATTCAGATTTACATTAAAATGCCTGTAGACTTCTGCTACTGATCTCTTTAACATGTTAACACAGAAATCAAAACAAAACAAAACTTAGCCTAGCTAGTATTTCTTATAATGAACCAAAGAAAGAGTGGAACTCATACAGGACATTTTGCATAAACATGATTTCTACTTCTCTCTTTTCTTCCCTCCTTCCCTCGGTGAGCTCCAGTGAAACAGGTCCTGACATTCTTGGTGCATTCTGACAACCCAGGAAGGAGGAGGACTCTATTACTCCTTACCTCCCAGGAGGGACAAGAGGCCTAGACCCAGACAGGCCCTCCAGAGGGCTCTTTCTCAGTCCTAAAGAGCACTATGTGTGCAGGGCAATATTAATGTCTTTTAACCACAATTGTGTTTCCACAGGCCACATCAGTCATGGGAAAAGTCAAAGGCTTGAGAGGAATTTGGTTCCTGCCCCCATGGTTTTATCTCAAGGGTTCCTACCAGACCCAAATTGATGTCACAATCTTTCTATTTCAGATGTGTGGCTCTGGCTTACTTTGGACAGAATACAATTATCAGGTGAGAAAGGTGTTTTTACTCTGTTGGCCGGCAACAGGTAAAACTACTCCACTGGAGGGGAGTGAGAGAACCAGGGAGACTGTCGTGGTGAGCTGAGCTGTCACCCTGGGAAGGGCAGAGTCTCCTATTGATTGGCAGTGGGAGTCCATTGTCATGGCCCTGTGAATCATTTGTGAACTAGGCATGACCCTCGTGAATGCCAGCATTGAGTGGGTGGGGCACCGAAGCATATTTGTTGTTGTTATTTTGGTTTTTGCACTAAGGAAGACTCTGACTTGTCCATGAGTAGGGCTAGACAAAA
>CM053605.1:141615335-141697299 GCA_028646535.1 Procyon lotor | reverse complement strand
GGTTTACTTCATCTCCACCTTCTCTTTTCTAATTCGAAGTACCCAGGATGTTGTTTGCAACTCAACAGTTCTATCTTGAGCTTTAAAAACATACTAGGGAACTGACTGAAGTCCAAGTGATGCTTTTACTGTGTTGCCTGATCATCATCTGATGGAGAATAGGCAAGGAGTGTGAAGCTGAGGCTTCTGGCCACATATCTGAGATCACAAAAGGGCAGGGTTGGACAAGCTCACGGGGCACCCATGTACTTCCCTGCTGGTCTGTCCAGTACCTTCTTTTTTGAGAAGAGGACAAAGGCATCTCTAACTGGTTGTCACACTTAGATTCTCTGATTAATTGACCTGTCATTGTGGGAAATTGTCCAGCCTGAACTGTGAGATCATCAAACCCTAGAAAAGCCTTAAAAATATCATTTGGCCATATATACTCTGCCTCCTGCCAAAAGGAATTTTAAGTGGCTCTGAATCACACTTCCTGAGCACTGGCCCAGAATGACCACAGAGCATTTTCATCCTCATTCAGAGTATCAACATGAATTCTCTATCAAAGTACTAACACTTACTATGGTAGCAAGCTTTGATCATTGTTCTCCTTTTTAAGACCAGGGGAAAGACAGACACTTACTGCCTCAGATGCTCAAGAATGACCACAAATATGATCAGGATGATATCTCCAGTTCAAACGGAGCACTTGACACCTGAAATCCAAATATTAATTCAATTCCCCCTTGTAAAAAAAATACTATGTTATAGCATAATAAAGTTAAATTTTGGTTGTATTAAGCCTATAAGCTAATTTGATTGTATTAACCTACTGGCAAAAACTGCTCCAACTTAAGCCTAAAACTTGCACATCATTACCTTTGTAGAATTATTAAATTTAGGAAAATACCTGGTCCACGCAGAAGACATAGAAATAAACATAAACATGTGCTTGGCTCCTTGAAATCTGAGTATTATCCAGAAAAGAGGTGTTCAGTGGTGCTGGTGGGCTCATGAGGAAGAGAAGAATGAGATTTATGGGCCACACATGGTTTTAAAAGGGGCAATAGTTGGGGTACCGGGGTGGCTCAGTCAAAGTGGCTGCCTTTGGCTCAGGCATAGGGTCCTACGATCAAGTCCCATGTTGGGCTTCCTGCTCAGTTCTCTTTCCCTGTGCCTGCTGCTCTGCCCACTTGTGCTCTCTCTGTCACATAAATAAATAAAATCTTAAAGATAAATAAAATAAAATAAAATAAAATAAAATAAAATAGGCAATAGCATCCAGGTTCTAAAGGAGATCATAATAGTGAAATTCCAATTTTTTTTTTTTATAAACAAAGTCCTTTGAGTTGGACAATTCTCCATATAAAATACTCAGGCATATTTCACTTTGAGGCATTAGAAAGGAAACAAAGCAAGAAAGTAAGAAAAATAATGAACACTATTCTTTTCATTTCATTAATGTAATCTTCTACTAATTTACAGGGGGAAAGGCTTTCAAATGGTAGCTGGTTTCAAAATATACCAGTTTGGATTTTTTTCACAATACTTCAACCCCACTTTTGAGGACCAAATCTATAGCTGGAAACTCAGAGAATCATCATCTCCCATGGAGGCAGAAAACAATGGTGAAGCAGTGTGTTAGGTTCGAGAAGGATTTGGGTTACACTTGCCTATTTTTCAAGGCCTATTTAAATTCTTTAGGAAATTACTTCCCCAATTACATGTAGGAGCACATTTTTCACTGCCATTTTTAACAGGAAAACAACAACCCATTTCTGACTTCAGCTTCCTTTTTAAGGACACTAGTAGGAAGGTCATGGCTTTCAGAAATTTAAAAAAAAAGAAGAAGAAGAAGAAATATTGCAACTGAGTGCACACACTTCATCACCATCTTTCCATAAAGAACATATGTCGGGGATTTTTGTTGTTGGTAACAAGTGTCATTAAACCCTTCTGGGAGTTCCTAGTCTCTAACTCTTTATCTGCTGTTCATTTCCACCTTCAAATGGAGCAAAATTTCAGGTGAAGAAAAGTGCTACCCCATGATTATTTTTAATCATATTTGATATATGGATTAACTTGATATTAAGATGATAATGTTTGAACTTGGACTTGTAACTGGCCTCAACAACCATACTTCATACTTAGGGGTTATTCTTACTGAGAGGAGAAAAAAAAATCATGTGTCCTAGCACATTTACTCAAAGTATTTGGTAAGGTAGTACCTGATTTTAAAATATACACATGCAATGTGTATATGTGTGTCATACTTTATTAAGAGCAGCCTTTGTTAGACTACCAAAGTGACAAATGCTAATTTGACTTATTTTAATTATCTATGTAAAATCAAAATATACGTATTTTGTGTGCTGGTGTATATTTGGTCTTTATTTGCAAGGATGAATCAGTATATATTTAGTCCTTAATCTCTTCCTGGTCCTTAAAATCTGAGGGTTTATGAGTTAAGTGCTGTTTGGTGCCTCTAAATTTTTCATATAATAATGAATCTGAAAAGGTGATATTATACCTGTCTTTCACTTACTCCCAAGTTCCAAAACTTAACAACTCTTATAAATCCTATAGGTTATTAGAATTAAAATAATGATAATAATGAAGATGATGATTATAATGGCAGCATTTTTTGACTTTCATAATCTTCAGGTTTTGTATTTGCAATACTCAAATAATAGTTCTAGAAATGCAGTAATCCATGCCCTAAGAAAATTTTGTCTGAAAGAGAAATGGAAAGTAAATGTTGTAATAAGATATTGTAAACATGTTTAAAGTTTGTACAGTTATTACTAGAATGTAAGCCCGATGAGAGAAGCAGCTTTCTTTGCCTTGCTCAGTATGATGTCCCCATCACTGAGCACCAGGAGGAAGTTCAGTCTTACCTGGATACATGTAAGTAAGGCTTGGGGAATGGGGATGAAAAATTTGCCCTCACTTTGAGACAGAAATCACCACTAATAGCTAAATAAAATCGAAAGGAGAGTTTAAAATTGCAAAAATTCTAAATATATCTGACTCATTTACTGGCTAGTCTGAGCTAACCAATCAAAGTTCCCGAGAAAATGGACATAGATACATAGATACATTTTCCCAAGAAAATGGATACAAAGCCTCTTCTCTGACCCTATAAACTGTGGGAGCCAGTAAAAAATTAAGTGGGAAAAGAACCATTACTCTTATGCCCAGTTTATAGATGAGAAAAATGATTTACTCTAGTTTTCGTAGAGGTTACTGGCAGTTATGAAATAATCTCTGTCTCTCTGACCTCAAAGCTTGTGGGCTTTACCACTATTCTAGCTCAAGAACATTTACGCCAAGATGAGGAACAAAATATGGGGTACAGTAATTTAAATAGTAATCGCCATGTTACTTTCTCACGGCAAGACCAAAGGTCATGACTAATGTATGGAAGAAAAGGCAGAATCCTAATTCTGTTCCCTAGAACATGCAATTTTTAACAAATTGATCGAAACAGAGTAAGATCTGTCACTCCAGTATAACTGTCTGAATTGTCAATGAAACACATGATGTTGTCATGTCTTTCAGATATTCAGATATTCTTCACCTCAATGCTTCTCTGGGCATCTTGTCCTAGAGCAGATTCTGATTCAGCTGACTTGAGGTGGGGTCTAAGATTCTGCATTTCTAACAGGTTCCTGAATGATGCCCATCTCTACTGATTCACAGACAGCTCAGTAAGTAGGGAAGATTTTTACCTGATATTTGTTTGAAATATGAGGTGAGACCTGCATCTCTCTGCCTTGTCAAATGAAGCAAGACCTTTTCAGGTTCCACCAGCTTGAAACAGGTATGGTAACAGCCAGTTGTACCAGAAATCATGGCAATCACAACAGGCTTAGAGTGAGATTTTGGAGATTAAAATTGGGGTTTAGGTGGAGTAATAATTATGCAAAGATTCTAGAACACCACCCTTTTGGTTTCTTTATTAAACCTGTTGTATTCCCTGAACTTCTCATCACTCAAAGAACTAGAATAGAAACACCACAGTAATGGAGTTTAGTACAGCATAATGGTAGAACATGCTAAGAATCATGGGTTTTTTCAAGAGATCAGATTTGTGGTTCCCAGAAGCAGTGAGTGGGGAGAACAGGGACTGGAGGAATGTGGTCAAAATGTACAAACTTCTAGTTATAAGAGAAATAAGTACTAGAGATGTAATGTACTACATGATGACTACAGTTAACTTTGCTGTATGATATATATAAAAGCTAAGAAAGAAGATCCTAAAAGTTCTCATCACAGGAAAATTTTTTTCTTTATTCTTTTTTGTATCTATATAAGATGATAGATATTAATTAAATTTTCTATGGTAATCATTTCATGATGTATTTAAGTCAAATCATTATGTTCTATAACTTAAACTTACACAGTGCTGTATGTCAATTATATCTCAATGAACCTGGGGAATAAAAGTAATCATGGGTTTTCCATTTAAAATACTATGGAGGGAGCAACTGGGTGGCTCAGTTGGTTAAGGGACTGCCTTCGGCTCAGGTTGTGATCCCAGAGTCCCAGAATCGAGTCTCACATCAGGCTCCCAGCTCCACGGGGTGTCTGCTTCTCCCTCTGACCCTCTCCCTCTCCTCTCGTGCTCTCTCTCACTTTCTCTCTCAAATAAATAAATAAAATCTTAAAAAAAAAAAGTACTATGGAGGATCATACTATGTTAGGCACTTGTTCTTCAGAGGAATGAAAAGAACTTGCATCCACTAGGACCTATTGATGAAGTTCAAGACAAGGGCTTATTAAAAAAAAAAAAAAACACAAATTTTAGAATCAAGTAAAATGTCTGAGAGGGAAATTGTGGAATGTGAGCCTTCAAGCCAAAATGTAAATTTTCTGAAATTTCTTCCAGTTCAGAATGCAATTAGTCTTCCAGTCAAGCATGCCCCTGACCCTGTGGGGAATCTGCTATGGGAATTTAACAAATATGGGTTCAGGAAGCCAAGCAGATCACTAAATTTATACCTTCTTTTTTCAAACTTCTAATTCACTACTTGAAATAAGTGAGCTCCTTTGTGATAATTAAGTACTATATTTTAAGAAACTGAGCAAATGGAGATGGCTTTGAAATACCTAGATAAACATTTAATACGTTTTACAGTGTAATTCATTTTACAGGTTGATTAATAGTTACCCTGGACCCAGGATGGTAAAGGCTGCTATTTGTTGCAAAACAGCTTACCTCCCTTCTTCCTGGACACATCACTCTACAGAATAAAGAGAACAACTTTCGGTTTCCTTTAAGGCTAGGCATAGCCCTGTGACTAAGTTCTGGCCAATGGAATGTGAGTAGAGTGTTGGGTGAAGCACCATGATAGGTCCTGAAATGGTGGGAACATGCCCTCTCCCTTTCTTCACTTCCAATGTCTGGATGGAGATAGGCTGGCTTGACTTCAGAAATGGAGGCCATGGGATAGAGGACCACCAAGATAGAATCTTGGATCCTTGAGCACTTCAAGAAGCAGAGCTGCCTCCCATTACTGCCATAGAATACCTACATCTAGGCATTAATCGGAGAGAAATTAATTTTGTTGATTCAAGTGTTGTCATTGAATTTTACTTAAAGTCACAAACAAATGCAATTCTAAGTAATTCACAGTCTTCTTCTTTGCAAAAGTCACATCAAGGATAAGTGGTCATAGTGGCAATCAACGTCCAAAGTAGTAAGATGAAGATTATCAGTTATTAACTTATTTAACATTCCACTTAATGTAACATACAATAGTGATATTAACATTCCCAGAATAAATATGTTTACTTCCATCACTATTTCTTTAGAAATTTTCACAGACACCAAATTTTCTTACATAAATATAAGATTTACCTTGAGCAACCTTTATACTCCTATTGCTTACCACAAAGAGCTTTGTTAAAATAAATGGAACTGAAGGGGAAAAAAAAAATAACTAGAGAAGGACGAACAAAAGGGCTAGTGGGCTATAAGATGAGAGAGAAGGATTAATTTTTCTCTGGCAGCCACAGTACTAAAGATGTTTTTATCAGTAGCTGGATGGATGATTCTCTGCAAAGCTGTAAAAAAAGGAAAATTTATAATTGACATCCACTGCCCTTCTGGGTGGGCTCTTCACATTATTTTCTAGCACTCCCAACTGTTTTTGTATGTTTGTTTTTTTAAAAAAAAAAATTATTTATTTATTTGAGAGAGAGAGAGTACATGGGGGGAAGGGCAGAGGGAGAGAAAGAGAATCTCAAGTGGACGCCACACTGAGCACGCAGCCTGACCTGAGGCTAGATCTCACAACCCTAAGATCATGGTCCAAGCTGAAACCAAGAGTTAAAGGTTTAACTGACTGAGCCATCCAAGGTGCTCCACTACCAACTGTTTTTAGCCCTAACATTCTTGATGATGTTCCTTGGCTGCCCCCTACACACATACACACACACACCCCTCTCATTAAGGCATAATTCTATTTTCTATACTTTTCCTCTCACCTACATTAACTTAATAGGACTTGATACTTATACAATCTTCATATATAATTCATTCAACCCCATGAAGTACGTGACCATGAGGTACCCTTATTATTCCATTTTAAGGATGAGAGTGTGAGTCATTAACCTAGTAAATTGTGGAGTTAGAATCCAAATACAGGCAGTCTGGCTCGAGATAAGTCTGATCTACAAACACATTCTATTCCCTCAGGAATATTTGTGAAATAAATATGGTTGGCATTACTTATCAGATAACCACATCTTTCATAAAACACAGCTCCTTTGCCTATCTAAAATGTGTCTTCTCAGGGCACCTGGTTGACTCAGTTAAGCGTCCAACTCTTGATTTTAGCTCAGGTCATGATCTCAGTTTCCTGAGATCAAGCCCTGCATCAGGCTTCATGCTCAGTGGGGAGTCTGCTTCTCTCTCTCTCCCTTTCCCCCTGTTGCTTCGCTGGCCTCTGCATATACTCTCTCTCTCTCTCTCTCTCTCTCTCTCCCTCTCTCAAATAAATAAATAAATTTTTTAAAGAAAGAAAGAAAGAAAGAAAGAAAGAAAGAAAGAAAGAAAGAAAGAAAGAAAGAAAGAAAGAAAGAAAGAAAGAAGAAGAATCAGCAATCTATTGGAACAGTATTTTGGGAAGGAGGCCTTGCATATCCCTCAAATTACACTGTAGATATCCAACCAGCAGGTACGAGCTGGTTGTCCATCAGAATTCTATGTGTAATCATGCTTGAACTACTAACAACATGAACATTAGAAAGTAAGTTAATTTTGCAATTTTTAAAATGAGGTTAGTAAGAATGAGCCCTGATATACCTGAGCACAACATATTCAAATTTTCCAAATGGTTCTCTTTTCTCTTTTATGATACTCAAGTCCTTCATCTAAAGAAACTGCTGGAATTTTATTATTTCCAGCTTAGTATTGAGCTGCTGTTCCTCAATATCACTTATGCTTTATTGTTATCTTCACTCTACCATCGATTTCTTTTTCTATGCTGCTAGCCTTTTGAATCTGGCAAATACAGACATTAAAAAGACTTTTTATCTATTGTGACCATGCTGTACTCTTTATTTCTGCGTTCTGATGCTGAGTTTTTCAGTAAGGCACCATCTAGGGAAGCTACTCCCTACAAAGTAGGATATTTATAACAATAACTGATATTTTACATCCTGTGAAATGGATTCTTCATTCCAGATTACAGAAGAAGAAAGTGATGTTCAGTGAGAGATAATGAATTGCACAGGATTAACCAGTGGATAAGGGCAGAAACCAGAACTCATCCTGATCACTTGACTCCAAACTTTGTGCTCCTTCCATAACACTATCATATCTTTACCAGATTTAAAGGGTCTACCTTAGTAATAGTAAAAAGTCTGAATTATATCTTTGAGGTTATAAAATCAATGCAAATTATGATAGAATTTATAAAACCTCACTAAAAATTCAATCAATTTCTGCAAAAACATATTCACTTACATCTCTGGACAGTACATGTTTTATGGTGTCTGTTGCCCACCCTCTCCTCCATTGGCAACTGGGAAAATGACTGACCATACCTGGTGAGAGACAGCAGCCATACGATGGAAGAAGGGAGTGCACCCTCAACCCCTTACATAAGATTGGACCGAAGCAAAGTACTAGCCTAAAAGGCAGACAATCCATTGGCCTGTCAGGAACCAACACCAGCGTGGCCCAGTTTAAAAAATGAACCGAGCCAAAGAGATTCCTTTCTTGAGAGTGTCGGACTAAGTTACTAGGAGGATCAGAGCTCTTATAGAAAGTATCATGACAACCATGTTAGTACACAGTCACCTGAAATTATGAGGAAATGAAAATAAAATGTATAAATAACAAGAGCTAAGGGCTACCATTTATATGGTACTTACTATGTGTTTCAATTTATTAATGTATTTACCCTGCAAAGTAATTACTGTAACTAACAACTCCCACCACCACCCTTTTACTGATGAAAATATTAAGGCACAAAGGAATTAAGAAGCTTGTCACAAGCTATAAGTGGGAGAACAAGACTGAAATCCAGGCCATGTGGCTTTGCTGCCAAATGTGATTTCCCATAAAGGCAACTTAGTGTACAGGCACAGAGAAGACAATAAACAACAATACACATGGTAGGAGAAACAGAAAATCGCAAGAGAGGAAAAGACACAGCGACAAGCAGAGAGACACAAGAGGCATCCAGTTCCCAACTATCTGCATTAACTCCTCTTCTCAGATTCCCATGAAATCTCTGATTATGTCCTTATACAGCACAGTTTGTGCATCTGTTCCTTGCAAATGACAGATCCCTAAGTAAAATAATATGACTCTTTTTGGTACTTCATAAATATAGTACTCGAAGGCACTAGAAGTGATAGTGCTTTGTCCTTCTTGCTTGAGGTAAAGATCAGCTCTCTTGAAGATTTATGATCTGATGTGGCAGACAAGGTAGAAATATATACATGCAAAAGAAATATGTATAATTTCAAGAGTACAATGAGAGTATGATGCAGATTGGAGTTAAAGTAAGCTGTATAAAGTCAAAACTATCGGTAATAAATCATTAAAGCCCTCCGGTAGAAATAAGTCACAAGCAGGGATATGTTTGTTGACTACACAGCTCGAACTAAGGTGGGTAGAGTACTTTTTGCCTCAATGGAGAGGAACAAAAGGCATTGTGGGGTTGGATAGTAAAATCTGTGTGTATGTGTTGCAGCAGGGAGGGGAGTGGACACATGATCACATGCTTTGGAATGTAGAGGGAAGACAAAGATAAAGCAGAAAACTTAAATGGAGGTAGGTGTTGAACAATTATACAAAAGCCCAGAACAAGGTAATTAATTTCTCTGGTCTTATCACAATCTGGTATAGTTTTGGCTGATGCCTTAGTTAAAGCACTTAAAACAAACACATTTTATGATCATAAAACCATCACTGAACTATCATTTAATGACATTTAATCAAATAATCCAGCATCCTGAAATCAAATGCCTCCTTGCTAGGTGACTTCTGGCCATGCTGTGCCTTTCTACGTGTTGGTACATACCAGGCACTCAATAAATACATAGACACTAAACAAGTTAATGTTAGTGTTATCTCTCCATTAGAAATGAGATCATATCTATAAAATTAAAAGTCCCATACAAGTTTTTTTAGATGAATTGTTCATACTTGTATTACGAAACCAAAAATTACTTGCTCATGTCTCCCTGCTTTCTGCGCCCACCAGACTATCTATTCATGTTGTGTCATGAGGTTTTTGTGATTGCAAACAGATCAATGAAAATATACATTTTCAGCAAACTTAAGCAGATTGATTTTGCCCTAAAATGGAATGTTGGCAACACTCTGTCTATACAAATAACATCTCGGTCCTGTCTAACCTGGAAATGCCACCTGAGCTGAATTTAAGGAAACATGATGCTAAAAAATACAAACTAAAAGCACTAGCAATAAAGAAAGGAAAAGAAAAGGGAAAAAGAGAAAAGAAAAGAAAGCAATTCATAAACATATTCTTTGAGAGCAACTGCCCTATAAAATACAGCTGAAAACTTTCTTTGGGCCTTTCAGGGACCTGTTCAGAAAAACTACAGAATAAAGCATCTACTTTGTTTTTTGTCAGAACATACATACTCTCCTCATGTTTGCTAATCTTTTCCAAGTATGAAAGAAAACAGTCAGAAGGGTTATATGGATAAATGAATATTTATAAAATTACAGATGAGCATTTGTATGTACAATGTGTACATAGCATAAGTGAACTGGCAGATAATTCAGAAAGTTAATATATTTCCTTTCCACTTTTCTCAATTTTCCTGATTTTCTGCAATAAGTAGGTGTATTTTGTGACAAAAGAAAAAACTTTCCAGAAAAAGAATTTTACAAAATTAATGTAGATAAGTCAGGCTCACTAAGCCATATTTTGAGGAATGGGGAACTGCCCTCATTTTTCTTAATGTTGTTAACAAAGAACTACATTCAATAGGAGGAGCTCTCCCCTTTGTACTTTAATGCTTGGCAGTAAATCCAAAGTTGCTCAGCTCAAGGACAAAAGCTAATTCACTTTATATCATCAAACCAGGTGGGTTCTGAAAACAAATGTGCTGAAAGATAAACCTCTACATAAATCATTCTTCTCTTGTTATACTAAGTTTCCATGAAACCCTCCTGAACAAACAGATTTTAATTTCAGTTTAGACACCAACATCCAGGCAGGCTATTCCACTGATTAATGATGATAAAACTGAGTGGAAAGGGAAGCCGTTTATGAAGCAAACCCTGTAACAATCAATCAAGCCTACAGTGACGGCTGAGTCAAATACCATCTAGTACCTGACTCTCTAGCCCCACTCTGTGGAGGCCAGCTGAGCTGCTAAACACTTTAAAATTAATGCCCAAAATGATCAGTGCTAAGGTTCAGTGTCAGCTAAAGTGAGGACTCAAAGATAGAATGTGCTATCTACTGATCATCCCCAATAAGCTGGACTCTCTGTGTTGCACACTTAGCTTAAATTCTAATATCAAAACACAAACCCATCTTTCTCAACACTCATCTGCCCCTGCACCTGCCATACTGGCAAATTAAGGGAGATCAGATAGGGAGTCAACATCCCTGCAACTTTTAAGTGACTTTTTGATTCCTTCTACTGTGTGAAACTGGGGGTTTGTTTATAATTTCACCCATTTGGTGTTATGTATTATTTCATTATTCCTTCAAACTGTGTTTATACTGGTCACTGCAACAGGGCCGGGACCCCCACATCAGCCCTCAGCCCCTTGTAATCCCAATTGGCTCTGTAAGAAATGAAGAAATCCCTCCACCTTACTCTATCACCAATTTTGTTTTTCTGTGGCACTAATCACTACCTGACATACCATATACTTCACTTATTAATTTGTCTTCTTCCTCTAAGATTTTTATCCCACTAAGGCAGAAATTTCTATTTGTCTTGCTTTGTTTACTAACAATTACCAGTGCTAGGCTCTGACATCTAGCTGGCAAGCTGTAAAAATTGTTTGAATAGGAGCGCCTCCATGGCTCAGTTTGGTTAAGGGACCGACTCTAGGTTTCAGCTCAGGTCATGATCTCATGGGTCATGAGATCAAGCCCCTTGTGTCACCCCCTGCCTTGGGCTCAGCAGGGAGTCTGCTTGAGTATTCTCTCCCTCTGCCCCTTCCCCATTCATGTGCATGCTCTCTCTTTCTCTCTAATAAGTAAATAAAAAATCTTTTAAAAATTGTTTGAATAAATGAATGAATGCGTGGTATTCCTTTATCATCAAAGCCTAGGGGTTTCCACTAGGTAATTCTTATCATAATAACCCTTACTCCGTGTAGTAGAAAGTCAACAAAAGGATTCTGTGGTTGCTGAGAGTTTTCATACCAATCATAAAACCAGGAACTGAGTAAAGTAACAAAGATGAGCCCAGGTTCCTTTGAGGTAGATTCATTTCAAAATCCCACTTCTTACTTGTCCCCTATAAGCCCTCAGCCTGACTGGTCACAATGGGGTTCTGGATCCCCAGGAACTAGTGTGAGCTCAGAGCACCTGCTGTGCTATACTTGAAAGATCCAAGCATTTCCCCTTCCCAGTAAAGAGCCATTCTCATAGCTGAAGGTCCCTTGGCTAAAGGCTAAAAGAAATGTACACGTGTAATATCATCACAGGATTCTTTTTTCAAGAGTACCTAAGCTTCCTTTTCATATCTAAAATTTAAGTTTGGATATTGAATGAAAGGCTAAGACTTTTTTTTAAGTCGTGGTTCAAATTGGGCCTTTGATTGACATATCTAGAACGTGAGGGTTTCGGTTGATGTTGGTATTGTTTTACAAATCAAATGTTTTCTTGGTGGGGTATATATATAGTCCATTTCTAGAGTGCTCAAATATTAGCAATACCAAAGATCTCTGGTGGTCAAACCATTGTGATTACCCACTGAATCATTTCTTCTTCCCTACTACCCACCCAAACCCCAACTGTCTCCGCTGTTAACATCCTGATATGTGACATCTGCCACTATGGGATTCTAACACCCCAGTGAAACCAGAGTTCACTTCAACTGTGTCTCCTCTCACTGAATTTTAGGTCCACAAATAAGAGACTCTACAGACATTTCCTAAAAGGCTAGGATTCTCCTCACCAATGAATTTCTCAATGCATAACTCAGGAAGGCCTTGGGACCACAGTCAGGAGTTAAGGGAATGGATTGAACACAAAAAAATTCCCTTTCATTTCCCTACATCTCTAAATCTTATTTCTTCTTCAGTGTTATATAAGAACTGTCTAGGCCACTGGAGTTCAAGTTTATCAGCAGACTACCAAAAGTAACTAAATCCAACCTCAGTTGAATATAGAATTGCATCTAGGTGCATGTGCATATATTGACATATTCTCCCTGATCTAAATCACATTCTTCCATCCTTGGTCAATAATCCTCAGAATTCGTTCCCTCATGTATCATCCAGAGTTTTGCAAATATAAGTTAACAAAATCTTGCAATTCCATTGGGTTGACTTTGTAATGGGCCCTGGAGCATGCTTACGCTGGGAGTGGGGTATGTATGGGGCGCAGTATAGTGGCCTCTGATGGTCTGAACACTGAGCAACCCAATGCTTCTCACACATCTCCACCCCATATTAAGACCTCTACTTAGCACCCTCTTAGTTAATATTGAAATTTCTGTATAAGAGACTAGGGAAGGTTATAAACTGATGCAAGCTACCTGGAGCATAAATCTTTGAGTGTAGTTTCCAATCATCTCAGCCCTATGACTGAAAGAGATTACACATTTCTATCTTAGGAAGTGACTGGTTTTCAGTTGGTGCTTGAGCTGAGAGCTAAAGATTTGAGTGTTATTTTCTTCTATTAAACTGTCCACTGCTATACCAGCCAGTCCTTGACTTCCTCACACCCCTCTGTTGCCCTCTTGGAGCAATTACCTTGTCTCATAGACCAGCCTTTAATTAATAGGGCTGTCATTCAAGGGGACAACAGCCAATAATTTGAGTAGCTAGTTGTTTTTTTGTTTGTTTTTTTTGTTTGTTTGTTTTTTCACTAATTTCAGTGTCTTCTCAGGTCCATTTCTTAATATCAGCTTGGTTTCCACTTTTGCTTACCCCCTTCAAGGACAGGTAATAAACTCTAGGTTCCCTCCAATTTGAAGGTCTCTCCTGGTATAATTTTCAATAACAGGGTTTTTGGATGCAAATAAAAGAACCCAACCCCAGCTAATTAAAGCAGAAATGGAAATTATTTAAAAGATACTAGATAGCTCATATACTCTCCACAAGGGCTAACGAAACAAAGTTAGGGATTTTAGAAACAATTCCCAAAAGCAAACCATAGGACTTGTCAAATAAGGACATCCTGAAGCTCCTGTCAGACACAGACACCACAGCACATTTGAGCAGCCTCCATGACCAGACCCTGGACGCTGCCTAGGGAGAGGCTCCCACTACTCCCCTCGGGAACCACATGTGGTTGTGTATGCTGTCCTCAACCCCATATGTTGTCCAAATATATTCTGGATGGTCTTTGCTTCTTGGTGTCACTAGTCACTGATTCACAGTCTGGAGAGCAGATGGATCTGATTAACAGAGCCTAGATCCATGCCTTAACTGCAAGGAGCCTAGAAAGAAAGGTTAGAAGGTTAGAAGGAAAGGGAGGGACAGGAAAGTATCCCACAAACTGATAAGACACTTTGAGACTGGAAAACAAAGTAGGTTTTCCATATAATTCACAAAGAGTTTTATTCAAGGTAACTTACTGATCAAGGATCAGCAGGCAACAATCCAGCTGCTCCACAGCTATTCTCAGCAAAGTCCAGACTTTAGTCTACAGATTTTATAGAGCAAGGGATGGGGTTGAGAAGAGTGGGCTGTAGTAAGATCAAAAGGTTTGCATGCAGATAATTGACAACTAATCTTTAATTAGATCTTGTGGTGCCACCTGTGCATCAGGAAAGGGAAAGACTATCTTACCTCTAACAGATTCATGGGAGGCCAAAGAAAGCCTCCCGCCATCCCAGCCTTGGCAGGCATTTCTAAGGTATGTATATTAATCTCCAGGTGAAGAACATGCATTCCCAAGAGAGGACCATGAACATGGTGGACATGAGCAAGGTGGAGCCAAAGATGGAGTCACTATTGTCAGCACTCCAACAGTGAGTTCTGGCAAGACATCATAAGGGAGAACATTTCCCAAACATAGAATATGGGTTCTGATGCTTGGATGGACAAAAACAAAATTGATAAAAGGTCCACTACCCATGCTTTGTAAGAAATGGCAGGGGCTAAGATGACACAATTGGGAGATAACTTGAGATTAGTGACCATGTTTTATACTACTTTTATTTCCCCCCAGCATTACACCATTACACACACACAAACACATAACTATGCATGTACACACACACACACACACACACACACACACACACACACACACTAAATGAATTAATATCCTAGATCTTATATGTCAAAATGAAAGGGAGCAATGCTGCATCCTATAGCAGTGAATCAAAGAATACATGAGTACAGGATACATCACATTGACTTTGAAGTGGGTTCCTAGAGGGCCTCCACTGATCACTGCATGGTCACAGGTGTCTTATTCTGCATTATACTTGGCTCTAAGGGCCCACTGAGCATAAAAGATAACAAATAGATAATCGCTGTTATAAGGAACTCAACTAAAAGTTTCATCTGAACCAAGTCAATTCAAGGAGAAACATATGGTGATATCTAGAAATAATATGATAATAGCAAAAAGGTAATGTATTTCTTGCACAAGTAAAAAAAAAAAGGAGCCACACCAATAAAACTAATTTCAGTTAATAAAAATATGGCGAGAATTATTTTTTAAGTACATATAGTTTTTTTAATACATATAGTTTTTTAAAATTTCTTTGCAGTACTGAGGAGTACTCTTGCTAGATCAACTTCTAAAGTATAAATCTGGCCATTTCACTATCTTCCTCAAATTCCTCACAGATTCTCAAAATAGACCCTACACCTGTGGAATGGAGATTATACATGAAGAGTAGGTCAATAAAACCTGATTTAATTTTTTTTTAAATTCCACCTCCACTTACCCAATGCTTAGAAAATAAAGTTTTTCTACTGTCTCTACCAAATATTAGTAATTCCGTAATGATTCAACTAAGGGGAGGAAATACAGGCTCCTATTTCTGTTCCCCTAGGACAGCCTTGGCAAGTCATTTGGCCTTACTAAGTTCAGTTTCCATACTTGCAAAATGAAGAAATTGGACAAGAGTCTTTCCAGCCCTGAAAGACTGTCAGCTCTACTTGGCCAAAGTCTACTTGCCTATGCCTCACCCTTACCTAAAGTGCGTTTTATTTCCATTCAGCTTGATTGATCAAGGTAATCATCCAAAGGAGATAAAACACAAACTATAAAGTTGCCAATTCTGAGTCATGAAAGCAAAAAATAATCTAGTTGCTCAGAATTTCCATAATGCTTTATTATATTTTCAAATAGTGTTTAGCTGTTAATCAACACAAATCATAGTGGCAAACATGAAAGACCCAGAAATGAAGGAAACTCTCATTGACAAACAAGTCAAAAGCAGAAAAAATGACATTTAAAAATTGTGGGTGACATGAACAGAAATTTTGGCAAAGAAGACATCCAAATGGCCAACAGACACATGAAAAAGTGCTCCGCATCACTCGGCATCAGATAAAATACAGATCAAAACCACAGTGAGATACCACCTCACACCAGTCAGAATGGCTAAAATTAACAAGTCAGGAATAGGTGTTGGCGAGGGTGCAGAGAAAGGGGAACCCTCCTACATTTTTGGTAGGAATGCAAGCTAACATATAGCTAACATATAATATTTGCAAGCTGGTGCAGCCAATCTGGAAAATGATATGGAGGTTCCTCAAAAAGTTGAAAGTAGAGCTACCCTATGACCCAGCAGTAGCACTACTGGTACCCTAAAGATACAAACATAGGGATCTAAAGGGGAATGTGCACCTGAATGTTTATAGCAGCAATGTCCACAATAGCCAAACTATGGAAAGAACCTACATGTCCATCAACAGATGAATGGATAAAGAATATATGGTAGATATAGACAATGGAATACCATATAGCCATCAAAAGAAACAAAATCTTGCTGTTTGCAATGGCATGGATGGAACTAGAGGGTATCATGCTAAGTGAAATAAGTTAATTAGAGAAAGACAATTAGCATATGATCTCTCTGATATGAGGAATTTGAGAGGCAGGGCAGGGTCTGTGGGAGGCAGGGAGGGAAAAAATGAAGCAAGATGGGATTGGGAAGGAGACAAACCATAAGAGGTTCTCAGTCTCATGAAACAAACTAAGGGTTGCCGGGGGGCGGGGGTTGGAGGGATGGGGTGGTTGGGTTATGGACATTAGGGAGGTGTGTGCTATGGTGAGTGCTATGAAATGTGTAAGCCTGTACCTATACAGACCTGTACCTCTGGGGCAAATAATACATTATATGTTAATTTTAAAAAATTGTGGGTGAATGATCCCATGGGTGACTGGGCGAGCCACATGCGTTGTGGTTACAGGGTTGTATAACATAATGCTCAAATGGGAGAGAGATACCACAATTTGGATTGAGCCCTGCTTCCTGGGTCCTCATTCCCCTCCCTGTCCTATTCGCCCTGGCTCACCTGGAGCTAGGATGATGACAGTAACTCTCCCACCTGACACCCGGGGACCACTATTATAACACTACCATATGTCTCCCCTTATTACAATTAGATAATTCATTCAACTCTCCCTGAGCATTTGCTATGCATGTCAATGTTTCATGCAACCCCCCACCAAACGAATAATTGGAATCTTCTCCCCTCATCCTTATCACCTCTCTGGCCTTTGCACTCTCCCTTGTTCTGCTCCTGTCCCACTGACCTCTCTGCCCCTGAGGTTCTCCACTGCCTCTGAGTGGGTGCTCAGGTCATGACCTTAGGGTCCTGGGATTGGGGAGGCTGCTTCTCCTACTTCCTCTGCCCCCTCCCCCCACTTGTGCTCTCCTTCTCTCTTGCTCACTCTCCTGCTTAAATAAATAAATAAGATCTTTTAAAAAAAAAATAGAGTAGCATTTGTAAAAGGTGAAAGATTTATGCGATCTGAAGAGAAACCAGAGTATAAATAGAATAGCATTTGTAAAGTTATGGGAGATATGAAATAATAATAGTAATAATAATAGCTAACATATAATATACCAAGAACTATGATAAGAACTTTTATGTATTGTCAATTTAGTGCTATATCAACCATATAATGTAAATATAATTTTTCCAGATTAGGAAAGTGAGGATGTAGTGTTAAAAAATATGTTCAAGATACCTTAGCAGGTGAGTGTTAGAGTGGGGTATGAATCTCAGGGACCTCATCAGTTTCTGACTCCAAAGTCTATGAACTAGGTTAACACTATCTATTCCCAGAATTGAGCTAGCTCAAGCGTCCCAAGCAACCCAGCACCTGTGGTCACCATTTGTCTCACCATTTGTCTCACCATCCCCAAGAGTGGACATCAATCCATCCCTCTACTCTTACGACTCTACCATTCTCATAAGAGACAAACTTCTGTCTGTCCCAACTGCTCTGAGTCTCTCATCTTTGCTTCTCTCTACTATTGCTTCCCCATTTCTACTGCTTTCTACTTCTCCTCTCTTTTCTCTGTCTCACATTCATGTTCTCCACAAGAGCCTTTCGTTGTGTTAGAGAATCATCTATTAATCATCATTTGTTGGTTTGGACTGTCTAATATCCAACTCCTATTAACACTCCAATCTCCCTTCAGGGAATCTTCTACTGTGTAGATCTGGGCATGGAACTCACATTCTACACAGTAGCCAATGGGCGAGTGCTCTCTCTCTCTCCTTGCCTAGCCTGGCTAGGGAGCAAGCATGTCACTTGGCCTCAGCTAGTCAGACAAGAATAGGGACAGCTGAAGACCACTCCCATTGAAGGAGCAGCAGTGGAGGCAGCAGGCTGAACATGCTGCTCCTCTTGCATAACTTTTGCTGTGCTCACCACTGTAGATCTCTTCGGAGCACCTAGGTTTCTACCTCTTCTCTAAGCCAGGTCTTCTAGGTCCCTATAGATATCCGAGCCACAACATCCTTCCAGCAAATATGCAGTTGAGGTTAAACTGGACGGAATCATTTCCTATTGCTTGTAAACAGGAATCCAACCAGGACTCAGACACCATGTCGTTTTGGCTCTCACATCTGAGCTGCCTTTGGCTGCAGCCCGTACATCTGCTGCCTTTGGCTACAGCCCCTGTCCATAATGCAATCCCTTGAAGCCAGGGTGGCAGGGCCACATAAATGAAAACATGGCAGCTTCTGTCAAAGGAGCCACCTGTGGCCTCTGTGTTCAGCAGGGACCTGGGAGCTGTCACTTGGGCTCTGATGGACCCTAAATCATAGAGACAGAGGTGGAGCAAGAGCTCTGAGGAAATGGGAGTGAGGTGGAGGGACTGGTCCTGGTGAACCAGAAGGGCCTCCTCGCCCCAAACCCCAACCCTGCTCCTGAGACCACAAATGTAGGTATGTTTATAGAGTGAAAGGAACTTGAAGGAGTTCTTGTAACTAGTTTACTTCTTCTGTGAGGTAAGAGCCAAGGTAATCTGGTGATGGTGACTGTGGGGAGTTGAGGGGTGGATTTGAAGAAAGAAAGGGATGAAAATTTGGAAAATCAACAATGAGAAACTGGAGAGGGGGCCTATTGGGAACTGACAAAAGGACCACCGAGCTGCTTTGAGGCAACTGTTTGTATTTACATTTGCTAATAGCAATTAACTACTCCATAGACAGTTTTTGAACAAGGACCCAGGCAAAGGATAACAACAAGCTTTCCCTGAAACTTTTTCAGTGCAAAAACAGGGGCTTGCAAAATCTAGCAAATTTCACAAAACAGAAAAAAACCTTTAACCTAGCTTCTCAATTTTTTGCAATTTTGCAGCTCTGGGACTTTTCAGAGTGACCTCCTTTGCCAGCCCAGAAGGCTGTAATTGCTGGACAAAAAAAAAAAAAAGTATGAAACAATAGAAATTTTTTCTTAAGGCATCTGGATGTTGTCTGATTCAGTTCTTTTTGAGAACTTTGTATATGAAAGTATAAAAGAAAATTTAGACCAAAGATATTAAGGGCCTTTAGAGAAATATTAAGTAGTGATACTCATATTGATAAATTTATTCAAACCAACCATTATTATTGAAATTCAACCATAATTACTGAAACTCAGACAGACAGTGAAATCTCATCTCTAAAATCTGAAGAATAACAGCCTGGGTGTGGTTATGTTTGATGATTCAGCACACTGAATTAAATCTTAGAATGCCCTGCCTGCTGGTTCTGGTAAGCCACTGAACTGATCCATAAATTGCAGACTGTGTTTTAGATTGTTGGTTAGATTCATGAAGTAAAGATGTGCTTCTGACATGTTATAAGAAAATGAACAATCGCTCTGCATCCGTTGGCATGTCCTAAAAGAAGACAGCATCTGGATAAAATTCAACATGTAATTTTAGCTTTTGTCACATTTTGAATAAAAATAGTTGGCTGAACAACTACCTATTTAAATTATTGAAAGCGGATGATTACAAATAAGCGTCCTGGCTGATAATTAGAGTGGCCGTAGAAATGATTCAGAGTATGAAGAGCTGGATAGGATTCCCGAAGTAGTTTTCCCTTAAATGAGTGGTGCAGACAAAAGCAGTTTGTTCTCCAAAAAATGAGTATTTTACACTATCACTTTCACAGACGGAGGCTGCACAGAGGTGGGTTAATTTACTCAACATTTCAGAGGTTTGGGGTTTTCAAACTGCAAAGATGAAGCAAAATAGAGATTAAAATTCATCATTATTTTCTTTTCAAACGCAAAAGCATCACATTCTTAAAGGACAACTCCCAGCACACAGCTTTTTATTTGAGACATGGTAAAGAAACAAAAAGATACTCTTTTGGAAACATAGTATGATTCAAAACAGCCACTAGAGGACAGTCAAAACACTGGGCATGTAGCGAGGCAAGTCCTTAGATCAGTAGCTTCAAATGAAAGGATTTAAAAAGGATTTGATTGTTTCGAGAGAAAGAGATTTTAAGAGAAATACAGAGACAGACCTAGAGATGGAGAGACAGATAGAGACAGATAGAGAACAAAGTATCTTCTTGATCACATGAATGTAACAAGGGGAAAAAGCAGTAAAAATGTCCCACAAGCCTGCCAGGATTTTTACTGGCACACATTTCCAGGACAGTGCAATGACAGCGTGATATCTGCCCTGTGCCTTGGGTACAAGAGTTGTAGGACGGTGATTCAGCACATATGACGTAATGAGGTCAGTTCCCCAACACACTCCAATTTCAAACACTGGCTTCCAAAACAGCAGAAGATCAAGGATAACACCCAAAACACAAATCACTGGCATCAGCCTTATGGAACATTCACAGTGAGCTGCAGTGGTAGGTCATTCACTGTGTGTGTGTGTGTGTGTGTGCGCGCGCACTTTTAATATAAGTGATGTCTTTTTAGACTCCAGAGTCAGAATTACTACTTTTTAAAAAAAATTCCCATGGCTCTATTTAACCCACGCTATTTGTGGGAGGTGAGGAAGAGATGACTCACATGATTGCTAAAACGCTTGTGAAAATGCAGATAAAATGGTGACAGACATTGAAACACTCAGCTCTTAGTCTTTAAAAACCTCTCCAAAAAGAGAATTGGGCTAGGAGTGAGGAAGGCATGAAGAAAAATTAATCCTATGCATTACGGAGATTCCCAGACCTTAAAGCTAAAAAGTGTTTTAAGGTCCTAGGAATATGATTTTTTCCATTATTGCCAGTCTATAATTTTTCTCTTAGCCATTTTAAATTAGAAAAATCTGTGTATTGTGATGTCACATTTAAGAAGCTTTCCAAATCAGCTACTGCTGAATTAACTATGGAAAGGTGTCTATAGATCTAGTTTGTAAATGTCAAAGGGAACTAAAGAACCTTCTAAGCGTAAGTGAGATGAATAAAGACTGAAGTCTTTATTTTGATATCCTGAAGCTGAGCTTGGCCAGCCAGTATTAGGATTTGCGTGAACAGTACCCTGGGTCCTTGGAGGAAAAAGCTCTGAGCACTTTGAGTTGAGTCAATGGGAAATAACTACATCTTTGCTTCTTCAGAGTGAGAGACTAATCTAACTTGTTGACAGTACAAGGGAACAAGGGTGATACTTAGGTCTCAGATACTTAACTCTCCAACCATTTGTCTGAAATACAGTGGAGATTAATTTATTGAGCATATTTATTTACATTTTTATAAGTAAATGCTTATTTTCATATGAATGCACAGGAAAACAAATCATTTAGCCTAACATAAGGCATCTTACAATAAGTCTTCTGATCAGATTTTATTCATATCTCCTCTCTAACCATTTATGTGACCCTGGGTTTGCCTTTTCTTTTCTTTTCATAAAGCAGATTTGCACAGGGGCAGTAGAATCAGGCATGCCTTAAATATTTGACCCTTTGGGTTCACGGAAGTCATTCTACTTACTGTAAAAGACAGGGGAATTTGAATTAGTGATTCCTAAGATTCCTTAAGAGGCCTTCATACACAGTAATGCTTCTGAGCACCAAAAGGTTCTTGTAGATCTGGTTTGACTACAGGCAAAGAACCTAGCCTATAAGTATGTAACTTACAGGACAGGTTGTCAAATAAATTAATCATATACAAAAGTAAAAGGTCAGATCCTAATGTGCCTGCAAGTTTGAGATTTTTAAGCCCAGTTGAAATATGCAGATTCCTCCCTGAAACTTCCCTAGTCTCACCAGGAAACATATGCATGCCTACAATGCCTAATTGTACCCTTCAGATGGCCCTGTCCATCTTGTATTATAGTGGCTGTATATTCCTAAAAAGCAGGGTTGTGTCTCACACATCATTCAATTGCCCTGATTGTCTTGCATTTGTAACTCAATAAATATTGACCAGATGAATGAGATTGCAAGGTAGAAGGTAAGCAAGAGATGAGACTCACCCAACACATGTCCCTGGGCACTTACTTTCCTCGTGAGGCAATTCAATCTTCCATCCAGATGCAAGGCCCAGAGCTTCCATGGATGGTTCTCTACTTTGTTCTCAGGTGTCCATGCTGCCTCAGGCTATGCCCTCTAGATCCAGGAGTTGTTTGGTCTCCTTTGAGAAGATTAGTCAGCCTTGAGGTTCTTGAACTGCTGGGCAAGTTAATTGATGTTCCTCCAAAGATGTGTTGACTGGATGGTGTCTTTACATAGTGTCTCTCACATTGGAAGTGCTCTGTATAAGAGGAAGGGAAGGAAGAATGATCATATGGAAAAATATTAAGCTCTAGTTTCTTAAATATCGACAGAATTTTCAGAATCAAATCTGCCAGACTACTGGTGTAGGCCACTTGTTCCGCTCTGAGGCCTTCCTGTCCCTTCTATCCTCACACTCAGTAATGCCATTTGAATGAGTCATAGAGCTCCCATGATGGTATTTTATAATGTTGAATGTTTTAGGAAGAAGTTGGGTTCTTTGATCTTCAATCTGGTTTATAGCTCTGTTTCTACTTATTCTCTCCAGGGTCTGCTCTTCTTCCCAAACTTCCTCCAGGTTTTGTTGTTTGTAAATTGCTTGCTCTCTCATTATTTTTAATATGTGCTCCACCAGAAGCCCATAGTACTCCTGTATGAGGAGCTAATGCTGATAGTCAGAGGGGTAAGCTAGTATAATCAAAAGAAAAGAAATAATTAAACTTGATATCAAAACAAACACTGAAATAAAATTCTGCTTGTTTATTTTTTCACAGCTGAGAGGAAAATCTCAAAATTTAATAGACTCCATTGTTTAAAAATTACACTAAAATGGTCATAAAAAATAAGTGTGGGTGTGTTTATATACTAAGTATGATTTGTCCTCCATCTCTCCCTCCTGCCTTTCTCACTCTTTCATTTGTTCATTTATTCTTTTGTGATAACACATGTAAGCAGTTCAAACAAAGAGGCTTTTCTTCTTTTGAAAATATTAAAATAAATATTAAAATGAGAGAAATGGGAAAGGATCAAATATCCTGCAAAAACAGTAGAGGTGTGACTGAACTGTCCTCGGTGGACACTATAATATTCCTAATTATTTTGCATGAGAAACATTTAATATATTGGCAGGATCATAATTCTGGTATATCAACCATGTATATTCTAACCTCCAGTATAATTTCATGTTTTTGACTTCATTTCCTTAACTTTGTATGTCAAAATGTAATGGTTTCCCAAAAGTAAGATTCTTGGAAGGTTTTGTATATACGCTTTATGGTGGCCATACTTTATCTTAACATTTTACTTAGAGTCATTTGATTAATAGAAACAGAAGCTCACTCATGGCATTTGTGCCAACAATGAGTTAGTTGTTCACCAAATGATTTTTCCTTTCTTTCCAAGTACACTGCTGGGTGACATGTGATAGCCACTTTTCCAACTGGATCCAGCCTGTGACTGGATGTTGGTCAATGGAATATAAATAGAATGAACTGCATATGAATAGTCATATACTACTTCCAGGCCTCACAGACATAGTTCTCTCTTTTTACCCCTTGTACACACTGAATGGAGAAGTCTAAGGATCAAGAAGAGGATCTAAAACCTGCATTGCTATTTAGAGGACAGTAGCCCCATAAAACCAGCCAGCCAGCCAGGCTAATATGGGTGAAAAACTTTTATTTTGGATTTCCAATCCAAATGTCAAACTTTACAAGTTTGACATCCTGTGTTCTAGCAGTTGGCCTCTCCCAACCAATACATCAGTCTGAGAAAACTGATGTTATTCTAAAGATCTTCACAGGTAGGAGCTGGAATGGGAAAACCAATCTGCTTGTTATTGCTGTGAACACAGAGACCTGCTGTTTTTTCTCTCTGTGTGTCACTCATTCACAAAACACCAGACTAACATAAGATGGCCGTGGCAAAGATGTTGTAAACATTCCATTCAAAAAACATTTAGTAAGGGGCACCTGGGTTGCTCAGTCGTTAAGCGTCTGCCTTCGGCTCAGGTCATGATCCCAGGGTCCTGGGATCGAGCCCCGCATCGGGCTCCCTGCTCAGCAGGAAGCCTGCTTCTCCCGCTACCATTCCCTCTGCTTGTGTTCCCTCTCTCGCTGTGTTTCTCTCTGTCAAATAAATAAAAAATCTTTAAAAAAAAAAAAAAAAACATTTAGTAAGCAAACCTATGTGCCAGAAACCAACATGAAGGGTCATCTTTAGTTAACCACTAGATGAGAGTGGCAAATGGTTCTTATGAAAAGGGTTACAGAGCCAGAAAACAATATAGTTTAATAAGACAATTAACGAAAGGTGTTGTAGGGGGAAATAAACCAGGCATGAAAAAATGGGAGAGAAGGGGAGGAGGACACCAGAAGAAGGACACTATAGAATGGAGGTAGAAAGCAGAGCTTACAGAGATTCCTTGAGGTACTCCAGAGGATTTTCAGGGGACCCTGAGGTCCAGCCCAGGAATGGGGCAGAAATAGTAACAAGCACCAATCTGACATCTGATACCTTCAGGTTTCCATTCTTTCTTCCCATCTTTTTTAATCTTTCCTCATAAATCTTATTTTCTAAGTGTGTAATGATCATTTCATTCCCTTTGCTCTTTTAAAATAGGCAGACTATTTTTTGGCTTTATATACTATTAATTATAGTCCCCTAAACTGTATGCAGGATAAAAGATGAATCAGAAGAAGCACCTCCTCATACTTTACAAAGTCATGCTCCATAGTTATACCTCACAGCACACCCCAGGTATCTGGTGGGAATCTTGGAGGGACTGTCAAACCAATCAAGCAACAGCAATTTCTAGATCCTTTTCTGCAATGGTGAAGCACAGACCACCATGTGGAGTCTTTGATTTCTATTAAATAGTTTTGGTAGGATATAAAAAAGAAAGAAAAATCCTGCCTTAATTATTGTGATTTTTCTGTAGTTGGCTGTCACTGAGCAAGGTTGAGCAATCTATTTCTCTGAAGGGAACACCCATCTTTCTGGGAAAGTTTAGGCACATTCCTTCCTAGAAGAGAAGGGAAAGACTAAGTGGCCTTTGGCAGAATTTTAAGACCTGTCTAAAAAATGACATTTTTTCACAATGATAACATGCTGTGGCAGTGAAAATCTTGATTTGATATTGCCCACTGTCTCCAAAAGATTCACAGTGCTTTTGCACATAAATAATTTCATCCAAAGATACTTATTTTGGTAATAGCCTCACTTATGGAGCCAGGTAAAGTAGTCTGTTCGAGGCTTCCTGGGAAATAATATAGGCTTAGAACTGGTGCTTTTATTCGGGAAATAGACAGAGCCTGGAATCATAATGTTATCCCTTTTGAGTCAAAAGGCCTCGAACAGACTAGGTATCTGCCCTCTGCATCTTTTTCTGTGAAATGAGAGTAGGTTTCTAGACTACATCCCCTTCCCTTTCACTTTTTTGATTTTTATCATCCTCCCTAGTAGGTCAAGGTGGGTTCTCTTTGCTTCCATCCTGATCCCCAGTGGAGAGGGGTCTTTTTGCATAGTATTCAGAACTATCTTGACCTCCCAATCTAAAGGAGACATTCAGTTCCCCATCACATTGCTCTGGATTATTTTATCCATAGAATTCATCATAACCTGAAATTATCTTTTTAAAATAATTTATTGGTTCACTCACCAAGCATTTGCACTTCCCCATACATACAAACACATGAGAACATAAGCCCCGTATCTGTTTGTTCACCACTGTATAGTATAGTACTTAAGACACAATGGTCATTTAATTAAGTGAATAAATCCAAGATGTGCCATGTGAAGTGATCAATATTAGCTTTTGTTGAACTTTATGGATGCTTCCCAAGAATGGGGGATACAATGCAAAGAGAACTTACTAACATAAGTAAAAGTAGTACAGTGACACAAGGTCAGGACTGAGGGAGAGGGCAGAGGATGACATGGAAATAGAATGAGACAGAAGAAGACCAAGGGAAGAAGGACTCTGTGAGACCCTGCTGAGTATAAAGTTGTCAGGGACCAGAGGCAACTAAGGGGGAGCAAGATAGAAACATCTGCCCTTTCCTTTAAACTTCGAGGATATTCCTTGTAGACATCAGTAAGCCTAGAGCTATTCTCACTGGACTTCCTAACCATTTGGAACAGAATGAGGTGTTATAACTGTGATACTTATTTCTAGTGGTGTTGTAAGGATTAAAGTGGGTTCATGTACGTAATACCAGAGTACCCTGATACAGGGTAAGCAGAGGCCTCAACTCCTTGGATCTCTGTCCTGGGAATCTTCAGCATCTTCTCTTCCCTCATTATTCCCATCAACAATCAGGCATGTGCTCAGAACTCTTATCTTTTGAATAATCTCTTTGCCCTTGCATTATCACTGTTTTTCTGTTCCCCTTCACAACTAAACTTCTGGAAAAAAAAAATAAAAACAAACAAACAAAAAACCCATCCCACCCCATCACTGATTGACCTACCACAATCCAGTTATAGAAACTCCTCTTGCTAAGGCCACAAGTTACCCTCTTGTTGTCATCAAAAGCAAGGAGCCATTCAGACCCCTTCTCTCCCACTTCTTTGCAGCATGCAACATTCTTGAGCACTCGCTTCTTTTTTTTTTTTTTTAAAGATTTTATTTATTTATTTGACAGAGAGAAATCACAAGTAGGCAGAGAGGCAGGCAGAGAGAGAGGGGGAAGCAGGCTCCCCACTGAGCAGAGAGCCCGATGTGGGGCTCGGTCCCAGGACCCTGAGATCATGACCTGAGCTGAAAGCAGAAGCTTAACCACTGAGCCACTCAGGTGCCTCGAGCACTCGCTTCTTAAAAAACCCTTTTCTCCTGGATTTTTTGATACCACACTCACCAGGTTCCTCTCCTGCCAGTCTAGTCACTCCTTCTTACACCACATTGCTGATTTTTTCCTCTTCTGCCTGATTTTTAAATGTTGAAATTCCCCAACAAGGCTGAAGGTCAGTCTCTGACCTTCTTCTTTTTCTTCTTTCTTTAAGTACCCTCATCTGTTCTTATGCTTTAAATCCATCTGTATTATAATTCCCAAATTAATAGCCTCAAAATTTATATCTCAGCTCCAGATCTGTGTATCCAAATGTCAACTTGCCATGTCCACTTGGACATCACAAACTTAATGTGTCTAAAATGGAACTCTTGTTCTCCCCTCATCCCAGCCCCAAAAAATACCCACCTCTTCCAGTCTTCTTTGTCTTGGCAAGTGGCACCTCCACTCACCCAGAAAAGAACAAGTTTCTCCCTCAACTGTTGTGGCCAATCCATTACTAAGCTCTGCCAGTCTTCTCTCCAAATTAAATTTGACTCCTTCTCTTTCTCTTCATCTCCACTTCCTTCGCTCTGGTCTTTCCTCCATCATCTCTCATCTGAAATGCTTTTTTATTTTCTTTCAATTTTGCACAACTCCAATTCATTCTTAGAATTCCTATTATATCCTAGAACGATAACCTAAAAACTAAATTTGATTATATCACTCCCCAGCAAATAGGACAACATCTGTCTTTTCCATGATCCATTCAAAATAATCTAGTCTCTGCGGCATCTAAAGCTGCATCTCATCTTATTCTCTTATCCCTTGCCATGCACTGAGCAAATAGTCTTTTTCTGCCCTTCACATTTGCCTGTACCTATGTACAACCTGGTTCCTCTAGATGGGATATCTTCCCCACCCCCTTCACCTGTCTACTCCAGGTTTCCATTCAAATATTCTCTGATTCATTAACCTTTATTAGACCTTCCCCCATTTTTTCCTGAACTCTGTTCTTCTCTTTCGTATAATCTAACACAATTTGAAATTATATACCTATGCATACAGTTATCTATATCAATCTAAAATTATATATAGTATATATTTAATATGTATATAATATACTGTTACAATATTACATATAATTCTGTGTCTGGTATATTTAAATATATATAACATAAAGGCATACAGATAGAGATATATTTGTAATTAGATAGCTGTACATGTGACTGTTTCCTCAACTAGATAGTAGGAATTGGATGTTTTCCCCACAGTTGTATAACTCACCCCTGACACAGTGCGGGACACAATATGCATACAATGAATATTTGTTTTGTGAAAAAAATATCATTACTCACTAGTAGTAACACAAATATGTATAGTAGTATAGAGCCAAATACCTTTTCTAATACCTTCCCTTACAGCTTGAGGTATTTGGGAATTCAGAAATGTTCTGATTTTTGTGCATATATCACAATATGGAACACTCCTGACAGGCTCTAGGGAAGCATCTGTAATCAAACACTAATGTTTCCATAGTTCGATGTACAAATATTTATAATAAGTAGAATGAGTTAAAACTCCGAATAGTGACATCAGGTCTGCTCCAATAACATCATTCAATGAAGTTGTGAAAACAAAGTCTGAGTTTTCAGAGGAGTTTGGATTTGGGAATTGCCTGTAAAGGACTGAAGAAATGTCCTAACTTTGCCATGATATCTGGCTTTCATAGGCAGTGCCTACAGAAGAGCTCACTCTCACCATGTGAAAAAGCGCTCAACATTTACTCAGACTGACCCAAAATAAATTTGAACCATTCATGGGGAAATAACTGACTCCCAGTGGACTCCAAACACACAGCCTTTCTACCATGAAATTCACTCTACTGACATAACCATCTGGGAGCACTTGAAATTCTACATTTTGCAACAGATTTGGGAGGAAAAAATTATTATAAGGAACCCTGTTCAAAGCCAGGATCACTGCTGCCCAAGATGCATTTAACATTAAAAGTTCTGCCTCACCCGTCCCTGCCCCTGCAGACACTGATGACTTACAGGACTTCTCTGCTAATAACTTGAAATGAAGAACATTTCTTCAGTCCTTTACAGTCCTGAACTTCCAAGTATCTTGGTGCTTATATTATAAATACTTTCACTTTTAAATTCAGGACAATGATACAAGTTACTGGCTATTCTTTGTGTTGGTTATTTTATTCTAAATTATTTTGTCTATAAAAGAATTAAGGATTTATTAAAATTTCCTGCCCAAACATAAGTAATAACAAACTCATCATAAAAAAAGGACTATTAGGGAGGAAAAATTCAAGGTGTCTTATATGTCTAGGTGCTTGGTGTCCTCTGTCCTCTTATCTTTTACCACCTGCCTGTTGGGGGCAGGGAGCAGGTACTATTCTAAAAATAAACATTATGAAAGTTTTTGGATGAGAACCTGAATTTTAAAACACTTGATAGATCACTGTAACTTTACTTTAAAAAACGGAAAAATTTTTCTCACTTTAGTATCATTGGCATGAAACTTTGACGCATAAAGGTATTTACGAGAGTTATAACAGAAAACAAATAGAAAAATAAACAACTTTTCAGGATATTATTAGTTTACTTTAAGCACCATAAAAAGGTAAAAGAACAGAAGAACTTGGTCAAATCTTCATAGGGAAACAAGAAGCATACCATCAATAAGTGGGGTTCCCTTTAACAAATAAGAAATATTTTATAAGCATCTTTAACTTGATGCAAAAATGTGCATTTTAAAATACATTCAATAAGAGGACATGGTTCTATCTCGTCTTTAATATAAATTGCCATATGTGTAATCTCCCAAAAGGCAATTTTCCAAAATGGTAACATTATTTTTCTTGATTTACCATCCATGTTTATAATTGTAAAACAAATGCAAGATGCAACTTAGAGGTAACTATTTTATCTGAATTCAAAAAGCCACAAAGATATATCTCAAAGCTGATGGCCTACCAAATAAGACATCTTAAAGGAGCCAAAGACACTGGTGATATTTTATTCAGCCTTAAAGCAGCCGGGACACAGAATTTTGGAGAAACGGGACTTATTTCCCTCTTAAATTAGGAAAAGGGATAAACGTGATGCAGTTTAAGTCATTTTAAACTTTCCTTTTAAATGTATTTTTTTAATTGGGATAAAACAGACATAACAAAAAATTTGCCATCTTAATGATTGTTAAGTTTACAGTGCTATAGATTTCAGTATATTCACTGATGGGTATATAGAAGGTTGACAGAAGGTTATCCAACCTTCACCACTATCCATCTCCAGATGGATCTTCCCAAACTGATGCTCTGTATTCATTAAACACTAACTCCCCATGTCCCTCTCCTCCAGCCCTTGACAGGCATCATTCTACTTTCTGGTTCTATGAATTGGACTATTCCAGTTACTTTGCATAAGCGAAATCATACAATTTTTGTCCTTTTGTGACTAGCTTCTTTCACTTAGCATAATGTCCTCAAGTTTCACTCGAGTTGTAGCACGGATCAGAATTTCCTTCCTTTCTAAGACTGAATAATAATTCATATATATATACATATTATATATATTTTATATATATATAAAATTATATATATTAATATATAATATATACATATATAATATTTATATATATATTTGTTCCTTCATTCATCTGTTGATTGACATTTGAGTTACTTCTACACTTTGGTTATTGTGAATTATGTTGCTTAAACTCTTCTTTTTAAAACACTAAAATACTGGCTAGAAAAATTTCTCCACAGGATAAAACCGACACCCTTTGCTTCAAAAGGAAGTCTATTTTGTCAGCGAAGAAATTCCACTTTTTCCAGTAATACTACAATCACCTTTCGCAAGTTAAACGTTTCATTAGATGAAAAGTAAACTGTCCTCCTAACTACCTTCCCTCCAAATCACCAAACTTAGTTTTAGAATTCATGTAATATAAGGATTGTAATAAGACATTCTCCTGCTGTTACTAAATTTGCACCACTGAAAGGTTACAAGCATTTGCCAAATTCACCAAGTTAGTAACAAGAACAGAGAATAAATCCTTGTCTCCTAACTTTCTAGGGAATTACGTTTACAACAACACTATGAAAACATGTAAGCTTCAGAATCACAACAGTCCAAATATAAGGTAGATTCTGGAATGAAGTTAGGTCTATCTTAAACACCACATAAGGAGGTTTATTATTAAGACTTCACCTTATGGTCCCTTGTAATGAAGTTTTGAAGAACGGACTCCCCAGATTTTCTCATAAAGAATGTATTATGAAAGATACCTTGGGGATCATCTTGGGCAATCGTTTTACATCAGGCCAGGAAGCATTACTTTCCTATCATAGCCAGTTGCTTAAAATCATTTTAGGGATAAAGAGATAGAAGAAATCATTAGTAACATGCTGTGTCCTATGTATGTCTTCCTATTAGGTCTAAAAGTAAGATTCCAGTATAATTTGATGGTTTTCAAGGAAGCATCCTAGAGTTTTCAGTTCATATTTTCAAGCTGCAGAAATTGAATGCCATGAATTTGTGATTCCTTGAAAGAATTCAAACCTTTCATCCCAGGGACTGCTATTAAAGTGGATGTGTTTCTCAAAGGCCAGATCTAGTTGATAGCTTGCCTGATTGAATGCTTCTTGGAGATGAACTTTTTGTATGGGAGGATCATCACATTGCTCAGTAATACATACAATTACCTTCCCACAAGTCTAGCACTATTTCCTTAGATGAAAATTATACTGCCTTCCTCATACTTGCCTTTCTCCCAATCACTGTCTTAAATATTGCCACTCCATGTAATTTCATCATGAAGGCATAGAGGAATAACTTTGGGGTTTCATACTTTAAAGAAATCATAATAAAAACTCTACTGTTGCTACTAAATTTGTGCCACTCAAAGGTGACAGCCTTGTCATCTGTTTAAAAATTTTGTGCTCAGTCTCTCAAACAATGTCACATTAAAAGTCAGCCAAAAGGAAAAAAATGCATTCCCCTTTTTTTCAAATAAAGGATTCAATCTTTTCAGTGAAAGCTGAACAGTTATTTCTTGCTTTAAAGGGGAAAAGGTTTCTGATCATAATTTCAAACTTACAAAACCAATAAATTAGGAAAGTTATTATTTGTAATTGCAAAGGAATTCTTATTTTTTCATATATGGTTTCATTGAGCCTATGTTTTACCTCCAGGATCTTACATGAGATGATTTCATTGACAGAACATAAATTATAACCAGAACCAAAAGCAGAGGAGTCTGGAAAATAGGGTTCTCAGGCTTCTAGCCTGCAATGCAGGGAAGAGCATGAAGAGCATGAAAATAAATGTTGATGGATAGATGGATAGATAGATAGACAAAAATCAATATTTATTTTCATATTTTTCTTTATTTTCTTTTCCTTTTTGGTTTTTTTTTTTTTGGTTTTTTTTTTTTTTTTTTTTGAATACGAGTATAGTTGACACACAGTGTTCAGGTGTACAACATAGTAATTAACTTCTCTATATGTTGTGCTGTACTCACAAGTGTAGCCACCATGTCTGCCCATAACAGTGCTACCACAATATCACTGACTGTATTCTCTATGCTGTGCCTTTTGTTCCCACGATTTATTTATTCCATAACTGGAGGCCCACTTCTCTTCACCCATTTTTGCCCATCCCCTCATCCTCCTCCCCTGAGAAAGACAAATATCATGTGACTTCACTCATGTGGAATCTAAAAACAAAACACATGAATAAGCAAACAAACAAAAAGCAGAAGCAGGTCCTACAAACACAAAGAACAAACTGATGGTTACCTACCTCCACATTGTTTCATGCTCTCCCTGTATATATGGAGAGAGAGAGCGCCATAATATAGAATATATTCATGTGAGACAGACACACACACGTACACACCAGCCAAGTTGGTACACACACACACACACACACACACACACACACATACTTGTCAATTATCAACTGCTTGCCAGAGGCCACACCACCCATACAGAATGTTTCCTGCATGGAATCATCTCTAGACTCTTCCATATATAGAGATGTTTATAACACTGCTTCGTGAAAGGTCACCCCTCACTTTCTTTTTTTTTTTTTAAGATTTTATTTATTTGACAGAGAGAAACACAACAAGAGAGGGAACACAAGTAGAGGGAATGGTAGCGGGAGAAGCAGGCCCCCTGCCGAGCAGAGAGCCCAATACGGGGCTCGATCCCAGGACCCTGGGATCATGACCTGGGCCGAAGGCAGACGCTTAACGACTGAGCCACCCAGGCGCCCCACCCCTCACTTTCCTAGTGCACCCTCTTCTTAATGTTGTCAGTTATTCAGCAATACATTATTTAAAGAAACAAACAAACAAAAAATAAACAAGCCAGTGAGGCCTGGCAATCCCATTTCCCATTTATGAATGAGATGAAGAGGCCTTCTCCCTAAGAATTTGTCTAGAGCAGCCAGCTGGCTTGCATTTTCAAAGGCAGTTTCAGCATGTGCTCTTGTGTTTGTATCTGAGCAGTCTCTTATTTGGCAACATTTCTTGAATATCCACACTAAAGGGAAACAAAGAAAAACCACAGACATTTCCCTGGATGAACATATATTCTAGTTGGTTTCCTGAGCGCTTTATATATGTTTATGATCATTATTAAAGTAAATTTGCAAGGTAAATATTATTCTTATTTCTCCAGTGCAATAAAATAAAAAAGAGAAATTGTGTATCTTACAAAACCCAAACTCCAGTCCAATTGCTGTTTATATGGAAACCCAGAGCAAGGACTGCACTCACAGGTTCACTCTAGTACAGAAGTGCTGAAAGGACGCACAGCCAAGCAGCCAGGAGAGTTGGTTAAAGGGAGGGACAATTATCATATGATCTCACTTGTATGTGGAACGTAAGAAACAAACCAGAGGAACATAGGAGAAAGGAAGGAAAAATAAGATGAAATCAGACAGGGAGACAAACAATGAGAGACTCTTAAATCATAGGAAACAAACTGAGAGTTGCTGGAGGAGATGAGAGTGGTGGGGGGTGGAGTCACTGGGTGATGGACATTAAGGAGGGCAAATGATGTAATGAGCACTGGGTGTTATATAAGACTGATGAGTCATGGAACTCTACCTCTGAAACTAATAATACACTATATATTAGTTAATTGAATTTAAACAGAAAGATGATAAAAAATAAAATAAAATTCCAAATTTTATTTGGGATAAAAAAAGGAGGGATACGTAAAACCAAAGGTTGCTAAAGCACATCAGTTACCCCAAGTCTTTTAAGCAAAAACAACATTTCCACAAGATGCTTGCATTAATGCCTTACAATACTTAAAGTAATATGTCTAAATTAGCATCAATTTAATTTGTGCTTCTAATATGCCAGTCTTCCCTTAACAAAGGGTAGCATTATGCACTAAATTTTGACACCACACACATAAAAACACCACACAATTCTGACTATATCATCACTTCCAAGGAAACTTCGGTGTCTAAGGGTAGTTCTGTATTAGGAAGTATAATGTGATACGGCCAAAGGTCACAAAACTCAGTTACGGCAAAGCATGGAGCTCACTTTGCACAGGAAAGACCCCAACATTCCCACGTTCCTGTCGCTCATCAAGTTTATGGACTGGCCATAATAAATCACTGGTCAGATTTACAGTCATTCTAGTTCTGCCATACTGACAGAGGACCCAGTCAGAAGGAGGAGCAAACTGAAAAATACTCTAGTAAATAGACAACTAATCTGGACAGTTGAGGCCCAAACCACATTCACAAGTGGGAATTTCAAATGGTCCCAGGTGCCTCTTTGTGTCAGCCATATGCTCTTGGCCTGAGGGTCCTTCAAGCCTTTAATTCTCTGAGGAACAAACAATATCAAATACAGGACCTTGCCTTAGAAATCAGTTTCTGAAATGAAAAAGATCAACTTAATAAACAATTGAGGCTATTATTCAAGCCTTTAAAAAAAAAAAGATTTTATTTATTTAGTGAGAGAGAGAGAGAGAACGTACCAAAAAAGCAGGGGGAGGGGCAAAGGGAAAGGGAAAAGGGAGAGGGAGAATACCAAGCGGAACATGGAGCCCCACGCAGGGCTCTATCTCACGACCCTGAGATCATGACCTCAGCCAAAATCAGGAGTCGGATGCTTAATTGACGGAGCCACCCAGGCACCCCAAGCCTATTTTTAAAAGCAAAAATTGTTTCTTAACTTGGAAATGACAGTATGTTTTTAAGGATACAAAATCTTTTTGGATTTTTTTTTTTAATTTGAAACAAATCTTTAAAATCTTTAAAAATCTTTTGGAATCTCTGACTCAGCTTATCTATTACCCAAACTGCTAAGACTTAGCCCATCTCTCTTCCTAGGAAATGGTATTTGATATTACTGGGCTCATGTCATTCAAATGTTCATGTCCTAAAATAGTCAAAGACCTAGTTATGCTGGTCCATCATTTTCCCTGCTTCTACATGTCACTGCAGGGCACCAGCAGACCTCAGAGCCACAGGAGAGTAGGATTCCATGGTCTCTTCAGTTCATCACAATAGTCTTCATTTCCAAATGAAAGGGTAAAATTTCCTTACATTTCTATTCAGCATGTATTGTTGGCTCATTTTCAACATAACTTTCACTCCGAAGATTTTATGTAGCCAAAATAACAAATTTAAGCAATTAAAACAGCAATAGGGTTAGTTATTTTGGTGTCATATAGACATAAAGGCTGATTAGCCATCTCCCAACAAGATTAGAATCACTGTTATTGAATTCTATTGTTCACCCCAAAGCACCAAGCACAATTCCAAGGGGGATAAAGCATCATTTGGCAAAGGGTGGCAGGTGGATGCAGATATCACGACACAAGATAATGGTTCTCAATCATCTTCATTTGTGCCAGCCAACTGGCCCCAGCCATTGTAACTGTATTTAATGTGACCTCAACCCAATTCAAGCCACATACATGAAGAGTATATTTTTAATCCTTTGAGATAGGAAATGCAACTCTACACTGATCAAATAAGATTATTCCCAAAGCTACAATCTGAGTCAACTCAGAATAGGTAGACAAAAGCAGGAGAAGATAATCACATGTTCCTGTCACAAATCTAGTCATAACTTCTACTGAATGAACATACTAAAGCTGCATCAAAGAGGTTCATGAGTACCACATATGTTTAAAGGAGATTTTTTTCTTAAAATGGGCATTTTGGCAGTCACTAAAGAATGATTCTTAGTCTCTTAATCTCTCATCTTTCCTAACAACTAATTATTTTTTTTTAAGATTTTATTTATTTATTTGACAGAGAGAGAGTAACAGTGAGAAAGGGAACACAAGCAAGGGGAGTGGGAGAGGGAGAAGCAGGCTTCCCGCCCAGCAAGGAGCCCAATGCGGGGCTTCATCCGAGGACCCTGGGATCATGACCTGAGCCGAAGGCAGGCGTCTAACAACTGAGCCATCCAGATGCCCCCCTAACAACTAATTCTTAATGTAATTATCTCCACATTACCATAGGTAATTGTATATGTGTCTCTAAGACTTAATCATTTATATTATTTTTATATTAAATTAATGTTATAGACCTGCCTGTTATAGCCATTCATTGGGAACAAGAACTATTGTGCTCTTATTCTTTCTCCAAAAACCTATGTCCTCTATACTCCTTTGGGGGATAGACATTCAATGGTATTTTACAAAAAAAAAATCCCAACAATCAAGATACATATTTTAATTGCTTTTCTTTTCTAATCTCCGAAATACCCATTTTAATGTTCTGTACATTGTTTCTTATTCATTAGTATCATCAAATCTTTTAATATGACATCAAGAAGAAATATGTAAACAAATATAAAGATATTTCAAATTAGAAATTTTATTCCAACGTGTATTGTAATTACTAACCTCCTTTGTTCCAAATACAAACTTAAGAAAGTGATATTTACCTTCAGTTTCCAAGGAAATACCTTTGCTTGCATGTTGAAAGTCTGAAGTCATCTACTAACAAAATTTGAATCACTTCATTTAATTTTCTAGTGTAAGTCTTGCTCCCACAGTTCGCTAATTCTCTCTTCCATGCATGATCTCTTTCTTCTAGTAAACTATGGATTCTTCAAGGATGAGTGACATTTTATTCCTATGAACACACAGGGGCTGGCAGACTAAATGATGTTTATTGATGTTTTACTATACCTTATAAATCATCCTGGTCTAAAATTCACTTCAATGGAATAATGGTAATTACATCATCATAGTCATTACAGGCTATACTTTTTCATTTCCAAGAAAATATAGAGTTTTCATCTAATTTTGGAAAAAGAAGAAAGTGAAGTTCAAAAACATAAGGACAAAAGTTGGGAAATATTATAGCACACAAAATAGTATTCATGTGTCATTACTGAAATGATTGAGTGTTTGAAACTAGTTATAAAAGTACCAAAATATAAGGTGACATTTTGCAGAGTCAAGCTCATTTTCAGCTTACTAAAATGTGTATTACCTGCACACAGAAAGAGTTCATTCTGGTCTATAATGGAATACACTCTTTCACAAAAGTATTACATCTGCTACTGTTCTCCTGGACTTAAGGCAGAGAAGATGAGCAAGCATTTGGGCCAAGATTTGGAGATTCAGAATCAAGGTTAGATGCAGCTATCATTTCAACCAGAAAAGGATAAATAACCTTATTTTTAAGAGCCCATTAAGTCTATAATAAGGAATTATAACCTTCCCCTCACCTTCCCCCTCAATATATTCACATCTTAATCCCTGGAATCTGTGAATACATTGTTTTACATGGCAAAAGAGATTTTGAAGATGTTACTAAATCAAGGATTTTGAGATGGGGAGATTATCTTGGATTATCAGTGTGAGCCCAGTGTAAAGGACCCTTGTAACAAGGATCCTTATAAGTGAAAAGAGGGAATCAAGAGTGTAAGAGTCAGAGAAGGAGCTGTGAGGAGGGAAATAAAGTCAGAGTCATGAATGTGAAAGACTTGATTGGCCACTGCTGTCTTTGAGGAGGGGAGAGACCACCACAGAAGGAATGCAGGCAGACTGTAGAAGGCAGAAACCACAAGAAGCAGGCCTGTCCTAGAGTTTCTAAAAGGAACACTACCCTGATGATGCATTGGTTTTAACCCAATGAGGCATTCCAGCCTTCTGACCTTCAGAAATGTCAATAATAAAATTATGTTGTTTTAAGTCACTAAATTTATGGTTATAGCAGCAGCAAGAACTCTGATCCAAGTATTTTAATTTTCACATTGAAAGAATTACTGCACAATTTATACCTACAGGAAGATAATGAGGAAAGGAGGGAGGGGAAGGACGAAGGAAGGAAGGAAGGAAGGAAGGAAGGAAGGAAGGAAGGAAGGAAGGAAGGAAGGGAGGAAGGGAGGAAGGGAGGAAGGGAGGAAGGAAGGAAGGAAAAGGGATTCTAATTCAGCAAGTTCACAAAAACATTAGGGTTTCTCAAAAATTCAAAATTGAGGGGAATTTGTAGAAATGAGCCACTGAAAGGAGAAATGTCTGAAGCAGACAAGTTGAGAAAATTCAGGCAAAACAGTGAGTTTGGGGTCTCCTAAGCACAGAAAGAGCTTCAAATTAATGAAAACAAATGTAACTGAATGGGATTGAACATCACGGATGGGAATAACCAAGCTAGAGAGCATATTCTCATGTGCCTTCCATGGAGTGGGCCTTGGGTGTGTGCGCAGGGCACCACCAGTGCTGGGGGGAGTGCCATGGAAGTGCACCCATTCAGTGAGAGGATGAAGGCCTGATGATTAGGACTGTAGCCAAATTCTTCTTCCCAGAGACAAAGCTGTTTTTTAATTTAATAAGTATTATTTCCCTGGTGAGCCCTAGAAACAAGGAGGGCTCCAGTCTATTCCAGTTTGAGTGAGCGTGGAGAAGGCAAGCAGAGTTAAGATTAATAGCTTACTCATCACTTTTTGAGCACTCCAACCTTTGCCCTGGCAACACTCAGAGCCAGCTCCAGCTCAGAGCCAGGAAGGTCAGATCTTCATCGCCTGGAGCAAATTTAAGCAAGAAGATAAGCAGTGTTATATCACTGCACAGATTTAGAAGAAAGGCAAATAGGGAACTGTCACTTGTATCTTGTGACTTTGGCTAGATCAAACTTTCTTTAAGAGTACTTTTTTTTTTAATTAGAAATGATCTTGAGTGCCAGGCTTTGAAGTGGACCAAATGTTTTTGATCCTCTCACACCACTTCTTGGTTTCCCTGCCCTGCCCTCTTGCCTTGCTCAGCTCAGAAAGGCTCTCCCTACATTATAATTTCTGTAACATGTCTTCCTGCCAAGGGTCACCCCTCATCAGGAGTAAGGGCCCCATTAATTCCTAGCTGATTAGAAAATGCTCTGCTCCCCAACTTCATACCCTACTGTGCTAAACTGTTAGCAGGCTAACGTGTTCCTCCTCAGGGTGTCCTGCCCTTTAACAGGCAGTGAATGGAAAAAACAAAACAAAACATGCAGTGAATGGGGGACCTTTCTGTGGTCTCACGAAACACAACTTAGCATACAAGATTTTCACCAAAAAGGCTTCTCATCCAGCAGAAGTCTTATTGTAAGTTTGATAATGGCCACTCCTCTGGAAGTCCTGTCCGTGTGAATGTGACAGTCCAAGAATCAGACATAGCAAGCAGAGATCAAATCATGTGCTAGAAAATTCTCCATTGGCTTGCAAATGAACAAGATGATTGAAGAAAGAGTGAAACTATGTTATGTCATGAACTGCTCTAGTGTTTTCTTCCTGTATGTGAGGTTCAATTTTGGAAGATCCAACAAACACCCCCAAAGGTGTGCCATACTTTTATAAAGTCAATATTTTCCTGCTTACAAAGATCTTTTGTCCTTGGAAAGGAGTTTAATAGAATTACACTGGATTATGAACAGATCTGCCAAGGGTATATTTTTAGTTGCCTTTGGAGACTTCAGTATATTTTATATCAGAATCATCAAATTCAAAATAGATTATATGCAGTTATTTTGTTTTGTTTTTAGGAAATGATACTATTTTCAAAAAGGTACAAATTGGGGATGCCTGGGTGGCTCAGTTGGTTAAGCAGCTTCCTTCGGCTCAGGTCATCATCCCAGGGTCCTGGGATCAAGTCCCATATCAGGCTCCTTGCTTGGTGGGGAGCCTGCTTCTCCCTCTGCCTCTGCCTGCCTCTCTGCCTGCTTGTGCTCTCTCTCTCTCTTTCTGACAAATAAATAAATAAAATCTTTTTTTTAAAAAAAAAAGGTACAAATCGTGTAAATGCTGCTGCCGCACACAATGTTATGCTGATCCAAAACATATCAGTTAATAGGAAATGCACTTTGGAAAATAATTTCTGTAATGTATAGTATCTTTCTTACAGCCATTAGTGTAGCAATGGCACACGTGGCCTGAGGTTGAATCTCCAAGCCCTGGCAAGGGGTTCATTAGTGAAATAGGGTTGTTTGGGTGGGTGGTTTGTCAGTATATCTAAGGTGGCATATATAGTAATCATTTTTATGACTACAAGCACTAGAAAAGCTATTTTAAAATCACAACTGGGTAAAGATAAAAATATAGACTGTAATCATTGTGGTTGTTACCTATCATTTTAGATCTATCCTTTTGTTGGTTGCCACTAGCAACAAGAAAATCAAGCTGAAGGAATTTTAATCAAATAAATACTGCTCTTTACCTCCCTGATCATATACTCTGTTGCACTGAAAAGTAGGCAAGTTCTACAAAATTCAATAATCTGAGATATGAATTCTTCATTTTTTTATCTTAAAACAACAGTCATCAATCATAAAGATTAGGTTCTTAGAGCTGTGAAAAATAACCTCCACTGAGCTCAGGAGCATATTTTTGCTCTGCAGCCTGTGGAACAATGAGATTGGCTTCTCTAGCCCTCATAAACAGAGGCAGAATAAAATTAAATATCCAGTATTTGAACTAGAAATTGATCTGAGCTCTAACATTGCTGATTGCAACCCTGAGGTTTTGGTATTTTTTTTTAAAGTAGGCTCTACACTCAACGTGGGGCTTGAACTCATGACTCCATGATCAGGAGATGCATGCTTCATGGACTGAGGCAGCCAGGCACCTCCTGAGGGTTTTGATCACTAGAATACAGTGAAAATCAAAGGCGCCTTGAAAGAAAACCTTAATAAAAAATATTGTAATAACACACAAAAATGAAAGAACTGAAACTCCTCTCTTTTTTTTTTTGAAGCTACTCTTAATTGAGCATTACTTATGCCAGGCACTGTGCTAAATGTTTACATAACTCATTTAATCACCACGTGTTTACAGGTACAATCTTCTTTTTCTTTTCTCATACAAAAGGAAACAGAAACTCAAAGAGGTTTATTAGTCTCAAGTTAGATGACCAATGAATGGCAAAGGAGAGTAAGGCTTGTTCTGTGCTTATATAGCCTTCTCCCTCCAGTCTGTCACACTGGCTCTCTGAAAATGCAAATGCTACTCACCACTCACAGTTTATTGTATTACAGGTCAAGGAGGGAAGAACACAGAGGACCTCTATGTGCCAGCACTTTACATGCATTATTTCCTCTAAAGCACACTGTAACCTTGTGAAGTAGGCATTAAAAATATTGACATTCAAACCCCTCAAGGGATATAATCAAGATTAGAGAAATACCGGGTAGCACAGCTAGTATTTAAAACCATGTCTCTGTCTGACTCAAAAACATATTCTTTTGATTCTCACCATGCACCTCTACAAAGTGGAGCCCTTAGATAATGCTGGTATTTGTGGATTGAACAAAAAATCATCTTAGATGAGGCTTTTTTATTGACTGTAGTTAGCTTCAGAGAATAATATTAGTTCTATGGCAAGCTAAATCTATATATATATATCACAAATTTCCAGATAACAAAGTTCTATATTTTCTACTTTTCAACAGAGGTCACAAATCTTAAAGCACTTCAGGGGAGGAGTGTTTGTTTCTTATTTGACTTGCAAAGAAGGAAGGAAGGAAGGAAGGAAGGAAGGAAGGAAGGAAGGAAGGAAGGAAGGAAGGAAGGAAAGAAAGACACAATGAAGCAAAAGTATCACATGGTCAAATTACATAATTAAATGCAATTGCTTTTGCATAAACTATTCAAAACTTTTTTTGAGAGAGACAGAATATGTGAGCTACCATAAGTAGGGGGTGAACAGAGGGGGGTTTCAAGGGAGAGGGAGGGAGAGAATCTGAAGCAGGCTCCACAACCAGCACAGAGCCCAACACAGGGCTTCATCTCAGGACCCTGAGATCATAACCCGAGCAGTAATCAAGAGTCGGATGCTTAACCTGAGCCAACCAGATGCCCCAACCTATTCAAACTTTTATTGAATCTTATGACTGTCACTTAAGAAAAGAAACTAAAGTATCCAAATTCTAATGGAAACTAACACCAAATATTTATTGATCAAATTGTCATTTTCCATAGTCCAAATTGTAACTTACATTCTTATAAAAGTACACAGCATTTGCAAATTTCAACAGCATGTTAAATGGAAGCAAGAACATGTAGCCCCTCTCTTCTAGACAATACTTTCCTGAAGACCCTATACTAAGATCAAATCCAGCTCTGCCAGCACTACATCCTTTTTTTTTTTTTTAAGATTTTATTTATTTGCATGAGAGCGAGTGCATGTGTAGGGGCAGAGAAAGAGGGAAAGGAAGAAGCAGAATCCTGGCTGAGTGCAGAGCTCGATCCCAGGACCCTGAGATCATGACCTAAGCTGAAGTCAGACTCAGACACTTAACCGACTGAGCCACCCAGGTGCCCCAGGCACTACATCTTGAATGGAATCTACATGCACTTGTATATTGATGTGAACCAGCAAATATAATGGCAGTGAGAAATCAGGAAGATGTTCTTGTTAACAGTGCTAAACAGCAAAGAGAGAAATTGGAGGCATTTACTTCATTTTGAGCAAGATAAGATTATACTCAAATTTCAAATTTCAAAATGCTATTTAAAAGATAATACATGCCTCACAACACTACAGTCAAACAATAGTGGCAACAAAACCCTTCACATGACCAGTTGACCTAAATGACATTCTGTCCCCTCAGCCCAGTCATCCTCATATTGGCTTCTCAGCTTCTTCCCCTCTGAGTCTTGGATTTGTTAAATTTCTCTGTTGTTTTTCTTTAATTTCACTGATTACTATTATCATTTCTTTCCCTCTATTTATTTTCACCTTACTTTGTATTTCATTTTCAACCTTCTTAAGATGGAACCTTAGAACATTGATCTTAGACCTTTCTTCTTTCCTAAAATAAACATTTAAAGAATAAATTTCTTTTTTTTAAGATTTTATTTATTTATTTGACAGAGAGAGCGATCACAAGCAGGCAGAGAGGCAGGTAGAGAGAGGGGGAGGGAAGCAGGCTTCCTCCTGAGCAGAGAGCCTGATGGTCCTCAGAGAGCCTGAGGATCTCGGGGTCCTCCATCCCAGGACCCCAAGATCATGACCTGAGCTGAGGGCAGAGGCTTTAACCCACTGAGCCATCCAGGTGCCCCTAAAGATTAAATTTCTAAGTGCTGCTTTTGCTCCATCCTACAAATTGTGATAGGTAGTCATTTTGTTATCAGTTTGAAATGTTTTCTAATTTATTACTTCTCTGATCTACAACTTACTTAAAGGTTGTTTCATTCCCAAAATTTTGGAGGTTTTCAATTACCAGTTTGTTAATTGTTAACAATTAATCCAGTTAACTGTTGTGGTTAGGAAAACATACTTTATACAGTTTTAATCCTTTCTGATATATCGAGGCTTGTTTTATAGCCTTCCATTATTATCACGTACATTTTTAAAGAATACGTAGTTGGTAGCTGCTGAGTGTAGCACTCTATAAATATCAGTTATGTTCTGAAGGTTGGTGGTGGTGTTCACAACGTTTATGGCTTTACTAACTCCTCTGTCTAGTTGCTTCTCAATTAGTGAGAGAGAAGTAATGAAATAGCAAGATATGATTGTGGAATTGTCTGTTTCTCCCTTTAATTCTGTTGATTTTGCTTCACGTGTTTGGAGGTCCTATGATGAGTCATGGTGGTATAGCAGAGTGGGAATATTTGGTCTTTAACTTTGGTTCCCGCATAGAACTCCTAAAACATCTGGAATCCACCATCTTTTGTATGCTTATGAGATGACGTGGGAGGGATCTAGATAGCTTCAGGATTGGAGCTGACTATGAGAAAAGCCAACCAAGTGATTAGATGGAGAGAGGAGCTGGAGATCGGATCAATCACCAATGACCAATGATCTAATCAACTGTGCTTACATAATAAATTTTTTTAAAGATTTTATTTTTTTATTTGAGAGAGATGGTGAGAGGGAGAGCACGAGGGAAGGGGGGATGGAGAAGCATGTTCCCCACTGAGCAGGGAGCCTGATGTGGGGCTTGATCCCAGGACTCTGAAATCATGACCTGAGCCAAAGAAGCTTAACTGACTCAGCTATCCATGTACCCCTATAATAAGATTTTCATTTAAAAAATCTCTTAAAAAAACCTGGGTTTGGGGAACTTCTGGGTTGGTGAACATATCAAGGTGCTGGGAGAGTGGCACGCCCAGAGAGGGCATGTAAGCTTTGCACACCTTGCTCTAGATGTTGCTTCCATTTGTCTTTCCTGAGTTGTATCCTGTATAATAAACTGTAATTGTGAAGTGCTTTCCTGATTACTGCAATTCATTTTAGTGAATTATTGAATCTGAGGGAAGGTTGTGCAAACCCCATGCCTTGTAGTCAGTATGGCAGGATTCTAGATCTCCTGGGGACCCCATTTGTGACAGGTAGTTGAAGTGAGTACAGAATTGTGGGATTCAGCTCTTAACTCTGTCCAGGTAATATCAGAATTCAATTGAATTGTAGGACACCCACTTGATGTCAAAATGTTGGAAAATTAGTCAATGTCAGGGAAATAACTACTCAGGGGTATAAATATCTATAATTGCTATGGTTTCCTGTTGAAGTAGTTGTTTTCTAATAATGAAATATTCCTATTTGTCTCTAATAATATTCTTTGTCTTGAAGTCTGTTTTATATGACATTTGTATGGTATATTTTTTCTATACCTTGATATTTAAAATGTATCTCTTGCAGACAACATATAATCACATTCAGCTTCTTTTTTTTTTTAATCCATTTGACCTTTCCTGTGTCCAAAATTGTCTAGTAGAACTTTCTGCGATGATGGAAATATCCCACATCTGCACCATCCAATATGAAAGCCGCTATTCACATGTAACTATTAAACACTTAAAATGTGGCTAGTGTAACTGAGAAACTGAATTTGTAATTATATTTCATTTTAATTAATTTAAATTTAGCTACATATGGTAGTGGTGGTCATATCAGACAAGACAAGGTTAGTTCATTAACTTTTAAGGTAATTGCTGATATGGCTGGATATAGGTCTACCATTTTGCTTATCGTCTGTTTTGTGTTCCTCTTGGATCATTTCTATTGATCTATCACCCAGTTGCCTGACACTTTATTTTGCCATGTGAGCTTTAACTTCCCTGCACAGTCCTTTCCTCTTCCTTATCATTTGGAAGCACATAGCCAACATTCACTATTCAGTTCAATGATTTTCAATTCTTTGAAGAAGTTCCTGGATTCCCATATATGAGCCAAATCATTCCTCCCCGTGGTTCCTCTACTATATTGCACACATTTATCTCTCCTGGTACCTTTAACTTTATTATTACATTATAGCCTTGTCTCTCTCTCCTAGCTCTCTGTCTTATTCATCTTTGGTCTTTGTAACACTGATTTGTTCTCCTACTACTGTACTGATTCTTTTTTTTTTTTTTAAATCATTTTGTGAATCTCATGAAAAGATCCACTAGAAAGAAAATCATTAGAGAAGTTCTAATGCCAAGGACTGGACAGATATTAATAATTCTATCTTCAGCTTCATCTGACTGAAAAGTTATGAAAGAATTGCCTCTCAGAAAAACCCCTAACAACAGCATATCCTTTGTCAAGACAGTGTCTTGTTGCTATTAGATTGAATTGAAATCCACATCAATGGAAATAATCTAATCAGCTAAAGAGATTCTGGATTCTAGCAAAGAAGAGAATGTAGGATTCTCTCAGAGGTTGTGAAATTGGCAGCAAAATATTTTATATTCACTAAGACAAAACCACCTACTGATTTTCTCTGCATACATGGAAGGATAGTAGACTACTTTGTATAGTCTCTGAACATCAGCAAGTGTATCAGAAAGAACAAAGGCTCTGAAGTAAAACAAACCTAGTTCTAAATCCCAGCTCTTCTATTTACTAGCTGTGCAGTCTTTGAGGTGTTCCTTAATCTCTCTGAGACTCTGTTTTATCTATAAAATATGAAAATTGATTCTTAATTTGTGACATTGTTATAAGTACTTAAAATTGTTTTTTATTTTTATTGAGGTATAATTAATATTCAATATTATGTTGATTTCAGGTGTACAATACAATGACAATACAATAACGTATAGAATTCATCAATTCTATACGTTACTCCATGCTGATCATAAGTATACTCTTAATCTCTTCATCTATTTCACTCATCTCCCCAACTACCTCCTCTCTGTCAACCACCAGTTTGCTCTCTGTATTAAGAGTATGTTTTTACATTTGCCTCTTCTTTCTTTGTTTGTTTTGTTTCACAAATTCCACATTTAAGTGAAATCATATGATATTTGTCCTTCTCTGTCTGACTTATTTCACTTAGCATTATATCCTCTAGGTCTATCCATATTGTTGCAAATGGCAAGATTTTATTCTTTTTATGGCTGAATAATATTTCATTGTATATATACACTATATCTTCCTTATCCATTCATCTATTGATGGATATTTGGATTGCTTCCATATCTTGGCTATTATAAATAATGCTGCAATGAATATAGGGATGCATATATCTTTTTTTAAAAAAGGTTATTTATTTATTTGACAGAGAGAGAGAAAGAGTGAGCACAAATAGGCAGAGAGGCAGGCAGAGGGGGAGGGAAGCAGGCTCCCCACTGAGCAGAGAGCCCGATGTGGGGCTCGATCCCAGGACCCTGAGATCATGACCTGAGTCGAAGGCAGAGGCTTTAACCCACTGAGCCACCCAGGTGCATATATCTTTTTTAATTAGTATTTTTGTTTTCTTTGGGTAAATACCCAGTAATGGAATTACCAGATGATATAGTAATTCCATTTTTAAATTTCGAGGAACCTCCATACTCTTTTCTACAGTGGCTGCAACAATCTGCATTCCCAGCAACAGTACATAAGGGCTCCTTTTTCCTTGAGATCCTCATCAACATTTATTATTTCTTGTCTTTTTTATACTAGCCATTTTAACAAGTATAAGGTGATATCTCATTGTGGTTTTGATTTGCATTTTATTTGTGCCATTGTTATAAGTACTTGCCTTATATAGTGCCTCACCCATAAAGTTTCCATTGAACAAACATAAAACATTAAAATCATTTTATAAGCATTCTCATTATTTTTATTTATAATATAATCTAGTCCAGTTCATTGGAAAGAATTTAGAGTATATTAAGGCTGATTTGATAATTACTCTTCACAATATATTCTGCTTTGCCCAAATTCAAATCTCCAGAGTTTTATTTTATTGTAGCTATTACTAGGATTTATAAATCAACCTATATGAAGGGAATTTCAGACCAAGAATGATTCTTCATGATTACATGTCAACAATAGAAAATGCGGTCACTTACCAAGAACTGAATGTATGCCAGGCACTATGCTAAATACTTTACATGAATTATATAATTTAATCCTTACAATAACCATTGGAGGCAGGGGCTATTGCAAAAGAAGAAAACAAAGCCTTTGAGAGGTTAAACAACTTGCCCAAGCTCATACAGTTAGATGCAAAGCTGTGACTCAAAGTCATGTTCCTAAAGCCCTTATCCTTTCATTACCACTCAATACTATTTCCAGATGATCCAAATTCTCGTTATCTATTCTTGCTACACCTGGAGGCCAATCTAGGGTGGCATCTACTTAACAGTAAAGGCAATAACAAAACCGACATGAACCAGAAAAGACGTCAGGAAACCACATCATTTTAAAAGTACTACAGATTGTTTCTAATAAGGCAGGGGTCAACTAGTATTGCAGTCCTAACACTAGGATTAGCATTCTTTCAAACACTTTTGCTATGTATTTCACTAATGCTCACAAAGTTTCTCCTGACGGACCTGTCCTTGCACCTTTTTACCAATGGAGAGAATAGAACCCGCCTATAATCACACACAGTGCTCACACAACAGAGTGAATCACCCTCAGAGCTTGTGAAAGTACAAGCTCTCTTCTCCCATCATAAGAATTGTTTCCACTTAGTTGCTTTAGCTTAATGAATGACAAACTTCAGGATAAAAGAAAAGATGAAGGGGGCCCCTGGCTGGCTCAGTCAGTAGAGCATGTGATTCTTGATCTCAGGGTCTTGAATTTAAGCCCCAAGTTGGTTATGGAGCCTACTTATTAAAAAAAAAAAAAGATGAGAATTAAAAGGAGCTACAACAGATACTGAGATCCATCCATATTTGTAAATGCATTAGGGGACAGAAAACAAATGTTCTAACCTGAGGACTTTCTTGCTGAATTGAAACATTCTGTTCCCCCCATATGTCTGAAACTGAAAACACTTTCATAGTCCTTATTAAAATTAATACAATTATCACTCCTAAAAGGCACCCTATAGCAGAGCTATAATCAAGGCAAAGAGGGCTCTTAATTGGCCTTTCTATTGGTCAAAAAAGGAATACTGGTTTTAATTTCTTAATTTTTGGAGTGTGTGTATCTAAGTGATATGGATTGAAGTTTTAAAATTTTAGTTTTAATGAACTCTTCTTAAGAAACTTGCACTACAATAATCATTTGCAGTTAATCAGAGAAGTTCAGAGAGCCATTAATTCCAACAGAAATCCTGTGTCTCTTGCTATAAATCAGGTTGCCCCTAAGTTCCCACTTAACACAGAAAGGCTATGTGTGTATGTGTGTGTGTGCATGCATATCTGAAAGAGAAAAAACAATCTCATATTTTTTAGAATCTGGATTTAGCTATTTGTTTTTCCAGTGGCTCACCTAATACAAAATAAGAAAAATGGCACCAGAAAATCAGTAGAAAATTCAAAGAATGTTCCAATATTAAAATACATGGTTTCAGGGCTCAGTATTTTTAGCTTCCGAAATCTGAAAAGATCCTATAAAAATTATTTATAGATTACAGCATAAGGAAAGAAGAAACTAATCTACCTAATGTACTTTCTTTGAATAATAAAGACTGACATGGATGTTTAATAAGGTATAAATCAATAGAATGCAATCATTTTACATCTTCTCAAACTAGGCAGACTAGGATTTTCTTGATTAAGAAAGACAAAAGGACACTTGCCCTACCCCCTACTATGCCCCCCCTAAAAGTCAAGGGAAAGTTAAGTAAACCAGAACACCCAATAGAGTTGTACATTTTGTGCACTGTTTAAACATGCCTGACTAAGGGGGCAAATGGGTTTGGAAATCTATGCTCTATTTGCATAGCTGGACTCCATGATCTCTGGAAGAATATCCTTGCCTAGGCCAAGTCAGGGAGAGCGCATCTACCCAATGGGTTGCTTGTCCTAATGTATCCACCTTGAAAGAGCACTTGTTCTAGTTTATGAAAGGCCCTGGAGAGGCTGGCTGTGGTCCAGTGAAAACACCATATTCTTCATGATATGCCTTTTCTTCATTTAAATCTAAAATTGTTTGTGCTCTCTTCCAGTCTCGTCCATGTTGATACAAAAGTTGGATTATGTGGAGTGAAATAAGTCAAGCAGAGAGAGCCAATTATCTTATGGTCTCACATGTGGAGCATAAGGAAAGGCATGGAGGGCATTGTGAGAAGGAAGGGAAAGGGGAATGGGGGGGAATCAGAGGGGAAGATGAACCATGAGAGACTGTGGACTCTGAGCAACAAACTGAGGGTTTTGGGGGGGCGGTGGGGGGTTGGGCGAGACTGGTGATTGAGAAGGGCACGTATTGCATGGAGCACTGGGTGTGATGCATGAACAATTAATCTTGTAACACTAAAAAAATAAACACATTTGGGAGAAAAAAAAGTTAGCAATAAGTAAATATAAGTAAAGGCCATATGGTGTGTTCTGCACTATTTTTACTCTAAAAAATAAATAAATAAAATAAAATAGTTTGTGCTCAATTTCTTCCATGTTTCATTCATTCAACAAGTATTTATTGAACCCCTTCACTGCACCTGCCACCAACACAACCAGGAACAAACCATAAACACCCGATCACAAGTTGTTGTCAATCTAGGTACATAGAGACAAGTAACCAAAGATTACAATGCAATTATTTTTATCCTCTTGTGGTGGTCATTTTCCTAAAATTGCCATAACAATAAAACCTAAAACTGAAAAAATTAAGATCTGATAGAAAATAGATATAAACTGATCATTTCCATAACAAACCAGATACTCTGATGTTAACTTGCTCTAACACCAAATATTTCTCTTGACTAATCTTATTCAATTATTCAGAAAACATTGCTGCATCCCTGTGATCCAGGAAATTGTAGACTTTCCTACTAATTTCACTATTTCTGAGCTAAGTCTAATACAAACTCTGCCCTTTGTTAGTATACAAACTGGGGCAGGTTCTATGCCAAAGTTTCTGACTCATTAAATATGGATCATAGTAATATGTGTATTCTACAATTGTTATGAGCATTAAATGAGATAAAATTATATAAAGTGACTAGTATCTAATAAATATTCTCTATTCTCTGCATTTATTTTAAAGTTTGTAAATCTAATATTGTTAGCAAGTTTGAATTTAATCAGTGTTTTTTTCATTTTGTTTTGTTTTGTTTTGTTTGCACTTGTATTTCCTGTTGGCCTATTTTCACAATTTCCAATAAAATTTGTATTTGCCTCATGAGCTTTTCATAAGCATTGTAGTAGTTGAGGGCTGATTTTCTGAACCTGAAGATATAATGGAAAAATATTGGTTCTGAAACCATACAGTCCTGAGTTCAAACCAACTTTTGATACTCCCCAATCCAAATATATCTGACAAGGGGATCATCTTAGAAGCAATATGTAGGACTTATTTCCTTCTCTCTCTGAAAAGCTACTGTTAAATCAATAGTGTTTTGACTGTAGTGTTTTAAGCATTTGGTGTTCTTTGTTTTTGTTTTTCCTTGTTTTATTTTTACAAGCTATGGTATCTTGATATTTAAGAAACACAGTAATCTGTGTAATGGTAAGAAATATATTTAAACTCCTTAATTTGCCATTTCTTCATTTGTAAACCTATTTTACTCATAAATCTATTTCTTAAGGTTGATAGAAGTAAATAATACATATGTGGTGCCTGGCATAATGCCTGGCATGTAATGAATGATTTATACATGTTAGCCATTAATAATTGTATCCACATTTTGCATTGAGAGGATGAAATATAAATAGATCTTCATTCTCTGCAGTAAACCATAAATCTATCCCCCAGAAGGGTCTATAGAAGAAGAAGTCATTATCATTACCTTTCTAAAGGGAAACACATTAGAAGATTAGAGATCCCTAATTTTGTCATTTACATGTAAGTGGGCAGTTGCTGTAGTATGGTGGCTCTTTTGAAAGGATGAGTAGAGTCCAAAGAGAATCAGCAGATCAGCTCCCTGGAAATCATTCCTGGAATTTATCCTTGGGAAAAATGACTCCTAGAATGAGACCTGGAGGATGAACAGGAATTAGCCAGGGACACAGGGGAAAGAGATCATCAAGCAAGAGGAACAGGATGCATCAAGAACTGAAGATGAGAAAGAGCAGGGGTGTGTTTGAGATTAATCAATGCTATTCATAAAGTTGTACTGTGTTTACAAAATCCTGCATATTTGACCATAGGTAAGGAATGCACTTCTTTCAAGATCAGGGGATCATTTCTAAATCACAGAACTTTAGATTCTCAAAGATTTCAGGGATCAAATTAAAGTCTTTCCTTTTGAGATAAGGAAACCAAAGTTTGGATGAATGAAAGAGAAGAGGGGAACAATAAAGAGAAGGTAGCTAACATGGTGGGCACCTATTATGTGTCAGAGAAGTGACATTATGTACATAGAACAGATGAGGAGGCTGAGATATAGAGATGTTAAATAACTCACTCAATAACTTTAATAAGAGTACAGCCAGAATTCAAATCCAGATTTACAATCCTCTGGATTCTAGGATTGTTTTCACTACACTCCCTGGAATTTGTGTGAGCTCATCCCCCTATGAATTTATCTCCACAGTGGCATTATAATTGTTTATTTGTGTGTTTATTTTTGCACTAGTCTATAAGCTTCTTGGGAGTCTTTCTTTTTTTGTTGTTTTTGTTTTTGTTTTTGTTTTGGGAGTCTTTCTATTTGCAAGCACATTTTCTAGCAGAAGAATGAGTCCAAAAAGATATCAGATGACTGGATGGATGGAAGAATGGATGAACATTTGAGAGATGACTTGGATGGATTTTTCTGAGGGTCTACCCAATTATCTTTCAAGCTTATTGTGATACTTTCAAATAAACTTCTAAATCTAATTAATCACCTACACTTCAAAAAGTCAGTAAGAAATCTACCATAATTTTAAAGTGAGCAAATTTAAAACTGAATGATTCTGAATAGAGTAATAAGGGGCAGATCTAGAATAGAAGCCCTACATAGTGAGTTCCTTGCAGACACAGTACGGGCCAATTTATCTTTTTGTCCCTAATATCTGGCCTCAGAGCATATTTGGCATGCACGTACTGAAAGAATAATCTGTCAACAGTTCTGACTACAGTCATGCACGGCTATCCTTTTAAATAATAGAAGGAGGCCAATTCTGAAAATAATATTTTCTGGTGGACAAATAATTCCAGACTGATTATTAAAGAAAGAGAAGTAATGTTTTACCACCCAAAAGACCTACATTTATTGTGTTCATACTGAGTTTCCAATGATGCTATGTGGCATCAAATTAAATGTTGATTATGGGCAGGAATGACACAGAACATATCTAACCACTGGTACATATGTCAGAACAGATGTCATGGCCCAAAAAAAGGATACCTCAATACATCGGAACAGACAGAGATCAGGGCAAATAAGCAATTCAATGCACAGTGTAGGGCGTAAATGTCAGCCCTGCCCAAAGGTCTTTGGAGATGAGAAGCAGAGACATAGTTGATGAGGAGCAGAGACAGAGATAACAGGAAAGAGGACCGAGAGGCTAAAATGTGAGGTTTTTAGTAACAGGATGGAAGATAGTTTCCAGAATTCAACCATACAATGCTTATCAGTCTTGTAGCAAGGGCTGCTAGAAAGAGTGAGCACAGATCAAATCTTTGCATATTTGGTGCTGGATAACCTGAGTACTGACCTCGACGTCCTGACAAAGCATGGAATCGGATCAGTGGTCTCTGGGGTTAAACTGAACCTCCGGGTGGAGTTGTAGGGAAAGAAGAAAATGACTCTGACTTCGGAAAGAATATAATTTTGTTAGTAGGGCCAGCTTCCTTCTTTCCTCTGTTTCTTTTCTGTCTGAATCAGCTGGAATCAATTTCTGTTGCTTGCAATCAAAGAATAACTATTACATACAATACTCTGCCTTAATATTGACCCAATATCCTTATTAACTCTATCTAAGCTCACTAGCTCTTTGAACAACCAACTGCTTACTCATTAGGTGTTTCTGCAGGGGTTTCATGTTAATTTTGTGCATTTAGCTATAAAATATTTCAATTCAAGATAATGGACAAAAACTACTTGAGTAAGATTTAACCATGTAAATAAAGGACTCCCCCCTATGATTTTATATTGAAGAAGCCATTGTCAGTTATTGACTACTGCCAAGTTCCAATATTCTCTCTAGACAGGCTCATCCTTCAGTTCATGTTGCTTTTTCTCTCAGAAATGCCCTTCCTACCACCTCCACCTGTAGAAAGCATATTTATCCTCAAAAGACTGATTTAAATATCGGCTCTGCAAAGTCTTCCCTCTTTCTCAGGTTAGAACTAATCACTCCACATCTGTGATTCCTGGCAACCAAACCTCTGCTGGAACAGTGCCCAGGTGTGCCTTGAAACAGCAGATAACTGGGCTCCTCAAAGAATTCATCCTAGATTACCAGAGCTAAGACAAATACAAAAGTCGTATCTATGACTCATTAGCATAAAGATGAAGTATTAATATTATACACTAAAACCTTTACGTTGACCTAAAAGTTAATTTCATTTTTCCAATTTCGAAAGAGGGTAAACCATTTCTATTTAGTAGAGTGGAACCTTGGCACTGTGCCCACTGTCTCATGAGGAAGTTCTCCCAGTGTGCGTGTGCTCTCATTTATATAATCCATAGCTTAAAGAGGCTTCTCTGAAAAATGAGTTTGGTTTCAGAATTCGGGGGTAGAATCAAACTTGAGATAAGAATAAATGAAAGGGTTCTCTTAAAGGAGGCTTATATTTTTTCCTAATTAAATGACTCAGATATATAATGTTCTTCTTTAACACAGTCCAAATCATTGACAGTTTGCTAATTAAAAGTCTAGTTTTGTAAAGAACATTTTTCTAGATAGAACCAGGGCTACCATGGGCATTAATGGTCACTTGTTTTGTTTGCAGTTTACCAATTTAGCAATATTTGAGTTAATCTGAAATAACTATCATTTGCATGATGCTTTAAATTTATAAAACACTTTCACATTTATTACTTATTTAATATACATAATTACCTTGAAAGGTTAGTGTCTTTTATTTTTCATTTGACAGGCAAGAAAAACAAGCCTCAGATGGATGAAGTGACTTCCCCAAGGTCACACAGCTGGTAGTGCAGAGTCTGGGACTCATGCCCTAGAGGTTCTTCTAATCCCAGAATCTCGCATCCTTTCCAGCACGTCATGCTGCCCATAGGGGAGAAAAAAAGCATCTATGTAAACACATGCATTAAATGAGTTGAGCTCATACTTCTAAGTAGATTGATGTTCTTTTAGAAAACCTAATGGCATTTTTGTAGATGTAATTGTTATGGGTTTAGTTTTAAACATTTAACAAAAGATGGCTCACAAAATTTATTTTCAGTGGAAGTCCAAATTAACTGAGGAATATTTTGAATTTATATGAAATTCTATGGATCATTAACTTTGATAGAAATTTTGATAAATATGTCAGGAATGGATCAATAAGATACATATTTTTTTTTAAAGATTATTTATTTATTTATTTATTTATTTATTTATTTATTTATTTATTTATTTGACAGAGAGAGAGAGAATGATCACAAGCAGGCAGAGACGCAGGCAAAGAGAGAGAGGGAAGCAGGCTCCCTGCTGAGCAGAGTGCCCAACGTGGTGCTCGATCCCAGGACCCTGAGATCATGACATGAGCCGAAGGCAGAGGCTTTAACCCACTGAGCCACCCAGGTGCCCCTTTAAGATACATATTTTTAATTCAAATTCCAAGTCTTTGGTCCTTAGCTTGTTAGCTCTCCCTTTCCTTTCTTTCTCTTCTCTGTCTCTTAAACCTCACGTTAGATGTAAACCCCTTTCATATCCTCTTTTGGTAAACAACCTAAAACAAACCTTTCTGTGAGTCATCTTTTATCAATCTCTTTGGATCCTGAAAGTGGTAATTTCCTTACAAATAAAACAAATAGGGGCACCTGGGTGGCTCAGTCAGTTAACCATCTGCCTTCCGCTCAGGTTCCTGGGATTGAACCAGGCTCTGTGCTCAGTGGGGAACCTGCCTCTCCCTCTTCCTTTGCCTGCCACTCCACCTGTTTGTGCTCTCTCTCTGTCAAATAAATAAGTGAAATCTTCAAATAAATAAATAAATAAAACAAATGGAAGGAAGGAATGGCATTGAGTAAGTATGATCTTGAGTTCGGCAAACCATAAAGACTAAATCACACATTATCTAGAAAAACAAATGAGGGCTAGTAAAGTCAGCATGAATGCTTACTCTTCACAAGAAAATTAGGCAAAACAAAGAATGAGATTTTAGAGATTTAAGGACTGTAACCCAATACCATGCAATATATGAACTGACTCTTTCAAGTAAAAATTTGATAGTAGTTTCATAGTTCTGGGAACTAGTGTGACTAAAAAGAAATTATATTAAGCCAAGTTTCCAAGGTCAGAAAATGAATAACTGAATAACTAAGTGTGAACATGTCAACCCAGTTCAATTTCATTTTGATTACTCACAGAAGAAGTGTCAGGAAATATTTATAAGATTTTTCTGGAATACATTTCTGCAATTTAAAAATACTATATTTTGCTCATAAATAAAAATCAAATTTTAATTTAATTTCACAAATGTCTTGATATTACATACCTTGCCACATGGTATTCTCCTCCATTGTGTTATGAATATATATAAATAATGATATTATATTATTTTTAAATATATAACTTTATTTCCTTTTACATTCCGTATTTCTCAACCTTTTGGTCTCCAGGTCACAAAACAAAAGGTATGTTTCAGGTATAGCCTTGCAAAGCTAGTACTGCACAGATTGCTTTATTCACAACAGACATCCCATCCAGAAAGTCAGCAATTCAACCAAATGCTGCATTAAAACCCAGCTTAATATAGCAATGAAATACTTGAAGCAATGTTTGTACAGTGTGTGCCCCTTGTCCTCAGGCAATTTGCTGCCACAGTAGTGAATTTCATTTGTAAATCTAAGAACAATATTTACTCCCCCATATTTTACTGACTGGTAAATGCAATAGTTCCCAAAAATTGAATAAATGTTATTGGAACTAAGAGGAAATAGTCAATACAAATTGGATGTTTCATAGGCCGATGGACTTTTGCAGATTCCTTTAAAAAATGGTTTTAAGAAGGGCAGCTATGAATCAGGTATGTGTCAAGCACGAAGGATACCAGGACGAACAAGACATAACTCCTAATCTCGACTATCATTATCTTATCTCCAAAATCTAGCACACTAGTTGGCACAGAGCAGGTGCTCAATAAATCTTTAATGAATCAGTGGAAGATCTACTTAATATTATGAAAAGACTGCTACGAACACAGATACACACAGGAGCTCCAAGCCAGAGGGTCAGAGAGGCATGAATGGAATGGAAGGGCTAATAAATAGGTGTGGCTGGTATTAGACAACATGACCAAGAAATGTGGTATGGAAAAATTCCTAAAGTGAAAGACACAAATGAATTTTATCAGAAAGTAATAAGGAAGGTAATGAAGACACTGGAAAACCCTCCATCCTGAAAAAATGTACAATAAAAAATTTACACTAGAAAACCAAAATTTAAGTTGAAACTGAAAACTTCATTGATGAATGTACATTTTGTATCAACTCAAAGTATAAATTTTAAAACAAATTTTGGAGACTTTCATTAAAACTTGCCATTAATGGGGCACCTGGGTAGCTCAGTAGCTTAAAGCCTCTGCCTTCGGCTCAGGTCATGATCTCAGGTCATGATCTCAGGATCCTGGGATTGAGCCTCGTGTAGGGGCTCTCTGCTCAGCAGGGAGCCTGCTTCCCCCCCCCCCCCACCCCCCGACCTGCCTCTCTGCCTACTTGTGATCTCTCTCTATGTCAAATAAATAAATAAAAATTTTTAAAAAAAACTTGCCATTAACAAATCATCATTGGTTTCAAATTTCCATTTTTTTTTCAACCATTGGAGCCCCTATGTTGAATCACAATAGATTGTTAAACATTGTTTTCCCACAGTATTCCTTACATAGTTTTTTTTTAATTTGTTTTGAAACTTGGGGAAAGAATGTGATGCTATAGATATGATGATGAAAATGGTCCAAACTAAAATCCAAGAGCACATTTTCGAAAAACTAGCACCCACATAATTTATGACTACTCCAGAAAATTCTTAGTTCAAATTTCTGTTCAATTTTACTTTTAATAAAATTACACAAAGCAATAACTGGTAATGACATGCATAAGTCTACTAAAAATAATTTTTTTCATCTTCACAATGAACTTTTCATCCACTTAAATTAATAGGACTAGAATCAAAAATACAAGCAATTCATCAACTTGACTTAATTGTTAAATCTGTCAAGGTTCAGAGAGTAATTGGCAAATCAGACAAAGAAGAGAAGGCAAGAATTCTATATTTCAGTTCTCAGTGACATTTTAGCTATGGGAGTTTTTAAACTGAAAAGCATGATAAATCTTAAAAGGACAATTTCCACCTAATCTTTATGAAAGACAGGTATTGTTGACAAATTAATATATGATTCTGACAAAGATTTCTTCATTCTAGTGGCTAAAATGTGGCCAACTCTCAAAAAGTTACCTGCTGCTAAGACAGCTCTTAGAGCTTTGTTATTGCTATTATTCTAAAACCCTAACAAAATTTCAAAGCCCTTTCAAAAAGGTCCTGCTTCCCAATAATATGTATTTATGTTTTCTTTACACAGTAAAATAATACAGTCATGACATACTTTTTCCCCCAAAACCTGAACAATAATAAATGCATTATTTAATTTTAAGCTTTTTTCTTAGCAAGAAAAATTCTGAATTATAGAAGGCAAAGTTGATGTGCTTAGTGATATTACTTAGAGGCAAATGTTTACATTTTATTGCATATTTTATAATATGGCCTTACCACTGCCTAGCCACTTAGATATTAGGTGAGACTTAAAGTGTCTCAAGCATCTCACAGAATAATATAGTAATTTTTTAAATTATTGGAATAAATATAGGTTTCCTTAAATCTATACCTACTCTATTTTTGTAAATACTGGTGAAAAATTAAAACACATATGCTAGTAGCTTAATATTGAAGCCAAATTGAGAAAATCTGGCCAAATTTGATGCTATTCAAGAACAAATTTACATTTTCAAAAGATATAAAGGCAACTATCAAAATTAATAAAACTTTCTATATACATAGGCCCTTTATAACCTGTGGAGTCCACTGTACTGCAGGGCTGCATGTTTTATGCTGTTTCAAAAAATAATAATTAAAAATAGATTTGGAGCCATCCGTTCATTTTGGAAATAAAGGGATTAATCCTACTAGAAACAATAAGGGCAATACCTGGAACAAAGACCCTCCCATTGGAAGCAGGACAAGTATTTCTCAGAATACTAGGAAGAGAGTACTGAGAAGACACCAATGTTCTGAAGATATAAAGAAATCTAAATCAAGAAAAAATGACCTGCAGAGGGTCAAGAAAGACAAGATATTCTAGTCCCAGAAAGCAATGCTGTTCAGGAAATTTAAAAAGAGGTAATAGGAATAGAACATAGGTATATTTGCCTCAGAAAAAGAGAGAGATAGAAATAGAATTATTAAAACTAGGACAAGTAATTAGAAAAAATCCAAGTAAAATTTTCTCTGTTTTAGTTTGAAATTGAGCCCAATGCTTATGCTTTGCCTGAGCCTACTGGTGGAAAGTACCTGAAGGTAGCTGCTGGTAGAGTAAAAATTCTGGGGCAGAAGCCAAACAAGTAGTGTATAATTCAGCAAATTGTACTGAAAAAAGGAATATGCTTTTATATAAATATGCACTATGGTAGATTGCTTTAAAAGATGGCCACTAACAATTCCTCTCATCTCTGTATGTGCATACCTCTCTTCCTTTTAAGAACAGGAATCTATTTCCCCTCATCTTGGTTCTGGCCTGTGACTTATTTTGACCTAGAGGATGAGGCAGAAGAATAGATGCTGTGACAGTTCTGGGCTGAGAATTCGAGAAACATGGCGGCATCCATTTCTGCTTTCTGGAAAGCAGTTGTCATGCTTTAGGAAAGACAATCTAGACTGCTGGAGCAATGGATGCACATGGAGGAGAATCGAGATACTCTAGCCACTAACTTTTCACAGGTGAGGCAAGAGATATGTAAGATGATTTCTGATGTTCCAGACCCAGTCCAGACACCAACTAATTGCAGCCATGTGACCCCAGCTGACAGACACTACATGGAGCAGAAGTAATTGCCAACTAATCCATAAAAGAAGTAATAAATCATTGCTTTAATGTACTATTTTTAAAGTGGTTACTTATACAGCAATAGATACTAAAATTTGCAGCAAATTAAAAGGAAAAATAAACAGTAGCTGGAGAGTAGCAGATGCATTTAAACTAAACTTTTTTATTAATGCAATAAGAAGTAATCAATGTTAAGATAAAAGCAAAATGATGGCCATAGAAAGTGGTAAAGAAAGCCAAATAATTAAACTGGGAGGCCTGATGGTTGAATGGCTAAATTTGCTTTCTTAAAAAGGCAACCAAAAAAGTATCATGAACACAAGCAGAAAAATTAAGTGTTCTGATAAAAGAAAATTAGGTCAGTTTCAACAAGAGTAAGAGAACTTACTACTGTAAGTAGAGAACTGTACTTACTGTAAGTAAGAGAACTTACTACAGCATTTCAACTTAAATATGGCTATAATTCTAAATTTGGACAAAATTTAAATAGACGATTTCTTTGGAGAAATCAAGAAGCTACCAAAGCAGTCAATATTTAAAGTGCCAGATCTCAGAGAGAAGGGAAATTCACTGATATCAAGTCAAAATTCTGCAACACTTTCCCCCAGGAGGAATTTTATGATTCCTGAACTACACAGGAGAGACTAAGAAACCAAGCAGAAAACTGTGTCTAAAGGGCTGCCTCCCTAAATTGGGATTTCAGTAGTCTTACTACTGAAAAATTAAGGCCCTCTAAGGAAGGGGATCCCTAGAAAATCTCTCATATTTCCAGTCAAGAATCCAGGGCTATATTATAAGAAAAAATATGAAACAAAAATAGACAAAACCTTACCGAGACTGAAACTCATCTTTGAATCAGATAAACCCCAGACAGGAGTCAAGTGATCTTCCCTTAATCTAGCTGCCAATCAGAAAAGGAAAAGAAAAATCTTCCTTGGAAGAAAATAGCTTCTGTGAAAGTGTCAAATTATCTGTACAATTTTTCAACCACAGTGCCTTGTGCTCAATAAAAAACTCTCAGGCATACCAGAAAAGAACCAAACATCTGGCAAATAAAAGAAACAGACAATGGTAGCAGAGCTATAGGTGATCCAGATTTTAGAGGTATATAGCCTTTGAAATTATGATAAATATATCCAAGGAAACACATAACAAAATGGATCATTTCACCAGAGCACTGGAATCTTCAAGAAATAATTAAATATAAATAAGCATTCTATAAATGGTTAGTACAATAATAGAAACTGAAAAATTCAGTGATGGGATTAACACCTATTACATGCTGCAAAAGAAAGTATTGGAAACTGGAAGAAAATTAAATAAAATGGATCCACTGAAGCACAGAGAAAAAATTATTTAAGAAAAACAGTACAGAGTATAAATATATAGGATATGATGAAAAAATCTAACATATTTATAAGTATCCCAGAAAAAAAATGACAAGATAGAGAGAGACAGAGAAGAGAGAGGGAGAAGGAGGGGTAATGATACAGAGATAATAATGAAGAGAAACTGGCTTATAAATGTTTAAATTTATAAATGTTTAAAATTGATAAAAGGCATTTTATCACACATTATCACACATTTAAGAAATTCTATGGATCTCAAGCAGAACAAGAACAACAAAATAATCAAGTACATTATAGTAAAACTATTTAAAACCAAGAGCAACAACAAACACCTTTAAAATGAATACTGCAAAATATTTAAAAATGTGAATTGAGTTGCTTCCCTTGAAGCTCCTCTGCAATTATATTAACACATATGGTCAGTGTTGTCTTATATACCCTTCTATTGGCTTGGAACAGAGCAGGGCAGATCCACAAACATTTGTTGGGTGACTTTACCTGATCTACTGAGACATATGGGTAAAAGAATAAGAAACCTTGCCCCTCAGACTTCTCTTTACTTCTTTTCATATCTTTTGACTTCCTTTAAGACCCCTTTCAGAAAGTCTCACCATCTTCCTGGCACAGAATCTTAGAATTTACTTTCTCATCTAAACACACACACACACACACACACACACACACACACACACACACACACGAACCTTAACACTGAAGGTGGCGTCTCCATCTATAAAATCTCTCTCTAACCAAGTTTAGGCATCAGTGAAGTAAAAAAATTCATTTAAGTTATGATAAAAATTGCTTTGAATTTACTCCCTTCCTGCCAAGTGTCTTCTCAGTACCTCAAGGATAGCTTTCGATTATCCACTTCCATCTCTTCCTCTAACTGTGTGACAATGTTTCCTTGACTACAGGAAGTGTGTTGCTAAGCAGCACATTGTTGTGCTGGATCTAAGACAAAAACCAACACCAGCAATGAAAATAGTCTTGTGATATAATTATTTCCTACCTGTAAATAGCTATCGGGTTTTTGTTAAAACTCAACAGACTCCATCTGAAAAACGATGTGATTTGAAAGGAATTAACATTCTTAGAAAACTTCCAGTAAGCCCTATTAAAAATTGTGCACTATAATTAAATACATTCACATGTTGTTAACAAGTAAATACTCATAGATAATTGAACTCAATGACTTTACAATTGAAACAATACTATGCTAGAAAAAAAACAGCATTTTAACTGTCATCACTGAGCATTCTCCCACTCTCTCATTTTACTACTTTGCATGAAAACATTCATTTTGCCCCACTAGTGCTATTATTTGGGATTTGAGAACTAAATTATTTTCAAAATTCTCTAGTAGCACATCTGTCTGGAATGGTAAAGGATAGTGAAAAACATATAAGGTATAAAATTAGCAAATACTTATGCCAACAGACAAATAAGCTAAAAGTGGAGTTTCTTATTTTTCTATGCCTGGAAAATCAAAGGAGCTTCTGTCCATTTTTCCTTCAGGTTCTATGTGATGTTTCATTACATTGCCTTTTAGTGAGTTAGTCATCTTGTCTGCATATCTTATCTTCCTTCCCAAGGATTTTTCCCTCTCCCAGGTCCATGTATTTCCATATGTAGCACTAGGATAAAGATGGGCCAAATTAGGTTGGTTAAACTACCAGCCCAAGTAAATTCCTACCAATTTAAGCAGTCTCATCTTTATTGATAAGGCAATGAAACAATTGATGTGAACATTCCTTTCATAAAAGGATTACATTTTGGCTCCAGTTGGTTAGACTTCTACTTTAGGGTGAGCCTTTCTTCTAGAATATAGCAACTAGGACTGTACAGAATATAGCATGTTTTGTTTACTTCACATGAAAAACATGTCATCATCTATGGGAACAGGTTCTTTTATGAGAAAAATGAGCTTTTCAAAATATTGTATTGTGGTTTTTTGGTTTGTTTTTGTTTTTTTTGTTTGCTTGTTTTTGTCTCAAAGAAGATGCACTAATATCTGCACGCTACATATGACAGTTGCTAAGAGCACAGCAACAAATGTGGTTCTTTCACACGGGCAGATCCATCAGAAGACTCATTAGCTGATGGCTTTGTTTGTCTCCCAGGAATGGAACTGAAGAATCACACCAAAGGACCTCTTCACTTTTCTAAGTATTTCTCATGAAAGAACACAAACGTGTCCCATCATTTTATTTACTTTTTCCTTATCACTTCATTGGGATTGCTTCATTTCATCTCTCTGTGCTCTGGGAAGGATGGCTCTCTCTTAAAGTAATCATATATGTCAAAGAGTCCTTTGTTAATCAATTGATTTTTATGTGAATTCTCCCTCTGCAATATCTGGATTATCCTACTCTTCTCTAAATCTCCCCAAAGCAATTTATTTGCATCTTTTATATGTCCCTTAGTATATATGATGGACTAAATTACGTTTCCTACAAATTCCTATGTTGAAGTCCAAACACCCAGTACTTTAGGATGTGGCCATATTTAGAGATAGGGTATTTAAAGAGGTAATTAGGGTAAAATGAAGTCATTAGGGTAGGCCCTAATCCAGTATGACTGGTGTCCTTATTAGAAGAGGAGATTAAAGAGACTTCAGAGGAAGATGGCAGAGAAGGAGTATCCTGGGCTCGCCTTGTTCCACAGATACTACTGGATAACATCCACATCAGTGTAAATAACCCAGAAAATGACCCAAAGACTGGCAAAACAGATTTTCTACAGCTAAATGTAGAGAAGAAGCGGTAGGAAGGGCAGAAACAGTTGGAAAACAACTGACCCTCAAGACTCTCCAAGAGAAAGAGGGACACCACTGAGAAGGGATTAGAGCAGCCCCCATACCAGGCACTGCAGGCGTGGGGTGCCTACACTTGAAGATGAATCTTCATAACACTTGGCTTTGAAAACCAGAGAACTTAACATGAATTCTTACAGTCAGTGGGGCTTAACTCTTAAAAATCAGTGGCCAAGGGGCACCTGGGTGGCTCAGTTGGTTAAGCAGCTGTCTTCGGCCCAGGTCATGATCCTGGAGTCCCGGGATCGAGTCCCACATTGGGCTCCCAGCTCCATGGGGAGTCTGCTTCTCTCTCTGATCTTCGCTCCTCTCATCCTCTTTCTCTCAAATAAATAAATAAAATCTTTAAAAAAAAAAAATCAGCGGCCAAAGGAAACTGAATCCCCATCGTTAAAGAGATAGCATAACAAATAGCCCCTCTGAGATATAGCACTGAAGCAGCAGTTTGAAAAAACATGGGGTATAAACGAAGGAGATTTATTTACTAATCTCAGAACATGTGTAGAGGGGCAGGGATATTTAGGAAGACTTCCAGAAGAACAAAAAAGCTAGTGGGTGCCACTTCCCTCCCCTGACCCCCAGCCTAGTTACACAGAGAGCTGCAGAAACCAGCATAGCATGGACACTCTCCTCCTAGCTTGGTAATAGTGCCCCCACTCCAGCATTCTTCTGCAGATGTGCTCTCTCCAACTTGGCCTCCCGGTTTTCCAAAGCAGCACTACAAACATGGCAGTGTGCAAGCAGCCTAAAGAGGAGCCAGCACCAACCCAAAGTGATTCCTGTCCCAGAAGAGATAACCCACATATTAGTTTAACTGCAGCAGAACAGTGAGCTGGTGGCAGACAGCCAGTCTGACTGCAGGCTCCATCTACCAACAAAAACTTTTCAGGGACCAACACAGGAAGAACACTTTGCAGTTCAGTGAGACTGCAGCCACAAAGCCTGGTGGTCTAAACCAACTAAAACCCAAGATGGCCTCTTACTGGCCCATGAACAGCACAGGGACCAAACCCTACACACAACAGGCAAACAAGGCATTGCACATAACTGGACTGAAGGTAAACTGGCTAAGCCACAATAGTAGGGTGCATGCAACACACAGAGGAGACACCCCTGAAGTGCAAGGTTCTGGCAAACAGAAAATTGTACTATAGGCCACTATAAGACCTCTTCTTCATAAGATTACTACTTTTAAGATCAGGAGATATAGCTGACTTTCCTAACACATAGAAACAGATGTAAAGGTTTAGGAAAAATGCATGAAATGAAAGAACAGGACAAAATCACAGCAAGACAGATAAACAAAACAGAAATAAGTAATATGCCTGATACAGAATTTAAAGTAATGGTCATAAGAATACTCACAGGACTTGAGAAAAGAGTGGAAGTCCTCAGTGAGATATTCAACAAAGAGAGAGAAAGCACATTTTTAAAAATCAGAGACAAAGAACTCAATAACTGAAATTAAAAATACAATAGGGGAAGTAAATAGTAAGCCAGATGAAGGAGAAAAACAGATCAGTGACCTGGAGGGCAGAAAAGAAGAAAGCAATCAAGCTGAACAGGAGAGAAAAAATAATAATAAATAATATAAATAAAAATAGATTAAGGGAACTCAACAACATCATCAAGTGTACTAACATTCACATTGTGGGGATCTCAGAAGGAGAAGAGTGGTAAAATGTATTTGAAGAAATAATAGCTGAAAACTTCCCAACTCTGAGGAAGAAAACAGAAATCTAGGTCCCAGAGGCACAGGGAGCCACCAACAAAATCAACCCAAGGAGGTCCACACCAAGACACATAGTAATTAAAATAGCAAAAAATACTGATAAAGAGGGATAAATAAATTTGTTATGACAAACAAACATTGAAAAACATTTTTTGTAATGGTTTCTTTATAATTATACATTTAATAATAACTACTTCCTTACCTGACTAGGGCCTGCCTGGCCTGTCTGCTAGCACCCACTGGTTTGTGTGGAAAAGACCAAGCAGGTCTGTAGAGAACAGATGAGTGCATATGGCTGTAGGCAGTTCTTTATTCCCAGACGAACCAGCTTGTTCTCACAGAAGAGTTTAGAAAAGGAGCTGAAGGAACCACTCTGTTCAGACAAAGCAAAAACATCACCATTTCCCTGTCACAGGCATAACTGGAAACAACATGCTTTAGTCCTCTTGATTATAAAAAGCCAATAAATGAGTAGACTATCTATAGTTTTCTGCTATCAACTTTGAATGACTTTCATTAGATTTCATAGTTAATTAACCAAGTTACTGGGGATTATGGACAAAGAAAACATCTTTGTTTCACTAAAACAACAAAAAAAAGATGTCTAAAATAAAACTAATTTGGTCATGGATGCTACTAAAAAGCTTTCAAAAACAAAAAGCCCCCTGACCGCTAAACAGTTTGACCTATGAAGACAAAACTTAATTAGTAGATAAAATAAAAGCAAAATTTAAGTAATTACCAGATTATTTTTATCAAAAACACAATCCAAGCTGCTTGGACCACCAATATTTGCTGTTTTTCTTCCCCCCTCTTCAAATCAGATACTGGGTAATTTCCCTTAAGGCATATCAGGAAGTATGCAGTTTTTCAGGAAAAACCACATTCTCTACTAAGCTCAAAATGTCCTTCCTGATTCCTTTATTTATTTATTTTTCTGCCTTGTTACGCATCACCTCGTCACTGACCTTAGGGACAGATCTGGCATAGTTACTAATGGGCAGGTGTCCTTCATTAGACCTGGCATGCCAGTTAAAAGGGACACTGAAGAACATAACAGCAGAAGAATATAGGCAATCAGTCCCAAACACAGTTCCTTAGAATCTGATTCAGACAAGCTACTCAATATAGGCAGAATTCTAAGCTGCCAAAACACCAAGTTTTGTAGAATCACAGAACATTAGGTCTTAAAGGGTAGGCTGAAGTAGTCAAAACTACATGGTTTAGCTCTCTGATGGCCTGGCTTGCCCCGGTGATGAGGCTTATAGTATCAAAGAAAAGATAAATGAATCTCCTCTAGGCAATCACATACCTATGAATATTAGATACTCATATATATGGGAATATTATTTCTTTTGACTGGGTTTTAAATATTAGATATTCACACTTATTAATTTTGTTCATCTAAATAAAGTTGTTGAAAATGATTGAGGTGCAGAGGGTTCAAGGTTAAAATTTTGGTAGGCAACTTGAATATGGCTAGTCTATGTTTCTAACCAAGAGCAGATCAATTGGCTTCTAAATTAACTGAAACTAGTAATTATCCTATATGAGTGCTGAAGAGCTGACCTAGGACCCATGGTCACTAGACATCTACATAGAGGAGCAATAAAACATTGTCATTGTGGAGGTCACCCCAGAAGGTAACAGTTAAAAATCACTCTCAACATAGTACATTACTTAAACAGAAAAGAGAAAGTTCTAATAATACTCTATGATTGCTTTTTATTTTTCTCTAAAATGGGTTAAAATGCCTCTATTATATTATTTCAGTGTGTGTAGTAACTGGAGAAAATTGAGCCTAGCAAGGTGAGAGAGAGATTTAATTAGAAGTAATTTCTTCATTTCCAAACTACTCTACATGATGTCTAAGCAACTAGACACTGCTGTTAAAACCAGTGATTGAGATCAGGGAGGGCAAACAACGACCTGACTGAATTTTCCACTTCCAACCAGTCACATGCTTTTGCTTGAAAAAGCTACCAGTAAATCGTATCAATTATCTCAGATGCAAAATGGTAGAGGTCTCAAGGTGCAATTTCAAAATTCCTTCTTTTTTTTTTTTTGTAAGATTTTATTTATTTATTTGACAGAGAGAGAGCTCACAAGTAGGCAGAGAGAGGGGGAAGCAGGCTCCCTGCTGAGCAGAGAGCCCCGATGCAGGCTCAATCCCAAGACCCTGAGATCATGACCTGAGCGTAAGGCAGAGGCTTTAGCCCACTGAGTCACCCAGGCGCCCCTCAAAATTCCTTCTAAAGACAAGCCATTGAGTAACAAAATCTACAAATTATCTGTTGCTAAAAGACAAAATTGTATTTTCTTCTATGTGACATCAGACAGAAATCACTCAAATTCAAAATAAGACATTAGGTCTGTTAGGTAACTGGATTATCTTAATTATATAAGCCACATGTTCTTCTACCGCAGTACAGAAGGAAAACAGCAGGACTGTTCATAGGCCCCAGTATGTAGCTCCTTAGAGATGCTACACGAACATGCGATAATTTTAAAATCAAAAGATTTACAATCATTTAGAAGAGAAAGGATCAACGTTTTCCATGAATCTTTTCTACCATACCAGTTCAGCTCTCAGATACATTCTAAATTTTATTCAAAATTGTTTCCCATAAAATTTCTATGTGTAGCAATTCTACATAATCTATCCATAAAATGAAAAAAGATTCAAGGTAATAATATACTAGTGAGACTTAAAGCTAGAAACAACCAAAGATATTTCCTATTAAACACACTAAAGCCTTTTTGAACATTACACGTGCTCTCATTGAAATGCTATACGAGCTATTCTACCAAATTCCCCTTTTCATCATACAATTCACCTCTAGTTTGGTAAACGTGATCTTTCCCGGTTATGGTGCAGGAACTAAATGTCCAATCTGTGAAAAGATTTTACAATATTTAAACAGATGTTTAAACTTCTGTTTCTGAGTAAACAAGCAAAAAGTGAGCAGGCCCTTCAGAGAGGGCCCCATGAGAATTATTTTCCATCGTGTGACATTGCTTACTCTGTTGAACCCCGCATTATGCATGTCGGAGAGTGTGCTCTGTAGGCGTGAAGGAGCTCAAAGGAGAGATGTGTGATGATCACAATGACAGGCTGGGGCACTGACGATGCTGTATTCAGAGCAGACTGCAAGTGTCTCAGGTCTCATGTTTATGAGCATGACTTGGTAAACAGGAAGCAAAAGATTTTAGTAGAGGCTAAGCAGACTACATGCAACCATCTGGATCAAGCACAGTAGAGGAAGGAAAGCAATCTTCTGTGGTGACAGCCTGAGAGCAGCTTGCCCTTCCCTGAGGAGGAGGCTGATGTCATGGTGCTATAACCCTTAGGCTGCAGAGCTGCAGAGAATAGCCCAAGGGATCATTGGCAAAGATGATGTTGCTTTCATCTGGTCCCATGTGGAAACACGTTAAGTGCAAAATCAAAACTGAAATAGTTGCCTGCTTAGGAACTGGGCAACCTGGGCTTTGTTATCTGGTGGGACCTGTGTGATGCCATCATGATGCCTTTCATGGGGCCTTTGGGAAGACTCTGGGAAAGAGCTGTGGACTGGAATTTGGGAATTCCAAATTGAAATATGAGAGCCTCATATTAGTTGTCACCACTTCCCAGGGGCCCCCTCGGCCTCTCCTCAATCGCTTTGTCCCTGCCCTAGGCCAGGTCCTCACTGTCCTTCCCACTTAAAGCCTCCTAAATTAGTTTCCTGCCTCCAGTCTCTCATCTTTTCAAACCGTCCTTCAGAAATTAGTTTTTCAAGGTTACGTCTATTATTTTAATACAAAAGCAATATGTGTCTATAATAGAAAAGATGTTCAATATAAAAAAGCAAAATGTCAAAACACTCATAATTTCACTTTTATTTTTTTAACAGATATGAAATGACAAGTGGAACTCTGCAGCCCTGACCTTGGTAGCCACCATCAAAAGATCATTTTACATTCTTCCAGGCTTTATTTTATGATTGTTGGTTTTTCTCCCCAGATGAAATTAGAATCAGGCTATGAATATGGTTTTGCAAGTACTTTTTGCTTTACTTGTAATAAACACTTTCCAAAGTCAGTACGTGTGAATCTTCTACTCTTTTAAACTGGTATATGAATTTCCTTTAATTTATATTCTATAATTGGTTCTACCATTCCTACTGATTGACAGTTCTCCCCCCAGTGTTTGGCTAGTAAAAACACTGCAGTGAGCATTCTTGGGTATGTATTTATATATATAATTAAGCTAGTATTTCTGTAGACTAGACCCCTACAAGTGGAATTTCTCATGATATTGTTGGGTCAAAATTCACGCATATTTTTATTTTGATAGATAATTCCAATTTGCCTTACAAAAAGCTATATTCATATTTGGTACCATCAATACAAGAGTACCTGTTTTTCCTCAGCAAGGATGGACATTATGAATCTATTGAAATGTTGTCCATCAAGTGGGCTAATAATATATCTAGTTATTTTTTAATTTTCATGTTAAATAATTACTGAAATGGATAATGAAAGAAAGACATATGTATTCCCTCTTTCATTAATTTCCTGTTTGTATTCTTTGTCAATTTTCTATTTGCTAATTGTCTTTTTCTATTTATTAGCATAATATTAGTAAAATATTCTGGATATTAATCTTTTGTTTTTACGTATGTTGCATTATTTTTCTCCCAATCTCTCACTTGTCTTTTAACTTTGTTTTTATCTTTTCAAATAAAAGTTGTTTTACTTTTTTTAAATTTTTTTATTTTTTTTTAAAGATTTTCTTTATTTATTTGGCAGAGAGAGAGAGAGAGAGAGAGATCACAAATAGGCAGAGAGGCAGGCGAGGGGGGGGGAAGCAGGCTCCCTGCTGAGCAGAGAGCCCAATGTGGGGCTCGATCCCAGGACCCTGAGACCATGACCTGAGCTGAAGGCAGAGACTTTAACCCACTGAGCCACCCAGGCGCCCCTACATTTTTTTCTTTTAAAGATTTTATTTATTTATTTGAGAGAGAGAGAGAGAGAGCAAGAGAGCACAGTCAGGGGGAGTGGCAAAGGGAGAAGAGGGAGAAGCAGGCTCCCCACTGAGCAGGGAACCTAAGGCAAAACTCCATCCAGGCCCTTGGATGACAACTTGAGCTGAAGACAGACACTTAACCAACTGAGCTACAGGCACCCCAAGTTATTTTACTTTTAACGCGTTGATTTTTTTCTGTGGTTTCTAGGTTTTATCTTATGCTGAGAAAGTTCTTTCTCACGCTACAATTACAAACCTGTTTCAAACCCTTTTCTTTTTTTTTTTTTTAAAGATTTTATTTATTTGACAGAGAGAAACACAGCGAGAGAGGGAACACAAGCAGAGGGAGTGGTAGCGGGAGAAGTAGGCTTCCCGCCTAGCAGGGAGCCCGCTGTGGGGCTTGATCCCAGGACCCTGGGATCTGACCTGGGCCGAAGGCAGACCCTTAACGACTGAGCCACCCAGGTGCCCCTCAAACCCTTTTCTTCTAGCATTTAGTCTTGAGTTTCTTTTCCAATGTCTAGATCTTTAATCTATTTGGAATTTACTTGTAAAAGGTATGGTGTAGAGATCTAACAAGATTGCCAAATATTTTAACATCATTTGAAATAATCCTTTTGCCTATCATTTCTGAAATTTCACAATTATTATACTAAATTCTCAGATGTATTCATGGATGTTTTTAATACATAGTGTGTGTTTGTGTGTAGTTGTCGCCTATATACATATGTCTTAATGTCTATAGGTGAGTTTCCTGTATTACAGACCTCATCCGAAAGGTAGCAAAATGTCTGTCTGTAGGGCAGGAAATGGTAAATGAAATTATGCTCAAGAAACTCTGAGTTACTTATAAAAACTGGGATACAATTTGTAAGCACACATACACATAATGCTTTTTAATTAGTTCTTTCAAAATATTGCAAAATATGTAGTTTAAATTAATGTGTAAAATAATATTCCAGGAAGTATTCCTTTTTTCAATATTATCTCACAGTCCAGTTTAAAAAAAATGCTTCTTTAAAGAGCAGACAATTTTCTGTCATTTCTTTAAGCTAAGGGTAAATTATTGCAACCACATTTTACAGGTCATGTCATGACATAGCTCAATTAGGAAACAATTTATTCTGTCCAGTGAGACAGAATAAAATGGTTCACAGTGGCAGTCCATTTTGCCATTGCCAGGTCTCCAATCCAACAGAAATAGAGTTTTTTCACAGATGGGTAGTTCTCAAGAGACCAAATCTCTGGAATTTTCCTTCAGAGTCTGCATTTTTAAAAATACTTGCTTCAACACAGAAGAAAGGATTTTTATGCTAATCCTTATCCTTACTAGTACCAAATTATAGAAAATAAATTTTTAAAAATTATAGTATTTAATAACCTAGGCAAAGTTAGCATGAAGGATATCACCAATGAGGAGCAGTAGCACCTCTTAGCTCTACTAAACGTCCGTTCCACTGTTGCTAAAGCCAGATATTCCAGAAGGAAAGGAAGCATGGGAACAGGGTGGCAAAGAGGTCTGCCCAACTCCTCAATCCCTGTACCGTTGTTACACAGCATAAACATCTTCACAAGGAGAATGAATGGGAATGCATACAAACCACTGAATTATTAATGCTCTTCACACTGTGAAATTGAGTAATAAAATGTTCCTTAAATTAGCTTGACATGAAGATATGGATTTTGTCGACTAGGCTGTCTTTTTAGCTCCGGAAGAATGTACAGGCAAAGGTTATCCACAGTAGAATACAGTATGAGAAAAGGTCTGCCATATTGTTCTTAAAGAATGTAATATCAGGGGCACATGGGTGGCTCAGTTGGTTAAGCAGCTGCCTGCAGCTCAGGTCATGATCTCAGGGCCTTGAGATCAAGCCCCACATCGGGCTCCCTGCTCAGTGAGAAGTTTGCTTCTCCCTCTCCCTCTGCTTCTCCCTCTGTTTGTGCTCTCTTGCTCATGTTCTCTCTCAAATAAATAAAATCTTAAAAAAAAAAACCAACACAAAAGAATGTAACATCAGTTGAAATCAGTGAACAGCTCTCCCACACCCCAAAAAGATACAGATTAAGTGCTCCCAAGTGAGTTATTAGTATCTGTCTGCACATCTGAGCATCTGCTTCTTCAAATTGATAGAGATAATTAAGCCAGGCATAATTTGCATCTTGAGTATATAATTATTCTTAATCTTAGCCAAGGACTAAGATCATGCCATTATTATTAAAATTGTTTTCTTGTTCTTTAAGAACTGTGTTGGCTGTCCTGCTCTGTGCCCATGTCTACATCTAATTGTCTTAATCCCTGGGCAAAGCCCAGGACCATGTTTTATTCATTTTTATATCCCTTACACATCCCACACTCCTTTTGATATCCCTTATAGTGTGTTGCCTTAGACATTCAGGAAACATAGTAGGTGAGTTATATGAAGCATCAAATATTTTCTAGAATAGTATGATCTAGGTGTTCACTTTGTCCCATATGATTCATATAAAAAGTTAGTACTCATTTGAAAATGAATATTCATGGTAAGGTTTAAAGATACAGTCATCAGGGGCATGTCGGTGGCTCAGTCAGTGAAGCATCTGCCAGGGTTCTAGGATAGAGTCCTACATTGGGCTCCCTGTTCAGCGGTGAGCCTGCTTCTCCCTCTCTTCTGTCTGCCACTCCCCATTTGTGCTCAAGTGTTCACTCTCTCTCTCTTTTTTATTCATCCCAGTTTAAATGATTTCTCACCCCTCTGAACTCTCACATCAGTTATTGGACGCTTCACATATATTGTCTTGCAATATTAATTTTATTTCCCTATTCCTATAATTAACTGGATTGTCAGCTCTTTGAGGAGGCAATGACTACTGTATCTTATCACCTTTGGATCCCTACTGTACATTAAAGTACTCAATTAAGTAATAAATTAAAAGGTCTTTCAAAAAATATACAGTCATCTGATACTTAAACACCACTGTACAGAAAAATAGAGTTTGTAGATATGCATTGTGAATCAGTTAAGTCTCAGATTCTTTTGGATTGATAACAACTTCTGCATGACACCCTAAAAGAAGGAAATGATATCTAACTCTTTAAACATTTACCTTACTAATTCTGCTACACATTAAGGATTTAATGATTACTGTACTCAATGTGTTCTTATGCATATTTCTTTAAATGGAATTAGACCAACTACAGAACTACAGAGGAAAAAGTCCAAATCACATCTAGTGTCACATCTAGTGATATTATTTCTTTATCTTTCAAGTCACATATAATCATTATTTAAAAATCAGAAATTGGAGAAACACAAAGAGAAAAATATATACATATATACATACATATTTCAAATCACTTATAATCCTACTAGCCAGAGATAGCCACTATTAATTTTTTTTGCCACTATTAATTTTTTGATGCCTGATCTTTCCTCACTAGAATTACTTTACACTGATCATATCTCTAGGTCATTCTAAATAATTATCCTACCTATACCCTTCTACCATATGAAACTTATAACCCCAGCCCATCACCCCAGCTGCAGGTAGATATCTCCCTAAAGGAAATAACCAACAGGTTGTCCAGGAACAAGTCTAGTCCAATAAAATAAGCTAAGCAAAAGGCTCTATCCTGAGAATTTAAACTAAAAACAATTAACAATAGGGTCTGAAACCAAAAGGTTGTGAATTAGAGACACCATACTGTACCATGGGCAAATTAAATTTACAAGGAGAAGATTTAATGAATATGCCAGTTAAAAGTGGAACAGAAAGAAGTTGGAAGGCACGGTGTGGCTGAGTCATGATCAAGGGGAATATTGGAAGGAAGTCTCTAAACTCTGATCACCTAGGGACTTCTTAAACTGAGAACTACTTCCATCATGATGTCAGCTATGTAAGAAGGCCTTGGACTCCTGGATACCCAGTAGATTTTCTTTAAAATTTCTTCCTTCCTTCCTTCCTTCCTTCCTTCCTTCCTTCCTTCCTTCCTTCCTTCCTTCCTTCCTCCCTCCCTCCCCCCCCCTCTCCCTCTCTCTCTCTCTTTCTCCTTCCTTCCTTCCTTCCTTCTTTCTTTCTTTTTCTTTCTTTCTCTTTCCCTTTCTCTCTCTCTTTCCTTCTTTCTTAAAGATCTTATTTATTTATTTGACAAAGAGAGACACAGCCAGAGAGGGAATACAAGTAGGGGGAGAGGGAAAGGGAGAAGCAGGCCTCCTGCCGAGCAGGGAGCCCAATGAGATCCGGGGCTTGATCCTAGGACCCTGGGATCATGACCTGAGCCAACAACTGATATTGATATACATATTCATTACAAATGGCTTCATGACATTTTGTTGTCTCATAATCTATTTAACCTATACTCTATCGTTGGATATTGAATATTGTTTTCAATTTTGCCCTGATATAATTATCCCTCAGTTGATACTTTTAGCATAAATTGTGTTTTCCAGTTACAATAACATGCTGTTCATGTGATATAACTTACTAATAGGGTCATTAAAATTTTTTTCTTGAAGTTCTATGCTATTAAATACAGATAAAAATAAGCAAGTTACAGTCGGAAGCAATATTATTGCTATTGAATTCTCCAAATAGTATTCATAAACAGGGATTCTTAAGGTGAGAATTCAGGAATAGGCTTCAGGGGATTTATGATCCCTAAAATTACATGCAAATGTTTGTGTTCATGTATATACTTGCATCTTTCCTTAAGCCAGTCCATAACTTTAACAAATTATCGATATATGTATATAGTGAATGATGATTATATAAATCCAAATTAAATTAACATAAAATATCTAATATACTCAGCACTAAACCTAATACATATTAACTCTTAAATAAATATTAATTATAATTATTATATATATTATATGTATATATATTATATGTATAATTAGTAACAGTTATGCATACCAGATATTCAGTTACCTTCTATGTTTTTTTAATTGCTATCCCCAGATGACAATCATCAATAATATATCCACTAAAATGGTGGATATGAAATGGACATGAAATAAATCCTCTGAAATGGTGATTTTTATATACCCACAAATAAAACAAAACTTGCTGATATATGCCTAGACTCATATTATGCAACTGTTAACATTCTCACCATTTGTGAAAAGAAAGCAAGTTATTTTCTGCTTGATAAGGTAAGTGATAGGACAGCAAACCAACTGATGTGAACAGCATTATTTTCCCATCTATTTGAGGTTTATCAAATAAAACTGTCAGTGTATTGTTTTCTTTAGAACTCACTGCAGCTCTACTTAACCTAAAGTCTTTATTAGGTTGCTTACGGTCTTTTCCTTTCTCTTAAGAGAAAATACATGTCACGGAGATAAAATAATCACCTATAAAAATTTTGATTTTTTTTATACAGTATAAGTTTAAATCACCTGAATAAATTCACCAGTGTATGTATATAGCTTCGCATGACATTTTTAATTACAATATTGATAGTGACTTTTCCCAAAACTGAGTTATAGTTTCTGTTTGATGAACATAATATTTGATCACTTCATTTTTAAATGTTCTTGTAGTGTATGGCCCACAATTTCAACCTGGATTACTGTCATAACCAAAACTGTTCAACCAGTTCATGGAGAAAGTGAAATTTCCTTCTGTGAGCTCCAAGGGACAGTCTTATTTATCCTGCCAAGGTTCCCTACTAAGAAATGTTTGCTTAATGACTATATACTGATCATGATGGGCAGAGAGGCATTTAATCACATTTCCTTTCCAAAACATAAACAAAGAACTCAAAACTAATCTCAGCTCCCCATCCATAAAATGATATGAATACATACTCCACAGATATGTTTAATTATTAAATGAAACATATACATAAATCATTTAGTTAGCCTAGTATTTGGCACATAAGAAGTGTTCAGTAAGTGTTTGTTGTATCTGAATTTGAATCAGCCATCCTTAGAAAACTGAGCACTACTTTTGGTGTAGCTCAAAGCCTATGAAATCTCCCCAAAATTTGTGACAGACTTTATAGAGTTAAGTTCTACTTATAAAATCCTTAGAAAAAGATGGAAAAAATATCAATTTCCCCCCCCAAAAAAAGTAAAAATGAGTTTTTACTCACACCCACCCATAGTATTGAAGACAACTGACCTAAAGAGAACCCCCAAAATGATCTGTTTTGTGTTATTTCTAACATAATCTAAGATTGGATATAATAGATTAGATTTATTTATGTTAACCAGATGGTGCTGAAAACTAATAAGGTGATGTGAATATCATCTTAGTTTTAAATAAAAGGAGAAAAAAAATTTTAAATGAGCTAGAAGAACAAACACAAAAGAGAATTGATTTTGAAGAATGAGATTAATGAACTCTATTAACCAGACAGAGAGGAGTACTGGCAGCCAGATGCTGGAGCTGGTTCATACTTGCTTGTGAGAGCCAACTGTTAAATTTTCAGGAATTTTTCAAGCTCATCATTAAAGGTGGCCATTATTAAAAAATTAAGTTACATAAACTTATAATTAAACAAATTAAATTGAAAGAGATTAAATCCTCACTTTCTAATTATTTTATTAAATTTTAGTATTATCTATTCTCTTGAAATTATTTGTGTCTATCATATCTGTATGTTAGGAATACTATATAATAGTGTATTATTGTGCATCTCTTTCTAAGTCCATGTTCAGGGGTGGCCTATTGGTAGCTTAAAATCAGCCATGATGGGAATATTTACACCATGGAAATCAGCAAGTGTCACAAATTGGGTTTTTTTCTTCTTCTTTTTGTTTTCTTCAAAGCAGCAGTTGTTAAACATTTGCCAGCACAACACTGAACACTGGTGTTTGTTTTGCTTTCAGAAAGACATAAGTTTTGGGACACCTGGTTGGCTCAGTTTGTTAAGTGTCTGCCTTCAGCTAAGGTTATGATCCTGGGATCCTGGGATGGACCCCCATGTTAGGCACCCTGCCCAGCAGGGAGACTGCTTCTCCCTCTCCCCCTGCTCCTGCTCTTATACGCTCTCTCTCAAATGAATAAAAAAATCTTTTAAAAAAACCCATAAATTCTAACCAATTCCTGGCTCTGGGAAAGAGATAGGTCTTTATATCTTTGTTGGAATACAATTCTGCAAGAAATTCTCATGATTCCATACCTCGCGTGAAACAAGGCACTGGCCCTCATTCATTCTCGACTGTCTTTTCAAGGATTTTTGTATAGCACACAGCCCTGAAAATTATAGACAGGTTTGTTGTACATTATTTTAAAAAAATCAGGTTTCCTAAGCTCAGGGTTACTCTTCTATAACTCAAATCAGTGCTGTGAGGACATCTGTCTGGGCCATTACATCTGTGTCACTTCAGCAGCACTTGGAAGCAAAGGGAACTGATTCAAACATGCTGACGCTCAGACCACTGGCTGTGCTAGGTTCATGTTACTCTCCATCCCAAGGGTCTCGTGTCTTCCACCAGTCCCCATCAAAAGTGGCAGGCTCACTTGTTCATTTGCCAAAAGGTAAAATCTTGGGTCCTCCAGAGTTCTTGATAACCCTTCTCTAAAAGAGTAATAGTTCATGATAGCCTACAAAAAAGCTAAAGAAAAGGGTTAGAAAGGGATTTTTTTCTTTTTATTTCAGAGTGTTGTTTTTCTTAAATGTAGTTTCAAGGATTTTAGTTGCTATATCCTTCCGCAGCCCCTTTTCTACTCGTCAGAATCTTCATATTGTCTCAATTCCAAACAAAGTTCTTTCTGTTTCTCTTCCACTGAATAAGCAAAAAAGTCTATTTTCAAGAGAATCACAGAGAACTATTAAGACAGGAAAAAATAATAGCTTAAAAGGAAAGAGCAACATCTTTCTTTTTCAACAATGAAAATTAAGTTTAAGATGCCAGTGAAAAGTTTAAAAATCCGAAGACTGTTGGAAAAATAAGAGAATTACTTTTTAAAACTGTTTTATACAGAAAAGCAGCTGATAACAGAATAATAAATAAAGTCACCTAGGGAAATTAGTGCCTGATGGTTCTAAGAAAGTCTGACTAGAATACATGTATTATTATTATTATTATCTTGATATGACACTATACCCATTTTAGAAATATCCATGTTTTTAAACAACACAAAATCTTGTTTTGTAGAGGATCATGATAATTTGGAAGGAGTGCCCTCTTAGTCAACCTGAAGATGTTGAAGTCATCTTTCTCTTTAGTTACTCTGACAGCCTCTGAGCACTAGAGGCACTGTGAGAGTCACCAGAATGAAGATTTGTGCAAGCCAACTTCTGTATCACCGAAGCAATGCCTGATCCAGGTGGCCCATGCTTGGAGCATTGCCAGCACTGTTTATAACAAATTGTACCTATTTACAAAGTAATGGATTTATAGGCTATCATCCCTAATAGTATATTCTAATATAAAATCTCTTTAGTTTATCATTTTTGAGTGAGTGGTCATGTCTTATTTCTCAAAACCAAATAACAAATTCATAGCAATAGAAAAATAATCCATTATACTCCAACATAAAGTAGATATATTTTTCTAAATCACACTTTTTGCACTTTTTATCATTACCAATCTGTGAACTTTAGAATTAATTAGCACTTAGAAATCACAGCAAACTTTTCTTCATCTAAAAATAGTCAAGACTAGGGTGCCTGGGTGGCTCAGTTGGTTAAGTAACTGCCTTTGGCTCAGGTCATAATCCTGGAGTCCTAAGATCGAGTCCCACTCAGGTTCCCTGCTCCGTGGGGAGCCTGCTTCTCCCTCTGACCTCTCCCCTCTCATGCTCTCTCTCTCTGTCTCAGATAAATAAAAAATTAATACTTAAAAAAATGTAGTCAAGACTAGTAGGAAAATAATTGTGTTAAACAAGAGGACTTTTTTTGAAAGATATGTTGATTGGTAGTTGATTTTATCATCATTTTTTCCCTTTCTTATATCTCATTAAATTGGACTCAAAATACAGTATTTCAAATTAACCTAACCAGAATATGTTGCCCATATTTCACCATATAACCCCCACCTATAGGATAAAATTAAGGCACACTATTAGTAACAACCCATATTTCTACTGACTTTGTCCCCCAAGCCTCAACTTTAGGGATCTCCAGATTCTCTCAAAATCCCTCCAATTTTACCTGGGAATCTCCAGGATCAGATCTCTTGTCTCCAGTATCTGCAAAGGAGCAGCCACAGACACTATATCTGCAGGATCCAGTCTTAGTGACGCTAAATTTTCATGACGCTAAATGTGAAGAGCTTTCTGGAAACTTCTACATGCCAAAGACATGTTGTGTTCCCTCCAGAAAAGGGAGAATGCATCTCTCCCTTATTGACTTTGTGCCCAGAGACTAAGTAGAGATGATTGATATCCTCGTGTCTTAGAGACTGTAGACACTACCATTCTTAACTCCTATTTCTGCAAGACTTATGTGATCCAGGACCAGAGCTTATAGGCTGACAAGGTGAGACACATAAAATCAGGCCCCTTTTGATGCCTGCAGTTAGGCCAAATCTTCCCTTTTTGACCTTTCCTTCTTAGGCATGAGTTATTTCCCAGGAAGCTTCATTTAGTCATATAAATAGACCGAAAGGTTCATGCCCCACTCTCCTCACTCCACACCCCAACCTAGCATGCCACACATGATTGAATCCTAGAAGAAAATACAGCTTAGACTATAATGTGGTTACCCCAGTAGTCTCAGAAAAAAAAAAAACAACTAACTAATATAAGAGTTGGCAGCCATCCTTACTTATTGTTATATACCCTGTGTAAGATAAAAGACTAAAAATGGTCTTGAAAATTGAGATCACAGAAAATAAAATTAGCTTTCCACAATCATTTGTAGAAATTCCTTGGCTTATATTATTTAGCACATAAGGGCAAAGCGTATTTACCTATTTATACATGTGCTCTTAAAAGATGGACCTCAAGAAAAGATTGCTATATATAATGCAAAAATCCAAATTACCTAAGTTAGTATTAGAGACCAAAATAACACATAATGGTCTAGTATTCAAACAGAAATGGAGTGAATTGCTTTGAATGGCACAAATATTTACTGTTCCTTTTCCCTCTTTCTTTGTAACACCAAAAATCAAGTCGTCTTTTCTCTAAAACTGGATGGCTTTATACTGACAATATCTTTTTTTTCTCTAGTATACTCCATACATCTCTTTATTTGCAGAAATTTATTATTCTTCTGCTAGAAAAATTCATATTGAAATCTGTGTAGTTTAGGATTTTTGACATGCGCTTTGACCCCACTGACACTGGGGAAACCTACAAAGATTATACTCTATATTAACAAACTAAAAAAAATTTATGATCTTACAAATAGATGCAGCATGTGAAAAATCCATTCTTGATACAAGGTTCAGGAACATAAGGAGAGAACTTTCTCAAACTGCTAGGAAACATCCATGAGAAACCTACTACTAATATCATACTTAATGAAAGAATACTTTCTCTTTAAGGTCATGATCAAGGGAATGGTACCCATTCTCAGCCCTTCTACCCAACATTATATTGAGGATACTAACCCATGAAAAGGGCAAGAAAAATATTTTTTAAATACTCTATATTAGAAAAAAAAACTATCTTTATTCAGAGATGTCAATCATTTATGTAGAAACTCCTATGGAACAGAAAAAGGCTATTAAACCTAATAACTGTGGGGTGCCTGGGTGGCTCAGTGGGTTAAAGCCTCTGCCTTCGGCTCAGGTCATGATCTCAGGGTCCTGGGATCAAGCCCCTGCATTAGGCTCCCTTCTCAGTGGGGAGTCTGCTTCCCCCTCTCCCTCTGTTTGAGAATGCACTCTCTCTCTCTC
>CM053605.1:141596381-141614835 GCA_028646535.1 Procyon lotor | reverse complement strand
AAGTTCTAGTAGGACCTGAATATCTAGTGAAGAGGATCTGCATACTTTAGCTTCACCCTGATCTAAAGAAATTCAAGAGGATATCCATTTCCAGTTATGTATCAGACTGACACTTCCACCAAGAAGCTGGACAAAATCTCATTTTTAAAAAATCAGCTATTTGAAGGCACTACAAAGCAATGTATACAGCCAACACTTAAAAGGGCCAAAATCACAGAGGGAAGAGAAGCACATAAAGGAAACTTCATAGATGAGAAGCTCAACATTCTCCTAAATTTGCTCCTTGAGAAACTTGCCAATATTTAAGCACCATAGGGCTTAGTGGCCAAGCAGAGCATTAGCTTTCAAGCTCAGAGCATTCAGCATATTCACAGGGATGAAAAGATAAAAACTGTTGCTCAATAACCATCAAGGTAAATATCTCGGCTTTGCATTAAACCCCAAAAACGCTAAATCTGAGGATTGAGACAAATAAAAATATGATGAACTTTACATGGACTGAAATTTCACCAAAAATCATCTTAATGCTTGATTAAGTCAAGGAAATCTACTCTTACATAAGCAGCCTACTAACAGAAAAGTAAATCTTCTCTGGGAGGAATATAAAATCACCCAAATGTCTCTAATTTTTTATACCTTTTATCCAGCATTCAAAAGTTACTAGGCATCTCAGAAGACAAGATCAAATTATCAATAACTAAAAGCCAAAACAGCAACAACAAAGTGAATAATAGAAATGGAATCACAGATAACCAAAAAATAGAATTATGATCTATGTCAAAGAAAGAAAAAACATTTCTTTCAAATAAATAACAATAATACTAACATGAAATTTTGAAAGAAAGTAATTGTCAAGCTATATTCCTATACCCCCACAGAAGTGAAGAAGTTTTGCAAGATGAAAAAGTTCTAGAGATTTGTTGGATGATAATGTGAATATACTTAACACTACTGAACTATACACTTAAAAATGGCCAATGTGGTAAATTTTATATTGTGTATTTTACCCTAATTTTTTTTAAGTGTCAGAGAGAGGGAAAAAAAGTAAAAGAAGACAGTGACTTTTCTGGTATACAAATTGTACCTCAATAAAACTGTTTTTTAAGAACATGAAGAAGAAATACACTTTAAAGCAAACAAAAACTAGAGAACACATCATTAGCAGACCAGTATTAAAAGGAATATTAAACATATTTCATTGGACATGAGAAAAACAATCCCAGGTAGAAACACAGAAATGCAAGACAAAATGAAAAGCAACAGAAAGAAACTATAAATAATTGTAATGGCAGAAAACAATAATAATATTCCAAGAGGAATAAGCTAAAATATACATATATATGCTAAATATACACATATATGCTATATACATAAAATATACATATAAATGCCAAGAGCTAAAATATACATATATATGGAAATAGAGAAAAAAAGGCAGAAGTGTATTATATGGAGTAAAAGTGTTCTAAAGTTCTGACATTATTAGGCAGTGATAAAAGTACTAAGTTTTGTAAACTCTACTAAGTCAAGAATGCATGCTGTCATGTTGACAGAAACATTATAATATTATATATAATCAACAATTCATAGATTGATAAAATATTTCACCAGTTCAAAAGAGGCAAGAAGAGAAAGAAAAAACGGAGGGACAAATAGGATACAAATAATAAAATGATAGATTTAAAACCAAAATTACCAGCAATGCCTGGTATTTTAATGACTCAATGGATGAAATTCTCCAATTGAAAAGACCATCAGATTGTATTAAAAAATGAAATTCAACTATATATTTCTTACAAGAGACATCCCTTAAACATAAAGGCACAGGTTAAAAACAAAAATTGGGAAAATATATACAATGCAAAAACAAAACAAAACAAAAGTTGTCAGAGCTAATATCACAGGACAAAAAGAACCAGTACTAGAGAGAGCAAATGTTTTATAAAGGTAAAAGTGTCAATCCACCAGACTGACTTAACTGTTATAAATGTGTGTGTGCTTCTAATAACACAGCCTCAAAAGAAGTGAAAATTCACAGAATCAAAGAAAAAATGGATGCATTATAATTAGATTTGAAGATTTTGAATGCATCTCTCTCAGTAAAGAACAAGCAAGAAAAAAATCGTCAGATTTAGAAAGTTGGGTTTTTTTTTTAATATTTTTTTTATTTATTTGAAAGAGAGAAAGAGTTCACAAGTAGGCAGAGAGGCAGGCAGAGAAAGAGGGGGAAGCAGGCTCCCCGCTGAGCACAGAGCCTGATGCAGGGCTCCATCCCAGGACCCCGAGAACATGACCTGAGCCAAAGGCAGAGGCTTTAACCCACTGAGCCACCCAGGTGCCCCCAGATTTAGAAGATATTATGAACATGATTAATGAGCCTCATTTAACTGCTATATACAATAGCATACATAATTTTTCCAAGTGCACATAAACCCTTTGCCAAAATTAACCAAGCATTGGACCATAAATGACGTCTCAACAAATTTCAAAGCACTTAAATCATTAATTTTATGAAATAAGGCTGAATCAATAATTAAAGAAACACCTAGAAAGGGCCCAAATGTTTGATAAAAAGTAGTTGGTCAAAGAATCACTCACAAAAAATTTTGAACTGAATTGTAACAGAAAATATGACATATCAAAATCTGTGAGATGCAATTAAAATTGTGCTCAGAGTGAAATTTTGAGCCTTAAATAGTATATTAGGGAAACAAGGGGCTACAATTCAATGATCATTAAATGAACATACACTTAATTTGTGCACTTTTCAATATTTAAGTTCTACTTCAATTTTCTTAAGTTTATTTAACATTTTTTAAGAAAAAGAAAATCCATAAGGTCCAGTTTCTGCTTCTACAGGTACTCAAAGGATCTCCCCATCTGTCAATGTGCTTGATAAACCAGTCAGTCCTAGCCCCGTCTTAGCATGTATTTGAAATCCTATGCATGTCCTAATCACCCAGCGTTTGGTGGGGCGGGACAGTCCATTTTATATACAAGCTAAGATCAGATTATCCTCTATAGAACCATTCTGCAATATAAAAGAATATCCAACAATTCAGGCTCAACACTTCAGACACAGGCAGACACAAGTCTCTGAGCCAACAGAAAAACCAGTTACTCCGCAGATATTCACTTCACCACACCCATTCTGCAAGAAATATCTGTTTAGCATAATATGCACTATCACACTACCATCAAAACAAGATTTGCCAAGTATGAAATTACATAGGCACTATCTTGAAAAGTTCCTGACCTCTTTTCATAATACAATAAAATACAAAGTTAGAACTCATTATTTGCATGTTCAAAATTATTAAGCAGCCTTTCATTAACTATAATCTCCCACTATTGACAGGACTACTGTACTTTATTCATTAAACTAAATATTGTTTTGAGAAAACAATGAGTTTAGTATTTTGGTTCTAGAATTTAATAACTAATGCACCAAAAGAGAATTTTCATAATGTACTTACAAATTCTCATTTAAAAAAATCTTCTGAGTGTGGGTGTATATTATAAAGGTATTCAAATTTATTCCCCCATGAATAGAATTAAATTATCTATGAGCACTAATTAGAAAGACTTCACTGAAAACATTGGATTAACATATTATCAATATGATATAATTCCCAGCCATACTAAATATTCAAGAGCTTTAACTTTTTTTTTTTTTTTTTTTTTTTGCTTTCTTTTTAAACACTAGTGTGACACTGGCCATTTATGCAGTTTTGTTACATAAAATGCAGGGAACTACTTCTTCATTGAAATTAATAAGTTCATTTTGAATAGTCTTCCACTTGTAGAAATATCAGAAAGAATACTTTTGATAACTCTGAAGTCAATGCTCCCTATTGAGTATAAGTCATGTATTTCTTTGAACAAGGAGGGACAAAAGAACTGCAGTCTGTCTTGAACCTATGTTCCTATGGAAGCAGGTTGCCTCTGCAGTTATTAACATGACTCTTTCTCTAGTTGAGAAAATCAGAAAAAAAAAAAAAAAGAGGGGGCTCTGCTCTAGACGTTTGTTTACAGGAGGTTTGCAAGGTGCAAGTCAATGTCTACTGCCTTATGAGGGACTGTGGGGGAAAAATACTCCTCCTGTCCACAAAACCCACAAAGGATTCCCTCTTAAGTTTTAATAGTCTGGCAAGCAGAGCAGATGACTGATAGGAGGAGCTTGGGGCAGATACTTAATCCCTGATAGTGATGATTGCCCAAGTATTGCTCTTTTTGCAATACTTATACATCAAGCATCACCCTTGGTTGAGAACAAATCTTTCCCTACCACCATATATTTCTTGACCTCTCATCTCCCTTGCACATCTAAACCTTTAGAACAGGCGGTGTACTCACTCCTATTGCTTCCTGTCTGAATTCTTTACCCATTTTTTAATACATCCTTTAAAATGACCAATATCTTTCCCTCTGTCAAAGCTAAGGTTCTTTTTTTAAAGCAATTCTCTTTCAAAAAATTGCTACTTATTTCAGTGCTCCTTCATCAAAATATATTGAATTATGGAATCAAATATCAGTTTTCAGGGAAAGCCCAAAATACAGATTAAAAGTCCTAAATATTATTCAATGCTTTAAGAAACTATTTTAAAAACAATTGTAGAACAGATAAAAAAGCAAGATCTATCTATATGCTACCTACAAGAGACTCATTTCAGACCTAAAGGCACCTGCAGATTGAAAGTAAGGGGATGGAGAAACATTATCATGCAAATTGATGTCAAAAGAAAGCCTGAGTAGCTATACTCATACTGAATAAAATAGACTTTAAAACAAAGACTGGAAAAAGAGACATAGGACACTGTGTAATAATACAAGGGACAATCCAACAAGAAGATAAAAACATTGTAAATATTTATGCACCTAACAAGGGAGCACCCAAACATATAAAATAGTTAATAACAAACATAAAGGAACTAATCAATAGTAATACAATAATAGTAAGGGACTTTAACACTTCACTTACGTCTTTAGACAGATCAAACAGAAAACCAACAAAGAAACAATAGCTTTGAAGGACACACTAGACTAGATGGATCTAACAGATATATTCATCAGAACATTCCATCCTAAAAGAGCAGAATACACATTCTTTTCAAGTGCACATTCTCCAGAATAGATCACATATTAGGTCACAAAACAAGTTTCAACAAATTGAAAAAGATTGCAGTCATACCATGAATCTTTGCTGACCATAATGTTATGAAACTAGAAATTTCCTACAAGAAAAAAATCTGGAAAGACCACAAATACACGAAGATTAAATAACATGCTACTAAATAATAACTGGGTCATCCAAGAAATCAAAGAAAAAATTAAAAAGTACATGAGGTTGAATGAATATTAAAATACTATGGTCTAAAACTTTTGGGATACAGCAAAAGCAGTTATAGGAGAGAAATTCATAATAAATACAGGCCTACCTTGAGGAGCAAGAAAAATCTCAAATAAACAATGTAACCTACATCTAAAGGAGATAGAAAAAGAACAACAAACAAAACCCAAAACCAGTAGAAGGAAGGAAATAATAAAGAGCAGAAGCAAATGATACAGAAACTAAGAAAACAATATAGCTGTTTGTTATATGAAACCAAAAGCTGGTTCTTTGAAAAGATCCACAAAATTGATAAGCCCTTAGCCAGACTCATCAAAAACAAGAGATGACTCAAATAAACAAAATCAGAAATGAAAAAGGAGAAATAACAAACAATATTACAGAAATACAAACAATTGTGAGAGAATATTATGAAATGCTATATGCCAACAAATTAGACAAGCTAGAAGAAATGGATAAATTCCTAGAAATGTATAATCTACTAAAACTGAAGTAGAAAGATAGAAAATTTGAACAGACTGATTACCAGCAATGAATTGAATCAGTAATCAAAAACCTTCCAACAAACAGAAGTCCAGAACCAAATAGTTTCATGGGCAAATTCTACCAAACATTTAAAGAAGAGTTAATACCTATTTTTCCAAACTATTCCAAAAAATAGAAGAAAAAGGGAAACTTCCAAATTCATTCTATGAGGCCAATCTCACCCTAATATTAAAATCAGATAAAGACACCACAAAAAAAGAGAACTATAGCCAGTATCTCCAGGAACATAGATGCAAAAATCCTCAACAAAATACTAGCAAACTAAACCCAACAGTACATCAAAATATCATTCACCATGATCAAATGGGATTTATTCCTGTGAAGCAAACGTCGTTCAATATTCATAAATCAGGGGCGCCTGGGTGGCTCAGTGGGTTAAGCCTCTGCTTTCAGCTCAGGTCATGATCCCAGGGTCCTGGGATCAAGCTCCGCATCAGGCTCTCTGCTCGGTGCGGAGCCTGCTTCCCCCCCTCTCTCTGCCTTTCTCTCTGCCTGCTTGTGATCTCTCTCACTCTCTCAAATAAATAAATAAATCTTTAAAAAAATATATTCATAAATCAGTCAACATGATACATCACATCAAGAAGAGTGGATAAAAACCATATGACCCTTTCAATAGAGACATAAAAAGCATTTGATGAAGTACAACATTCATTCATGACTTTAAAAAATCCCCCAACAAAATAGGTTTAGAGGGATCATACCTCCACATAATAAAGGCCATATATGAAAAGCCCACAGTGAACATCATACACAATGATGAAAAATTGAAAGCTTTTCCCCTAAGGTCAGGAACAAGACACTTTTATTCACTACTTTTATTCAATATAGTACTGGAAGTCCTAGCTGTAGCAATCAGACAACAACAGAAATAAAAGGCATCCAAATTAGTAAGGAAGAATTAAAACTCTCACTATCTGCAGATGACATGATACTATATATAGAAAACCCTAAAGACTCCACCAAAAATCTACTAGAACTGATAAATGAATCCAGGATACAAATTTTGTCACAGGACGCAAAATCAATGTGCAGAAATCTTTTACATTTTTATACTTTAATAATAAAGCAATAGAAAGCTAAATTAAGAAAACAATCACATTTATAATTGTACCAAAAATAATCAAATATCTAGGAATAAAGCTAATGAAAGAGGTGTACAAAGACCTGTACCCTGAAAACTATAAAACATTGATGAAAGAAACTGAAGATGATACAAAGAAATGAAAAGACATCCTATGCTAATGGATTGGAAAAACAAATATTGTTTAAATGCCTATACTACTCAAAGCAATCTACAGATATAATGCAATCCTTATAAAAATACCAAAAGCATTTTCCATGGAACTAAAATAAACAATTCTAAAATTTATATGGTACCACAAAGACCCCAAATAACCAAAGCAATTTTCAAAAAGAAAAGTAAATTTGGAGGTATCACAATCCCAGACATCAAGTTATACTACAAAGCTGTAGTAATCAAAACAGTATGGTACTGACACAGAAATAGACACATAGATCAATGAAACAGAACAGAAAACCCAGAAATAAACCCACAATTATAGGGTCTATTAATCTTCAACACAGGAAGCAAGAATATGCAATAGGAAAAAAGTCTCTTCAACAAATAGTATTGGGAAAACTGGACAGCTCATACAAAAGAATAAAACTGCACCACTTTCTTATATCATAAACAAAAATAAACTCAAAATGGATTAAAGACCTAAATGTGAGACATGAAACATAAAAATCCTTGAAGAGAACACAGGCAGTAATTTCTCTGACATTGACCATAGTAGCATTTTTCTAGATATGTCTCCTGAGCTAAAGGGAATAAAAGCAAAACTAAGCTATCAGGACTACATCAGGATAAAAAAGCCTCTGCACAGGTAAGGAAACAATCAACAAAACTAAAAGGCAACCTCCAGCATGGGAGAAGATACTTTCAAGTGACATATCCAATAAAGGGTTAGAACCCAAAATATAAAAAGAATGATACAAATCAAACCCCAAAAAACAATCCAATTCAAAAATGGGCAGAATACATGAACAGACATTTCTCCAAGGAAGACATCCAGATGGCCAACAGACACAAGAAAAGATGCTCAACATCACTCATCATCAGGGAAATGTAAATCAAATCTACAATGAACCATCACTTCACACCTGTCAGAATGGCTAAAATTAATAACACAGGAAACAACAGTTGTTGGCGAGGATGTGGAGAAAAAGGAACTCACCTGCACTGTTGGTGGGAATGAAAACTGGTACAGCCACTATGGAAATGGTATGGAGATTCCTCAAAAAGTTAAAAATAGAACTACCCTATGACCCAGCAATTGCACTGCTAGGTATTTACCCAGGGTATACAAAAATACTGATTCAAAGGGACACAGGCACCCTGATGTTTATAGCAGCATTATTAGTAATAGCCAAATTATGGAAAGAGCCATATCTATCAACTGATAAAGAAGATGTGAGATATATACACACACAAAATGGAATACTACTCAGCCATAAAAAAAATGAAATCCTGCCATCTACAATGATGTGGATGGAGCCAGAAAGTATTATGCTAAGTGAAGTAAGTCACTCAGAGAAACACAAAGGCCATATAATTTCAGTCATATGTGGAATTTAAGGACCAAAACAAACAAGCAAAGGAAAAGACAGAGAGAGAAACCAAGAAACAGATTCTTAACCATAGAGAACAAATGGATGGTTACAAGAGGGGAAGTGTGTGGGTGGGTGGGTAGAATAGGTGATGGGGATTAAGGAATGTATTTGCTGTGATGAGCACTGGGCATTATATGGAAGTATTGAATCACTATATTGTACACCTGAAACTCATTTACACTGTATGTTAACTGTACTGGAATTTTTAAAAAACTCATAAACAATCACATTTTATTGTTTTTTTTTCATTTATTTGTCAATATTTCATTAAGTATCTCTAATACCATGGTAACTCATTCTTAGCTAAGAGATATACTTCAAAAGAAAAAATTCTCTTTTTTAGAAAGCTAGACAAGGAGCAAGTCAAATAATAACATTTTATGTTTATACAGTATCCTAGGGACACCTCCTTTTCATAAACCTTTTGTGATTTAATCTTACAAATAGTCACATGAGGTGGACAACACAAGCTGCATAACTTGCCTTCTAGCACCAGAACCATCAGAATGTTGTGGTTAATAGTGTTCTTGTACTTTCACTTTAGCCCACACTCTGCCTTTTTGAGCATTCATAGCAACTCAAATATTCATAGCAACAATCTACCACTATAGATAATATCTAAGCAGTACTCAACAAACATGACATTTTCATTTTATGCAACATCTTTAAACCAGTAAGGAAGATGGTAAATATGATTTCAGCCCAAGGACTCTAAGACCTAAAGGATATAATAAACCTGTTCTCCTCAGGGGAAAAGGCCCAAAAATTGTCTGTCATTAGCACATGCCCCAGAGTTTGCTATTTATTGACATGTATGGGTCTACATCCCTCTGCTAAGGGGAGAACTCATGGAAAAAGCCACCATGTGTATACGTGGGTATGCTGGTTTGTGACTTCATTCCAAAGTCAAAGGGGAAGAGAGTTGGCATCTCAGCATGTGAGTATATATGAAATAAAGAGGCCATTTCTACTCCCTCTACACCCTCTAGCCCTTGAAGAGAGAGCTTGGACTCAATGAGGAATTGTGAGGAAATCCCCACAAGATCAACTTGCCTAGGGAAGGGCACAAAGGTAATTAAGACAGCCACTATTGTCAATGAGTGGAGCTGGTCTGAGAAACCTAAAACTGACTGGTTGAGTTTCTCTACCACCATAGAGAAAATGTGATGCTCCTTATGACTCTCCAGCCTCATTTACCCTGAAACCTTGAAGCTTGCAGAAAGCATCATGCCTTTTCTCAATTCACAAGATTTGTGCAAACCTCAGTTTAGAAAATCTTCTTTACTTGCTTCCCCTCTACTCTTCATCACAACTTGATGATCACCTCCTGAAGAAGGCCATCTTTTACAATCTGTGCCTTCACCACAACCTTGTGTACTCCTGGAGAGTCCTGTGGTAATCTTTATACCACGGTTCTTACCACACTTGATTGCAATAAGCTTGTCTAGCTTAGCTCTGGCGCTCTAAATTATCAGAGGTTTTGTCTTATCATCTTTGTATTCCCAAAACCTAGCATAGAGCCTGGCACATAATATACACTGAATAAAAAAGAATGCCTACCCCAACTCCTTCCCAGAACTTCTGATACCTTCTGGTCCCTCAGTTTGATAGTGTATATAAATCTCCTCTCTGAATTACTGCATTTAGCTTTAGCTCTACTGTTGCTTATACTCATCCCACTTGGCTGAGAGGCTCTTAACCAACCCAACCTGGAAAGAACACTTCCCATTAGAGAAATTTTGTTCTCTAGCCAAAGGAGACACAAAACTACCCAGTCTTGCTCTAGGTGCTCCTAACAACACAGCTATCACCAGGCACAGAACAGACTGGGTTATAGTTTGCAGGTTCTGTATAGCTCCCTAGTTTGCTCTGTTAAAAGCAGTCTGGTCAGACACTCATCTGGTGCTTTGTTTTGTTTATAATTGTCCTACTGAGCCTGAGCCACAGATAAGCCTGAATAGTCCTTCTACCTGTTTTTCCCATTTTCTGCCACCAAGCTAAACATTTCTTTTGCTTTCCTGTACTTCTAATCTTCCTTCTTAACTAGCTGTCCTAAATTCCAATGTAGCCTAGAATTCCTAATGCCATCTCATTCTACCTGCTTCTCTCGGATTGCTCTTAAACTTGGTTTATGACAGCCAGTTCTGCTTCAAGACTAAGGCCTATACTTTCGGGTTTTTTCCCTCATGTTTCCTTTGTTATTCCAAATTCAACTTCCAGAAACATGTTCCCCACTACTTATATATAAGATTATATAAGCATTAATATGCTTATTATATAAGGATAATCAAACTGAAAGGTAATCTATGACTATATATTTCTAAGATAAACTGCACCTAAAGGTTTTCCTTAAGGTAATGAAAATTTGTGGGGCACCTGGATGACGCAAGTAGGTTAAGGGTCTGACTCTTGATTTCAGTTCAGGTCATGATCTCAGGGTCTTGAGATGGAGCCCCACACCAGGCTCTGCACTGGGCTTGGAGCCTGCTTAAGATTCTGTCTCCCTCTGCCCCTCCCCACTCTCTCTTTCTCTCAAATTAATAATAATAATAGTAATTTGTATTTTTGTTGATCCTGCCAATAACACTAATAGAAAAACTGATAAGCTATTCAGAGGGGCACAATAATTAGGGTCAAAATTCAGCATCTGAAATATCTGGGGAATTTTCTGTACACACTTTCACATGATCATGTGGTGGTCATCACATTTCATGGCATATACATTCTTATAAGTCTTAGCCACCACTTAGCCACCAATGTTTTGACTGCCAGCTTGGACTGACTGCTGTTATTTTAACCACATTCCGCTTCAGAAAGAGCACAAACAGCAGTTCCAAATTCCCGAGGGAACCATAACTATACTGAGAAAACTGAATGACACATCATTTGAAAATTTGTTACTATTAAAGCCACTATTAACTTGTTTTGTTTGTTTGGTTGGTTAGTTGTTTTTATTTGTTCAGAATGATCTCTTAAGGCTCAAAGTGTCATACTTTAACCCCAACAGTTAAGGGTTACTTGCCCCAAGAGCACAAGCCTATCCTGGAGAAGAGCCTGGACAACCGGACACCAGGAACCAACACACTCTAAAAAAAGGAAAATATCAGGGCTCAGCCAGTGTTCCTGATCAGGCAAAGAACATCATTTTCTTTTAAATACTAATAGTGACAATGACTAGGGCCTGCCAGATCTGGGGCTAGAATAGCCCAAGGACTCAGCAATTTAAGAACTTGAAGTCTTACATAAAGGTCACTTTTGAAGGAGGGAAAAGAGCCCATTCAGTATGAAAAGTCATGCTCTAGAATAGAAAGGAATCAAGCAGTTACTTTTTGCCATCCTGCTTCTGACCACTTTTGTCTGGTATATGTGTTTACATGAGCCATCCTAACTCTTGAGGGCTGCCCACTTCCAAGTCTGTTCACTCATTCAGGTCTACTTCAAATACAGCTTAGATGGCTTTTCTTAGATAAGATCAATCAACCTTGTTCACTCGATAGCCTCAGGCCAGCAATGCTTTTCCCTCTAGATTCCAATTCTGCTCCACCCTGATCATCTAGTAATGATCCATACCAGGGATCCTTATTCAGGTCAAGCTTTGATGACATCCAGGAAAAAAACCTTTCAAACCCATACCCCTGAAGATGATTCTTCCTACAAATGTCAAAAATTGTTACAACAACAACAAAAAGAATATTGTTACAGCTGAGATTTTACCAACTTCTACAAGCTGACAAGTTAGTCGGCCATATTTTTTGGATAGTGGCAAAAGACACATGACTTTCGGGTTGGAGACAAAAGACTGTGTTACTTATGGCATAGTCAACACCTCTAACTTTATGTTTGTGTTGGCTCCGCTTATCCCTCAAGTTCCATAGGTTACACAGAGCAGCCTAGGCAAGTGCTGCTCACCCAATGGGTTTGCATCACAGCTGAGATACCCTGAGGTTGAGAAATCCCAACTTTTTCTTATAAGAGATTGGGCTACAAGAAAACCTGTCCAAAGCTACTGAAGTGGACAATGATCAAAATAATCATACTGGACAGCAAACAGGCTGGTCCTCTGCTCCAGAGGGAAATAGTATCTCTATCTTCTGTTCAGTCCCAGATCTTTGAAAAGATCCTCCAGAACAAAAGGCTATCACTACCTCTGTTCACAAGATGTGCAGAAACATGGAAAAACCCATGGAAATTGCCTCTTAGCAGTAAGTTGAAAAAATTAGTGAATAAATGACACAATTTATGAACATCTGAGAGAAACTGACAAAGTAATGAGTATTCAATAGAAATAGTTCATCCATTCTCTATTTCTTTAAATAAGTACACAAGCATATGTCAATAAAAGTCATTTCTGTTCACCAAGAACGATTCTCATTTTATTTTATTTATTTAAATGTAAGTCATTTTTTTTTTCTTTTTCATACTGGTGGTTTTATTGAGTTAGTGGGATTTCTTCCCATGATCAGTGAAGGCAAGCATTACAGTGAAGAGTCCAGAGGGAGGCAAGGCTAGGTAAGGGGACAGGAGGGCCTCAAGGCAAAGCCTGGTCACTTGGTGATATGCAAAGCTCTCTCTAGGGGCCTATGGCTCATCTTGGGGGCAACTGAATTCAGATACCCTGTATTTGGAGAGGCAATGTTCACATCTCATTCTCCCAGTTCTTTTGGCAGTATTCCTGAAGAGCTTTCTCTGCCGCAGTCTCCATAAACTTATAATTATTCCTGGAGACTTCTGGGACCATCGCAATGATGAAGTCAGACTCAAAGAGCTCTGCAACCTTAGTGAGTGAGGGCAGAGGAAACATTAGAGTCAGAAGTCTGGGAAGTCATTGTAGTGACCTGGAGATAGAACGGGTCTTCACTTTGAGTGAGACTAGCCAGCTGGGGCACTCAGATAAATTGCTTGTTCAGCTGCTTCAGCAGAGAGGATATGTTGAACATCTTCTTCTGGGAGGACTGCAGCAGTTCAGGGTACAGCTTGGTGAACTTCTCCAAGCTAGAGGGAACTGTTAAGCTTCTGTCACATCTGGACCTGAAAGGGGATGTCAGCTGAACAGTCCACTGACAAGATCTCCTGGCATTTGTCACACTGGTACTTCATCATCAGGCACCCTGTGAAATTGTAATGGATCTCCTTGCACAGAGCATGATCTTGGTTGTCTTCTATGAATTCCACTGGGAAGTGGTAGGGAATTCTATGAAGGTTGACACCCAGGGCCTGTTGAGCCTGGTATGTCATGTCAAAGAGGAGCTGAAACATGTAGTGGAAATTTAAGGATTAATATGCAGGGAAACACATTCTGTTACAGGTGATACAGGACTTGAGATTAAAGAAGAGAGACCTCTCCTGGAATGAGCTGAAGGGTGAGTAGCAGAAGAATCCTGCAGCACCAGGGTGAAGAGTCTGTCCTGGAAAATTTTGTCCATGATACTAGACGTCCAGTTGAAGCTGTCCTGAATGAGTCCAAGGCACGGGTCTGCTGCAAGTCTTCTCCAGCAGGGAGTCCATGAAGCCGCCATTAACCCAAAAGTAAATGGGAGAACCAATTCAGGAACAACTTGAGCTGACAGCCAGCTGGCGGAAGCCGCTTCTGCAGACATGTATGTAGAACTTCATGCAGCTCTGTGTCGGGCAGGACTTACACTCCTCCCAGAGGGCCACCATGGTGTCATTGCACACCTCCTGGGATGCCTGCAGCTTCATTTCAGAATCCTTGGTATCATTTAGGGCATCCTCTTTCTTCTTCTTGGCTTCTTCTGAGTTGCTGAGTAGTGATTTGCTCAACTTCATTTATTTGTTCTATTAGGGTTTTTATCTGTTTTACCCCCTTGAGAGCATTTTTAATTTCCTTATTAATGTACTTACTCCCCTGGGTACACATTTCCTGGAGCTCTGTGTCTGAGACTGCCTTGTCTCCCAGAACCCATCCATTCTCCCAGGGCAGCAGCAGCCCCACCAGCAGCAGGAGTCTTCATCAGGCCTCCCTCTTCAATAATGGAATCCCAGCTGGCCTCAGTCAGTGGCACCGATTGACCATCCACTGCTCCTGGAGACACCAGATGGTAAGCATGGTGAGGTATGTATTCACAGTGCTCTGCTTCATATACAGACTCTTTGGGGCTGGCTGCAAATCTGCATGACTCATGCCCAAAAATGTATGTCATTTTTTCAATAATTGACATTCATTTGAATAAATCCTGCAAAACTCAACAGGTGACACTTTTGAACTTACCAAATGCTATTAACTTCATGGAAACAATTTGCTTCAAATATCATCCCATTATTCCACACATAGGATTATTGTACAAGTTCCTTGATTCTCAAAATCTTTGTCCCAAAGACTAAAATGTAAATGACACCAAATTCTGAGGTTGAAATTAGTCATAATAAAGAGAGAATGCAGAAGAACTGTATTTAAAGACTGTACTTCCAACTTTATAATAGACAGTTGATTACAGATGTTGGAGAGCATTTAAACATGGGTCTAAATCACAGAATTAGTTCCACAACTACTCCCTGTCTTTTGTGGCTTTCTTCTTGTAAGTCCCTTGGAATATCTTTTTAAGGATGGGGGATTTTTAAAAATAAATTATTCCAGTCAGAATGGCATGAGCAACATTCAAGGAATTCCAAGTATTATGATGGTCAAGCAGCATTCTGCAAATGGTATTCTGGGGAACACAAGTATCTTTCATGATGTTAATAAATATTCTGCCATCCAAAAAAAATTCCTTGGTCAAGTAAGTTTGGTAAACCATACATTAAACTGGTTTCTCACTGCAGAATTTTTCAGATCCTCTAATTGGGCTAATGTAGTTCTGATTGAGCTAATGAGGTTCATTTATCATTGAATCTACAGTAGATGGGTCTGGGAACTGGGAAATATGAAACGTTTCCCAAACTTTTTCACCATGCAAAAATTTTAACACCAGATGTTCTTATTAGAGATACTAGATGCTTTCTATTGGGGCAATAGAATTCCATAGAACATGGTTCGGAAAACTCTGGACCACCACTCTTGGACCAACCCAAAATAGGCATGAAATAGGTAATGTAAAGGTCTTGGGACAGTTGGGAGTTATTTTTGCAGAGGATCTTGAATTATATGCTAAAATATTTGAACTTTATTATATAGGCAAAGATGAAGTATTTTGTTGACATTCTTTTTCTCTATTTGGTATGTTAAGACATGATCATTTTGCTAAGAAACATATGAAAGACTAGAAATTCTACTTTGTAGTGGATTCTTCCACAGAAAAGAAGATCTACAGAAAATAATAACTTCTATAAATCTTCCAATCTCAAAACTTGACAGCCTTCACCCTCAAGAATGTATTCTTTATTTATGTCTAATATAAATGTCTAAGAATTTTTTTATGTCTAAGAATTCCTATGTAGTAGTTTTCATTAAGTTTCGCACTTTTTTTTTCCTATTCTGTGTTCATTGTTCTTCCTCTTCCCTGAGTTTCAGCTCTAGGACTTAATCTTGCAACAAGGACCAGCTAAGACACCAAATCCATTCATGAATTGTCCAAGTCTGAATAAACTCACTCACTAAGTTTTTATCATTGAAGCTTATTTTCGAAAGTTTGATCATAGTCAGGACTATTTTAGATACTCTAACCAAGTTTTCTACGGGGAATACTTAATAAGCACCTATGTGATGAAAGGCTTTGTAATAAGTGCCTAGAGAAGTAAGAGGATTTAGACATATTTCCCTTAAAACTTGAGCACAATTTTGGATATTTTGCCTTAAGATCAGACTGACTTAATGTCTTTCAAACTTGATTGATTTGTGCAGCTAGTCAGGGCCAAATGTATAAAGAACAACTCACCCCATCAGTCAATGAATATGTATTGAGCTCCTACTACTACATGCCAAACATCATGTTAGGTGCCAGGGATGCAGCAATGTGCAAGACAGGCCTGGTTCCTACCCTCACAGAGTTTATAAATCTAGTTGCTACTACAGGAAATAAAATGAGTGTGAAATTTTTATTAGTTTTTTGCTCTAAATCCTTCAAAAAGTAATTATTATTCATTATAAAAGGGAATAAAACATATGTGGCACGATGTAAACAACTAATCTGAGAGGAGGGTGTATGAATATTCATTTTACCACTCTTCTGATATTTTTGTTGAGTCGAAATTTTTCAAAATGAGATGTTAGAGGAAAGTTTAATAAGAAGAAACTAGTCAGAGAGGAGGAGCAAGATGGCAGAGGAGTAGAAGACCTAAATATCATCGGGTCCCAGGAGTTCAGTTAGATAGTTGACAAACCATTCTGAACACCTAAAAACTTAACAGGAGATAAGAGAAGGAGAGCAGCAATTCTAGGAAGAGAAAAGCGACCACTGTTTGAAAGGTAGGATGTGCAGAGAAGTGAATCCACGGTGATATACAGGAAACTAGACCTGGGGGAAGGGGCCAGCTCCTGGCAAGTGGTAGAACAGCGGAGCACAAAATCAGAACTTTTAGAAGCCTGCTCCACTGAGGGACATCATTCCAGAGGCTAAGTGGGGGTGTGCAGCCCTCATGGGGACAGTGTGGTCTCAGGACCCACAGGATCACAAAAAGACCAAGGTGTCTTGGGGTGCCTGGGTGGCTCAGTGGGTTTAAAGCCTCTGCCTTTGGCTCAGGTCATGATCTCAGTGTCCTGGGATCAAGCCCCGCATTGGGCTCTTTGCTCAGTGGGGAGCCTGCTTCCCCTTCACTCTCTGCCTGCCTCTCTGCCTACTTGTGATCTTTCTCCTCTCTGTCAAATAAATAAATAAAATCTTAAAAAAAAAAAAATACCAGGGGTGTCTGAGTGTGGCAGAGCTCCCAGGTATTGGAGAGGGGAAGCCGGCTGCAGAGATGGAGCCAAGAAGTGGGCTCTCAGCTTCAGGGTACCCTAAACCATGATCTGAGGCACAGCTGGGCCACTGTTCCTTGAGCAGGGACCCAACAAGTGGCAGATCTGGGGAGACCCCCTCCTACCTCCCCTGGCAGGAGCAGCGTGGGAGAGTGCTATAGGAATCTGCCGGGTTTGAAGACCCCAATCAGGGCCATGCGCCAGAGACAGAAACTCTCAGTCACAGGCTTGGTGAGCACGGAGTGCAGCTGGAGACCAGGGAAATGGGAGTGATTGACTGCTTTTCTCTGGGGGCGCATTATGGAGTGGTGCCCTGAGCTCTTGGATCCCATGGGCAGGAGATTGGGAGGCTGCCATTTTCATTCTCATCCTCCAAAGCTGTACAGAAAGTGTTCAGGGAACAAGCTATCAAGAGCAAAACTGAGCACATTACTGAGCCGGCTCCTGGCAAGGGCAGTGCAATTCCACCTCAGGCAAAGACATTTGAGAATCACTGCAACAGGCCCCTCCCCCAGAAGATTAGCAAGAACATCTAGCCAAGACCAAGTTTACCAATCACTGAGAACTACGGAACTCCAGAGCTAAGGGAATACAGCACATAGAACTCGTGATATTTTCCCATGATTCTTTAGTCTTTCAAAGTTAAATTTTTTTAATTTTATTTTTTTCTTATTCTACTTTTTAATATTTTCTCTTTCCTGTTTTAATTTTTTAAACTATTTTATCTTATCAATACCTTTTTAAAAATCTTTTTTAATTTTCATTGTTATAGTAATAGTCTATCCCTTCATTTTACTTAACCTTATTTTTTGTACACATAAAGGTTTTTCTTTCCTTAAAATTTTGGGATACAGTTTCTTCTAACAAATCAAAATATACCCTAAATGTAGTGCATTGCTTTGTTCTAGTCTCCAGCCTGATCACATTCTTTCCTCTTTTTTTTTTAATTCTTTTTTCCAAACAGCTTCTTATCAATTCCTTTTTTTAGAATCTTTTTAAATTTTCTTTTTTTTTCTTTTTTAATTTTCATC
>CM053605.1:141566197-141586905 GCA_028646535.1 Procyon lotor | reverse complement strand
ATGTAACTCGAATAACACAACTGAAGGAAAGATGCTGGTTCCCTCTGAGAAAACAATAAGCTATACTATTAAAAATATATATATATATTTTTAGGATTTTATTTATTTATTTGACAGAGAGAGACACAGCAAGAAAGGCAACACAAGCAAGGGGAGTGGGAGAGGAACAAGCATCCTTCCCGCTGAACAGGAAGCCCAATGTGGGGTTTGATCCCAGGACTGGGATCATGACCTGAGCGGAAGGGACATGACTTGAGCCAAAGGCAGACGCTTAAGTACTGAGCCACCCAGCCACACCTACAATTATATTTTTAAAACAGGACAAAAACTGGTGGTTGTTTTCAAATAATTTGCCCTTGCTTCTGACTCAGGACCAACCAGAGAAAGTTATATGTGCTTCCCAACCAAATCATATAGAATGTGGAATTTAATTCAAAAAATGGGATGACTCAACTCAACTTCCTACACCAAGAATCTTTGCAAGGACGGAGTGATAAGTGAGACATATCTATGCCCTCTGAGAGTTAATGGATGGAAGGCTAGCAGAATTAATCAAATATAAAGATAATTACAAAATAAGATAAATTATAACTGATAATTACCAAAAAACAATATCCTATATTTTTGAAGATCATGTCAGTGTAAGGACAACTTATTGGGTTATAATGTTGGTGACAAAAACTGAGATTCACATATTTCAGCCCATAGGACCACATTTGCTCCTCAAAGTAAAGCTAAGCATTGGTTGAAAGGCCGTAAATGAACTCAATGCAGAAGATGAAAAGAAGCTGCCACTTGGCTATACTATATAGCAGTATCACTTAACACAATTTGGGAACAAGGTTGAGCATTATTGGTTTTCTTATCTTGTCTTTGAGGAAGCATATAAGGAAGGGAGAGGTTTCAATTTAGCAAAGTCATGCAGAAAGAAGATAATGTGCTCAAAGAAGAATCTACATTTCAAAAATTCCAACTTCAAAATAGGCAAAATTATAATAAGAATTATAATTCTTCTAGAATTATAATTTTAAAATCGCTGCAGTATTCCCGTGTATAGGTGACCCTGATCACTGAAAGCATAACCATATCAAAACGCCGTAAGGAAACTTCTACAGGAGTCAAGTAGCAGTAGAAGCAGAGTTTCAAAATTTGTTCCATGTTCAGTGCTATGCTTTTGACATTTCAGCAAATACATCTAGATTCATTGCTGAAATATTTACTAAAATCAAATATCCACTTAGAAATGGCATCAATTTTTAAATCACCTAGCCTGACTGATTTTTATATGCGTGGGCTAGAAATAAGCTTTCTGGAAACAAGATACAGAGAAACAATTTTTTCCCACATTTCCTAGTGTCCCTCTAATGCTGGTAGGATCAGGGCATATTTAATATAATAGCTTTCTTAAAAAGTCAAACTGTAAAAAACAATTTACAGTAAAATATAACCTGCTACATGGTTATTCAATTTTCATTGTTTAGAAAATGCTGAAACTGAAAACCGAAAAGTTGGCAATGGCATAACCAAAACAATTTACAGAAAAAACACAAATGTCTAACTAAAATGAAAAATATAATTAAAGTTACAAATAAAACATTTTTCTATTATATTCAGAAAATATTTTTAATCGTACTGATCAATGTTAGCAAGTGTCACATTTAGGGAAATACTCACAAACATGGCTCATGTCAGTGGAATTTGGTACAATTTTTATGGAAAGCCAACCACCCATCCAGATCATAAGCCTAAAGATTTATAACTCTGACCAAATTTTTCAGTTTTCAAGAATTTGCCCTAATAGTTCAGCCATTATGGAAAATGGTATGGAAGTTCCTCAGAAAATTAAAAAATAGAATTACCATATGACCTAGCAATTTCACTTCTGAGTATATATGCAAAGGAAATTCAAATAGAACCTCAAAGAGGTATCTGCACTCCCATGTTTATTGCAGCATTATTGATAATGGCCAAGATATGGAAACAAACTAAATATCTATCAACGAATTAATGTTTAAAGAAGGTATGTTTTATATATGAGTGTGTGTGTGCGCACGCGTGTGTGTATACACACATAGTAGAATATTACTTGGCTATGTAAAAGGACATCCTATTGTTTGCTTCAGCATGGATGGACCTTGTAGGCATCATGCTAAGGGAAATAAGTCAGCCTGTGAAAGACAAATGCTGTGTGATTATCACTTATATTTGGAACTATGAAAGCCAAACTCACAGAAACAGAGCCTACATGGTGGTTACCAGAGGCTGGAGGATGAGGGAAAAAGGAATGTTAGTCAAGAGTAAAACTTCGAGTAATAAGATGAATAAGTTCCAGGGATCTAATGTATATCACAGTGATTTTAGTTAATAATACCGTACTACATATTTGAAAGTTGCTAAGAGACTAGACTTTAAATATTCCTAGCACAAAAAAGAAATAATACTTATGTGATGTGTTACAGGTTGTAGCTAACACTATGATAAAATGATTTTGCAATATAGAAGCATATCAAATTAACATGTACATCTTAAACTTACAAATGTTATATGTCAATTATCTCAGAAGGTGTATATATGGGGGGGTAGAGTTTATCTTAAGGAGAAAAACCTAGATTCAGCAATATTCACTATTTATAGTACTGAAAAGTCAGCCCCATTTGTCTTCTATGGGGAAGGTAACCATGAGAACCCTCTGCTTAGGATCACCTTTGTCTTCACTGTAATGATTATGCAGAAATAGCAATAAATATGCTCCTCAGTGTTTTTCAGTTTGTATAATTCAGAGCAGAGCATCATATTTCCAATGAAAATGTATAGCAATATGTGAAAAATTTGTAGGAGTACAGGTAGACAAGAGGTTCTATAAGACTTTAAAATCTATGTATTAGTTGGCTCAGGCTGCCACAACAAAATGCTGTAGACTGGGTCACTTCAACAATGGAAATTAATTTTCTCACCACCTGGAGGCTGGACATCTAAGATCAGGGTGCCAGCATGGTAGGGTTCTGGTGAGGCTTCTCTTTGTGGCTCACAGACAGCTACCCTCTCTGTGTGTCCTCATATGGTAGGTGAACAAAGGAAGAATGGGTTTTCTGGTGTCTCTTCTTCTAAAAGCATTAATCCCAGGATGATGGCCCTACACTCATGACCTCATCAAAATCTAATAAGCTCCCAAAGTCCTCATCTCCAAATAGCATCACAGTGGGGAGTTACGGCTTCAACATGAATTTTGAGGTAATAAAATTCAGTCCATAGATAGCACAATATTAAAAAATGTTTCCAGGTCAATCTAATCATACAATAATAATAATAATAAATGATAATAATGTTAATTTTAATTCATTCATATAAGGTAAAGCTCTAGAATCCTGATGTAATTCTTTTTTTTTTTTAGGATTTTATTTATTTATTTGACAGAGAGAGATCACAAGTAGGCAGAGAGGCAAGCAGAGAAAGAGGAGGAAGCAGGTTCCCTGCTGAGCAGAGAGCCCAATGCTGGGCTTGATCCCAGGCCCCCGAGCTCATGACCTGAGCCAAAGGCAGAAGCTTTAACCCATTGAGCCATGCAGGTGCCCCAACATGATATAATTCTTTCAAAAACATTAAAATATTGAGGGAAATTTCATTTAGTATGACAGAGGTAGAAAATCAAGATTTTGCAATACCTAGGAAATGGCTTCTAATATTACAGAATTGAAGGCTGTTGGGAGAACAGGATATTCCCCAGTGACCAAGTATAACCTCTCAGATTATTAATTCCAAAGGGTAACATGTACCTTTACGATGTGAAGATCTGAAAGTTGTCATTGAACTTAACAATCACACTAAGTATCATTAGTAGTGGTTACAATCTGATATTATACACTTCCTGATTAGATGTGAAGTTACATTACATGTGTTGTGAAAGAAGGATTCTTGACAAATAGGTTTAATTTGAATTTAATCAAGTCTAGACCTGGTTAAATAACATCATGGGAAACAATCAGGATATAGAATATACTATATAAGACAAATGTCCTGGACTCTTCAAAAAGTCATGAAAAAATGGGGTGCAAATTGTTCTAAATTAAAAGAAATGACCATCAATTTCAATATGTCATACTTTAAATATGCATATATAAGGGAATTTGGAGACAATTGGGAGACTTAAAATATGGAGTGGGTATTAAATAACATAAAATTATTATTAAGTTTCTTGGGTGTAATAATGGCACAGGAATTAAGTAGAACATTCTTATTCTTAGGGGTTGTATGATGAAATATTAAGGAGTGAAGTTTCACATGTTTGCAAATGACTTTTAAACATTTCAGCAAGAAAATTAATGTATGCATGTATATAGACAGAAATATTTTTAAATTTGGCAACATGTGAATAATTGTTGAATTAATGTGAGTATATGACTCACTCACAAAAGTCACATATATGGCTTTTGTATTATCCATTTTGGATTATCCGTTACATTATATTTTCTCTATATTTGAAATTTTAAAATAAAAAGTTGTCAGGAAGGTAAATTAAATTTTTTCATTTAAAAATAAATAAGGTTAAGTAAACAATATATGTAATAAAGATGTAATAAATAAACAAATCATAATATAATCAATACTCATAAATATACCACCCAACCCAAGATCTAGAACACTAATAGTACCATTAAATGAACATATGTGGACTTCTAGGAAGATGGCAAAGTAGGAGGATTCTGGGCTCACCTGTCCCACAGATACTAGATAACAACCACATCAGTATAAATAAATTAGAAAATGACTTGAAGAGCAACAGTACAGCTAAATATAGAGATGAGGCCACATTGACAATTGTAGCGAGGGCAGAAACACAGTCAGGAGCCAAAGGGACCCACAGGACTGTTCACTGGAGAGGGGGACTTTATAGGTATGGAGAGGGGAGAAGAGAGGACCCCATACCAGGTAACTCAGGCACAAGAGGCCCACACTGGGAAGACAAATATCCATAACATTTGGCTTTGAAGTACAGAGGGGCTTGGCTTTGTGAGTTTTTACAAATTAGTAGGGCTTGACATCTGGAGCTTAGAATTCAGTGGGCTGAGTTTTAAAGAGACCTTAAAGAGATAGCACAACAAACAGCCCTGCAGAGATACAGCATGGAAGCAGCAGTTTGAAAAATGCCTGGGGTATAATGGGAGGTAGATTTGTTTCCTAATCTCAGAGTACAAGCTGGAGTAGAGGGATTGTTTGTAGGTTTCAAGAACAAAAGAGCTGGTGGGTGCCATTTCCCTACCCTGCCCGCAGCCTAGATACACAGATACCTGCAGGGAACCAGTGCAGTGCCAAAACTTTCCACATAACTTGCTAACAGTGAGCCCCTTCCCTGCATGCTTCTGTGGATCTGCCCCCTCCATCCCAGAAGCAGGAATTTCCTAAAATGGCTGCAGGTCCCCTCCCATAACAGACCTGCCCAAACCTTGTTAGCACCACGTCCCCACCCCCTGCATTCTCCAGCAGACCTGCCCCCTCTAATATGTACTTGGCCAGAGCTCATCCAAAGTAGTGCCACAAGACTGGCAGTGTTCAAGCAGCCACACCACGGGGGCTAGCACCATTCCAAAGTGGCTCCCACACAGGGAGAGGGGAAGAAAACCACACATATCTGTCCAACTCAGGTCCCAGCAGTGGGCTTGAGGCAGAAATGAGGTCTGACTGAAGGCCTGCCCATTAACAAAATCTTAGGGGACAACATAGGGAAATAATAGGGAAAGCACCCTGCAGTTTGATGGCATTGCATCTCAGGAAAATGCCTCCTCTGACTCAACTCAAGACCAAGGTGGTCCCAGACTGGCTCACTAACAACACAGGGACCAAACCCTGCCCCAACAGGCAAAGAGAGTCATTGCAGACAACTAGACTGAAGACAAAAGCAGCTTAGCCGCAACAGCAGGGTGCATACAACACACATAGGAGATACCTCTGAATTACAGGTTCTGGTGAACAGGGGACACATCACAGTGGGCACCACAGGACCTCTTCTTCATAAGGCCACTACTTTCAAGATCAGGAAACATAGCTGACTTTCCTAAAACATGAAGAAATGCAGAGAATTAGACAAAATGAGGAGACAGAGGAATATGTCCCCAAACGAAAGAAGAGTACAAAATCACAGCAAGAGAGCTAAAAGAAATGGAAATAAGTAATATGCCTGAGAGAGAATTTCTCATAATTATCAGAAAGATCCTGACTGGACTTGAGAAAAGACTGGAAGCCCTCAGTGAAACCCTCAACAAAAAGACAGAAAACATAAAAAAAGACCCAATCAGAGATGAAGAACTCAATAACTGAAATTAAAAATACACTAGAGGGAATAAATAGTAGGCCAGAGGGGGAGGAAATAGTAGAACAGAGGAAACAGAAGAATGGATTGGCGATGTAAAGGACAGAGTGATGGAAAGCAATTAAGCTGAACATGAGAGAGAAAAACAAATAATAAAAATGAAAATAGATTAAGGAAACTCATAGCATAGCATAGCATAGCATAGCATAGCATAGCATGTGTAATAATATTCACATTATATCCCAGAAGGAGAAGAGAGAAAAAATAGGAGAGAAAATGTATTTGAAGAAATAATAGCTGAAAACTTCCCAAATCTGGGGAAGAAAATAGAAATCCAGATCCAGGATGCACAGAGAGCTGCCAGCAAAATCAACATAGGCAAGTCCACATCAAGACACATAGAAATTAAAATGGCAAGAAGTAGTGATAAAGAGAATTTTTAAAGCTGCAAGAGGGAAAAAAATAGTTAAATATAAAGGAACCCCCATAAGATTATCAGCTGGTTTTTCAGTGGAAACTTAGCTGGCCAGAGGGAACAGCATGATATATGCAAAGGGCTAAAAGGAAAAACCTACCAGCAAGACTACCCTATCCAGCAAGACTATCATTCAAAATAGGAGAGATAGTTTCCCAGAAAAAAAAGTTTTAAAGGAATTCATCACCACTAAATCAGCCTTATAAGAAATGTTAAAGGCAGGGCACCTGGGTGGCTCAATGGTTAAAGCCTCTGCCTTCAGCTCGGGTCATGATCTCAGGGTCCAGGGATCGAGCCCTGAATCAGGCTCTTTGCTCAGCAGGGAGCTTGCTTCCCCCTCTCCCTCTGCCTGGCTCTCTGCCTACTTGTGATCTCTCTCTCTAGGGGAGCCTACTTCCTCCTCTCTCTCTGCCTGCCTCTGCCTAATTGTGATCTCTCTCTCTCTGTCAAATAAATAAAATCTTAAAAAAAAAAAAAAAGAAAAGAAATGTTAAAGGCAACTCTGTGAATGGAAAGGAAAGATCATAATGAGGAATAAGAAAGCATAAAAGTAGTAAAATAAAGTATATCTATAAAAATCAGTCAAGAGATTCACAAAATAAAAGGATGTAAAGTATGACACCATATACCTGAAACATGGGGAGGTAAGTGTAACAGTTTAGTGTTTTCTGAATGCGTTGAAACTTAGGTGACCATCAACCTAATGCAGACTACTACATTCATAAGATGTTATATATAAACCTAATGGTCAACAAAAATTAAAAATGGTAATAGGTATGCAAAAAATAAAGAGAAAGGAATCCAAGTAGAGTGCTAAAGAAAGCCAGCAAACAATGAGAGATGAAAATAAAAGGAAAGAACAAAGAATAACTCTAAAACAAATATAAAACAAGTAACAAAATGACAATAAGTGCATACCCAGAAATAAGTACTTTGAATGTAAATGAACTAAACATTCCAGTCAAAAACATAGCATGACAGAATAGATAAAAAAGTAAGACCTCCCAGCCCCCTCCCCCTCGGATGTGGCTGGAGTTTGAGGCACACAGGGACAGAGACGCCGCAGACCTGGGACCCGAAGCAGCTAGGAGGCGGTGAATAATAGCTCTTCAAGACTGCAATAAAAAGTGGCCTCCAATAAAACTACATTGCAAAAAATGGGAAAGAAACAGAATGGAAAGGGTAAAAAAGTAGAAGAGGCAGAGCCTGAAGAATTTGTGGTGGAAAAAGTACTGGACCAATGTGTAGTGAATAGGAAGGTAGAATATTTCCTGAAGTGGAAGGGATTTACAGATGCTGACAATACTTAGGAACCTGAAGAAAATTTAGATTGTCCAGAGTTAATTGAAGCGTTTCTTAATTCTCAAAAAGCTGGTAAAGAAAAAGATGGTACAAAAAGAAAATCTTTATCTGACAGTGAATCTGATGATAGCAAATCAAAGAAGAAAAGAGATGCTGCTGATAAACCAAGAGGCTTTGCCAGAGGTCTTGATCCTGAACGAATAATTGGTGCCACAGACAGCAGTGGAGAATTAATGTTTCTCATGAAATGGAAAGATTCAGACTTGGTGCTGGCAAAAGAGGCAAATATGAAGTGTCCTCAAATTGTAATTGCTTTTTATGAAGAAAGACTAACTTGGCATTCTTGTCCAGAAGATGAAGCTCAATAATTGCTTGCATTGATATATATATATATATATGTATGTATATATATGTAAAATCTGGGTCTTTGTTTTTTGATTTATTAGTGTGAAGAAATAACATTCTAATGAAAATCAAGTTTGATATATTTGTTTTGTTTTGAAGTAGTATTGGGGGAGTTGTTAGGGTTTTTGCATCTATAGCACTGGTTACTTTGAACAAATAAAAGCTTTCTGTAGTCACAAAAAAAAAAAAAGTAAGACCTATTTTTTTGGTGCCTACACAAGACTCATTTCAGACCCAAAAGCATATGCAGATTGAAAATGAAGGGACGGAAAAGCATTTATCATGCAAAAGGAAGTGAAAAGAAAGCTGGGTAGCAATAGTTATTGCAGATGAAATAGACTTTAAAACAAAGACTGTAACAAGAAACATAGATGGACTATATAATAATGAAATGGACAATCCAACAAGAAGATATAACAACTGTAAATATTTTTGCACCAAACATAGGAGTACCTCAACACATAAAGCAGTTAATAACAAACATAAAGGAAGTAATCAATAATAATACAACAATAGTGGAGGACTTAAACACCCTACATACATCAATGGATAGATTATCCAAGCAGAAAAATCAACAAGAAATAGTGGTTTTGAATGACACATTGGATCAGAGAGATCTAATAGATATATTCACAACACTCTATCCTAAAATAGGGGAATACACATTTTTTTCAAGTACACATAGAACATTCTCCAGAACACATCACATGTGAGGCTACAAAACAAGTCTCAAAAGATTAAAAAAGACTGAAGTCTTACCATGCATGTTTTCTGACCATAACATTATGAAACTAGAAATCAACCATAAGAAAAAATCTAGAAAGACCATAAATACATGGAAGTGAAATAACACGCTACCAAACAATGAATGGGTCAACTAAGAAATCAAAGAGAAAGTCAAAAAACACAAGAAGAAAAATGAAAATCAAAACACAATGGTCCAAAAGTTTTGGGATGCAGCAAAAGCAGTTCTAGGATAAAAGTTCATAGCAATACAGGCCTACTTCAAGCAGCAAGAAAAATCTCAAACAACCTAACCTTACTTAAAGGAGCTAGTAAAAGAACAACAAACAAAACCCCAAACCAGTAGAAGGAAGGAAATAATAAAGATTAGAGCAGAAATAAATGAAATAGAAACTAAAAAACAAAACAAACAATAGAACAAGTCAATGAAACCAAGAGCTGGTTTTTTTAAAAAATCAACGAAATTGATAAAACTTTAGCCAGACTCATCAAAAACAAGAGAGAGATGACTCAAGTAAACAAAATCAGAAATGAAAGAGAGGAAATAACAACTGACATCACAGAAATACAAAGGATTATAAGAGAATATTATGAAAAACCATATGCCAATAAACTAACCTAAACAACCTAAAAGAAATAGATAATTTCTAGACACATATAACCTCCCAAAACTGAATAAGAAATAGAAAAATTCAATAGACTTATTACCAACATTGAAATTATATCAGTATCAAAATATTCCCAACAACCAAAAGTCCAGGACCATGGCTTCACAGGTGAGTTCTACCAAATATTTAAAGAAGACTTGATACCTATTCTTCTCAAACCGTTCCAAAAAATAGAAGAGGGAGGAAAGCTTCCAAATTCATTCAATGATGCCAGCATTATCCTGATACCAAAACCAGATAAAGTCACTACAAAAAAAGAGAACCACAGGCCAATATCTCTGACAAATACAGATGCAAAAATCCTCAACAAATCTTAGCACACCAAATTCAACAATGCATTAAAAAAATCATTCACCACAATCAAGTGTATTAATTCCTGGGACACAAGGGTGGTTCAATATTTGCAAATCAATCTATGTGATGCATCATATCAATAAGAGAAAGAATAAAAATCATATGACCATTTCAATAGACACAGAAGCAGCATTAATGAAGTATAAGATTCATTCATGATAAAAATCCTCAACAATGTAGGTTTAAAGAGAACATACCTCAATGTAATATAAGCCATATATCAAAAACCCACAGCAAACATCATACTCAATGGTGAAAAACTGAGAGCTTGGCCCCTAAGGTCAGGAAAAAGACAAGGATGTCCACTCTCACCCCTTTAATTCAACGTGGTACTGGAAGTCCTAGACACAGCAATCAGACAACAAAATGAAAAAAAGCAACCAAATTGGTAAGGAGGAGGTAAAACTTTTACTATTTGCAGATGACATGATACTACATGTATGAAGCCCTAAAGACTTCACCAAAAAAACTACTAGGACTGATAAATGAATTCAGTAAAGGCACAGGATACAAAATCAATATACAAAAATCTGCTACATTTCTATACACTAATTATAAAGCAGCAGAAATAGAAATTAAAACATTCCCATTTACAATAGTACCAAAAATAATCAAATACCTAGGAATACAATTAACCAAAGAGGTTAAAAACTTGCACTCTGAAAACTATAAAATACTGATGAAAGAAATTGAAGATAACACAGACAAATAGAAAGATACTCCATACTCATGGATTGGGAGACTCAATATTGTTAGAATTCCCATACTACCCAAAGCAATCTACAGATTTAATGCAATCCTAATCAAAATACCAACAGCATTTTTCACAACTAGAACAAATAATACTACAATTTGTATGGAACCACAAGAGACCTTGAATAGCTAAAGCAATCTTAAAAAAGAAGAACAAAATTGGAGGTTTCACAATCCCAGATATCAAGCTATATTACCAGCTATAGTAATCAAAAAGTATGGTACTGGCACAAAAATAGACACATAGACCAACATAACAGAATAGAGAGCCCAGACATAAACCCACAATTATATGATAAATTAATCTTTGACAAAGGAAGCAAGAATATGCAATGGAAAAAAGACAGTCTCTTCAACAAATGGTATTGGGAAAGCTGGACAGCTACATTCAGAAAAATGATAGAGGACCACTTTCTTACGCCAGATACAAAAATAATTCAAAATAGATTAAAGACCTAAATGTGAAACCTGAAACCATAAGAATCCTAGAAGAAAGCACAGATAATAATTTCTCTGATGTCTGCCATAGCAACATTTTCCTAGATATGTCTCCTGAGACAAATGAAACAAAAGCAAAAATAAACTTGGACTATATCAAAACAAAAAGCTTTTGCACAGCAAAGAAAACAATCAATAAAACTAGAAGACAAGCTCCTGAATGGGAAAAGATATTTGCAAATGACATATCAGATAAAGGGTTAGTATCCAAATTATATAAAGGACTTATACAACTCAACACACACACACACACACACACAATTCCATTAAAAATGTGCAGAAGACCTGAAGAGACATTTCTTCCAAGAAGACATCCAGATGGCCAACAGACATATGAAAAGATGCTCAACGTCACTCATCATCAGGCAAATGCAAATAAAAACCACAATGAGAAATATTGTGAGAGTGAGAAATATCATCTCACATCTGTCAGAATGGCTAAAATCAACAACACAAGAAACAAGTGTTAGTGAGGATATGTGGAAAAAGGAACATTCATGCACTGTTGGTGCGAATGCAAACGGGTGCAGCCATTGTAGAAAACAGAATGGAGGTTCCTCAAAAAATTAAAATGGAATTACCATATGATCCAGTAATTCCACTACTGGGTTTTTACCCCAAGAATATGAAAACAATAATTTGAAAAGATATATGGACCCCCATATTTATTGTAACACTATAAGAGCCAAATTATGGAAGAAGCCCATGTGTCCATGGATAGATGAATGAATAAAGAGGTTGTATATACATTGTATATACATGTATATTCCATATACAATGGAATATTATTCACCCACTGAAAAGAATGAAATCTTTCCACTTGCAACAACATGGATGGATCTAGAGGTATTATAATGCTAAATGAAATAAGTCTGTCAGAGAAAGACAAATAACATATGATTTTACTCTTATGTGGAATTTTAAAAAACAAAGAACATAATAATTAAAAATTTTTTAAAAAGAGGAGGCAAACCAATAAACAGACTCTTTACAGTGAAGAACAAAGTGGTGCTTATCAGAGGGGAGGAGAGTGGGAAGATGGATGAAATAAATGAAGGGAATCATGGGTACACTTACCTTGATGAGCACTGAGTAATCTATAGACTTATTGAATCACTATCCTGTATAGCCAAAACTAATATAACACTGTATGTTAATTATGCTGGAATTAATATAAAAAATGTGTACATGGGTGCCTGGGTGGCTCAGTCGTTAAGCATCTGCTTCAGCTCAGGTCATGATCCCAGGGTCCTGGGATGAAGCCACTCTCTGCTCAGTGAGGAGCCTGCTTCTCCCTCTCCATCTGCCTGCCACTACCCCTGCTTGTGCTTTCTCTCTGTGTCAAATAAATAAATTCCTTTAAAAAATTAATTAAACTTCAAAAAAAGTCTACATATATGCTCCTCCCCATCCTATCTCTCATATGCCCCAACTATCTTAATGTTTGTAAATTTTAGTACAAAAATTTTCAAGTACATATAAAACATCTAGCCCCAGCATTGCAATTTTGGTTTTGCATTTTAGTTATTATCCTTAGAGAACTCTCCTATCATGTGCAAAATCAGTAATTCCTCCAAGGTGTATACTCTCCAGAAGTTAAATATTCTGTAAAGGATGATACTTTCAGAGATATTTAGACCAATAATATAAGACACAGAAATCCTTAATGGAATTCTCAACCTTTTTGTGAATGAACCTAGGGGATCTTAGTTGGGATCAGTTCCAAAAAGCAGCATTACTCTGGATAAAATATTTCTTACTTACAAAATCAAATCAATGCTTATTATGAAATACAGAGTGTATTTTATAACCAGAATAAATTGTTCTGGTACTTTATTCAGTTTAATTCATTGTTATTATGAAATGAGCTTGCAGAACAGATACAACACTTAGTTCTCTGTCCTGAAAACCAGTTTAGTGGAAAGTAGGAACGCCAATCAGAAGACTGATATTCTTCTCATTTGATAATTAAGTTGCTAGCACTTAATAAGGGTGAAGAAAGAATTCCAGTTATAAATGAAATGAATCTCACAGAACATTGAATAATTTAGAATAAGCATTTAAAAAAATAATAAAAGGAAAGAAAGACTTGAGTAAACTTAAGAGTACTGTTAGAGAGGAAATAAGAAAAGGAAGGGGGTTATAGACAGAGGGTTTTTATATATTAACTTGAGGTTTTTACCTTTATTGAAGGAAACATAAGAATTACCATTTAAAAACAGACAGTACATTATGGGAAGAAACTGTTAAAGCATAAAGTAATTATATTTTCCCATTAATCAGTTTTCTACTGGGTCTCTAGATGCTCTCTAATGGTTTGACTTTGAAGGATGACAGAATGTTATACACCAATTATGTGCTGTATTCTTTTATATTTCTTCTAATTTTCACAACAACCCCAGAAGACAAGGATCATCCTCTCCTTTTTATAACTGAATTAGTTGAAGCTCAGAGAAGCTAAGTATGGATACAGATCACAGTACTAGTAGGTGGTAAAAATAAATTTTGTGCTCAGGTTTCTCTGGTTCCAACTTAATGCTTTTTATTTTTGCTGGGCTAAAATACCACAATAGCATAGGTATGTGTTCATAAGTTAAGCCTACCTTAATAAGACATGGGATTTCTGATCTGCTAACAAATGCAAAATTACACAATTTGATTATTATCTAATTTATCAATCTGATATAAGTAGAGCTTATTAGAATGAGCTTCTTAAAATTGTCAGTCATGGTTAGAAAAGAAAAGATCAAACAGTTCCCAGAAGACAGAATATAAAACACATGCACACACATAAATATTTTAAATCTATATGCATATATATAATACATGCATAAAACACCACTCTAGTAAACAAAACATGACAAAACAATCATATTCATTTTGCCTACCGACTTAGCAAAATTATTTTAATGCTAGCAAGAGTGCTATGTCATAGGTGTTTCAATAATTGTTCTTGGGAGTCAAAAATCGACATTATCTTTCTTAAAAGCAATGTACAGTATATGTGCTGCTGAAGCGAGCACAAAAGCAATGTACAGTATGCAAAAGCTTAAAAGAAAACTTGTCATCTAGTATTTCCACTCTTAGAAATCTAGCCCAACCAAAATAAAATTGGAGATCATGGCAAAATTTTATGGAAAAGGGTGTATATGTCAACATTATTTAGAAGGGTAAAAGAATGAAAACAATACAATAACAAAAAGGGAATTACTGAATAAAACATAGTACTTTCATATGTTCCTTATTATATAGCCATTAAAATTAATTTCTCAATCATTAATTTTATAAAAATAATGGTAACATAATTTTGAGTAAAAAAGCAAAACAGATGTTGGATATATAGTATAATCATAAATATCTTTTATTTTATTTTTTTAAAAGATTTTATTTATCCATTTGGGAGAGAGAAACAGAGAAAGCACAAGCAGGGGAAGAGGCGGAAGGAGAGGGAGAAGCAGACTCCTGGCTGAGCTTGGAGCTAGACATGGGGCTCGATCCCAGGACGTGGAGATCATGACCTGAGCTAAATAAAGGCAGACACAACCATCTGAGCCACCTATACGCCTCCATAAATATCTTTTAAAATATATACACACAGAGATAAGAAATAGTAAATAAAAATACACCAAAATATTAACAGATTATTTTTGAGTTGTGTGATTATGGGTGAATTTTTATATTGCATTTCCAAAGTTTTCTATAAATGAGCACATACTGATTAATAGTAAAAATATAAACCTAATGTTTTAAATACAAGTTTTACTCATCTTTTAGTGATGTAATGGCAATGATGTTTCATGTGAAAGAATATAATATCAGTGAGAGTGGGCAGCCTTGTCTTTTTCCTTATCTCAGAGAAAAAGCTTTCAACTTTTCGCCATTAAGTATGATGTTAACTTGTCATAAATGGACTTTACTGTGTTGAGATACATTTCTTCTATGCTTAGTTTATGAAATATTTTTTATCATTAATAACTGTTGAATTTTGTCAAATGTCTTTTTGTCTATTGAGATGATCATATAATTCTTTACTTTCATTCTAGTAATATAATTATCACATTGATTGATTTGCATATATTGAACCCTCCTTGCATTCCAGGGATACCAGCTGATTATGGTGAACAATCTTAATGTGCTGTGGAATTTGGTTTGCTAGTATTTTGTTGAGAATTTTCACATTATATTCATCAAGGATATTGGCATGGTTTTCTTTTCTATCTAGTAGTGTCCTTGTTTGGTTTTGGTATCAGGATAATACTGTCCTTATATAATGAGTGTGGGAGTGTTCCCTTCTCTTTGCTTGTTCATTTTTAAAGATTTATTTATTTATTTTTAGAGAGAGAGACAGCAGGGAGGGGTAGAGAGAAAGAAGAGAGAGAATCCCAAGAAGAGTCTTCTCTGAGGATGGGGCCGGATGTGGGGCTTGATCTCATGAACCTGAGGTCATGATTGAGCCAAAACCAAGAGTTAGACACTCAACTGACTGAGCCACCCAGGTGCCCCTCCTCTTTGATTTTTTGGGAAGAGTTTGAGAAAGATTGGTATTTATTCTTCTTTAAATGTTTGATAAAATTCACCAGTGAACCCATTTGGTCCTGAACCAGTGAACCCATTTGGTCTTTTCTTCATTGAGAAATTTTTTAAAAATTTTTTTTAAAGATTTTATTTATTTTTTGACAGAAAGAGATCACAAGTAGAGAGAGAGAGCCCGATGCGGGGCTCAATCCCAGGACCGCATGACCTGAGATCATGACCTGAGCTGAAGGCAGAGGCTTAACCCACTGAGCCACCCAGGTGCCCGAGAGATTTTTTTAAATTATTATTACTGATTCAAGCTCCTTAGTAGTAATTGGCTGTTCAGATATTCTATTTCTTCTTGATTGAGTCTTGTTAAGTTGTATGTTTCTAATAATTTTTCCCATTACTTTTAGGCTTTCCAGTTTGTTGGCATATAGTTATTCATAGCAGCTTCTTATGATTCTTTGTATTTCTATGGTTTCAGTTATAATATCTCTTTTTCATTTATAATTTTATTTACTTGGCTCCTCTTTTTTCCTTGGTTAGTCTACCTTAGGGTTTGTCAATTTTGTTTTATCTTTTCAAAGAACTAAATCTTAACTTGGTTAATCTTTTTTCTTGTTTTTCTGCTTCCTGTTTTATTTATTTCTGTTCTAATCTTTATTATTTCCTTCCTACTGCAAACCTGGGGCTCAGTTTGTTCTTCTTTTTCTTATTCCGGAAGATGTAGAGTTAGGTTTTTTATTTGGGATCTTCCTTGCTTCTTAACATAGGCATTTGTTGCTATGAATTTTCCTCTTAGAACTATTTTACAGCATCCCATAAATTCTGGTATGTTATGTTTCCATTTCTGAATGTCTCAAGAAACTTTTTTTTTCTCTTTTAATTACTTCTTTAATCCATTGGTTGTTTAGAGCCCCAGATCTTTACTTTCCTTGTATCCATGCCTTTTATCATGACTTTGTAGATTCTTTTACTAAGACATAGAGTCTATTTCCTTTTTTCCTTGAACCTGGACTTGTGTTGGGATATTTTTGTCCCAAAATAGTTTTATTTTCTTTAGTCAATGTTATCTCTGAGTTGTTCTTTGGCAAACATGACATAGGAACTTGGAAAACGTTAGCATAACTGGATTTGCTGTGCTCTTTCTCATTGCCATCACTATGAGAAGGCCATGTTTGTGTTGACCAAGTAACTGATTCTAGGATCAGAAATGCCTAAGCCATCCTAGCTGAAGTCATCCTAGCTCATTAAGGAGCCTCCCACCCCTCGCCAAAAAAAAAAAAAAAAAAAGAGTGATCCCAACTCATGTCAGCTGAATCTCTCAGACTTTTGAGTGAAATAAATGTTTGTTGTTGTAGTCATTAAAATTTCATTGTTGTTTGTTGTGTGGCATTACTGTGGCAATAGATAACTTGTGTACTCCATTCAATGGTGATTATGTAAAAACTGCTCTATTCCATTTCTTCTTTGTATCTTGCCATCTTTTTCCAATTCCCTTTTCTTATGTTCAGATAAACACAGAGGAAAAGCACACAAACCCACTGTCTAAGCAGAATGTTAATAATTGTGAAAAGTCTGAGAATATATTATTTGTAAGCTAACAAGTTAATCTGTCATAGTTTCAAGAATTCTGGTAGAAAACACAAGACTCCTGCCACAGCATCACCAGTTTTGTGTTGTTATCCCAAGCCCCAATTCCCACAGGGAGTCATAAGGAGGGACAGTTGTCACCTGCACATGCAATAGTTTGCATTTCAGGAGAAGAACTTCAAATTTAGGGAATACAAATGTTTTAACACAGGCACTTGGTAAGCCTGACCTTTGCTCTAAAAGAAGACATCTTTATTACTCTAGACAGCAAGGGTTCTTGCCCTTTGCTCTAGAGGGAGACACTATCCCTAAGTTCCAAGACTGTGTGCTATATAAATGTTCTTGAAAAAATAAACCAAAACAAAACATAGTCCATACTTAATTTGTAAGACATATAGATACGCGAAAGACTCATGAAGAATGGGAAGAACTTTCTCCCAACAAAGATGTCTATCAGGAAACAGAATGGCGTCTCTTCTTCTAGCTGGTTATTCCCAATTGTTGGAAGAAATTCTCTTGGCACCCTCACCTCCCTAATACTTCCAATGACAACCGCCAACTGTCTTTCATTGTCCTGACTCTCAGATTTCTTATATAGACTGAGAAAGAATGGCAGACACCAGTTATTTCAGAGCCAGATCTGTAGCCCTTAAGCAATCCCAAGCCTAATTCTCAGGCAACAGGAAAAGTAACTGCTCTATTACAAATGGACTGTATTGTTTAATCAGTGGGTGGATGGTAGACTTGCCAAGGAAATAATGTAAGCTGGTACCAGACATTTGACTTAAGAAAAACTCACAACCTTATAAATTTCTATGTGTAACATAGATATATAGTAATAGAATTTGGCAACAGATGCCAAATGAACAAAGCTTTCAAAAATCTTTGATGGAGAAGTTCTTTTTAGAATATTCCAGATGCTACATAATATTATGCAAACTCAGAGGCAAAGAAGACTTGGAACTGGATTCCACAAATGGTAAATACCCTTTTTGTGACTGACATCTCAAAGTTAACAGACAAGTCATTGCAACCAATTAGCCCTTTATTGCAACCAACAAAGGATTAATATTTAAAATATGCAAGAGATTCCTTAGTATATGTGAAAAACACTGAGCAATTGTGGGGGCCTTGGAGATGTGTTACTCAGATCTTCCTTCAGGAGAAACTGTGGCAAGAAGGGTAGTTTGTGAAATAAGTGATGGGAGTTAAGGAATACGTTTATCATAATGAATGGGTACAATGTATAAAACTGCTAAATCACTATATTATATACCTGAAACTAATATAACACTGTATGTTAACTACGCTAGAATTAAAATTGAAAACTTATAAATGGATGAATGAATAAGTAAGTAAGTAAGTAAATAAATAAATAAATAAACAAACAAACAAATAAATAAATAAGAAGGGTTGTTGGTAGATAGTCGCAACATTTTTGGATCCACCACTTGGTATTCACACCAAGGCCAGGCTCTCCAGGTGGGCTCCCAGCCAATAACTGAGCAAGGCAGGGTACTAGGGCCTAACCATTCCCACCCACCATAGGACTTCTCTGACAGGCAATCACTGCTCTGGGACTCCCCATTGGCCCGGCTGATGTCTTCTCAGAGCTGCACTGCAATGAGAGACTCCTCACAGTCAACTTTTCTTCTTCTTTCCTTTCACACATCTCAAATCAGCACTAAGGTCAGAGGTTTTCACTATTTATTCCAAGGCGCTTTTATCTTTCTTTTTCTTTTAAAAAAAATTGTCCATTTTTTAATTTCAAAATTTGAAGGTAACCAATTATTGTTTCCCTCACATAAAGTCAGAAACAGGAAAATATAAAGGTGGCAGCTTTACATCTCAACATTAACAGATAAATTCTTAAAATGGATGCTGCTCTTAAAAGATAACGTAACAAATGATCTCATAAAGTAATGGGAGATATATCAGTATCTTTCCCACCCAGACTGACAACTACACCGCAGCAGGGCCAGTCAAAGCAATAGCAATACAAAGTTTCACTGCAAAAACAAACAAACAAACAAACAGAAAAGAATCCTTCCTTCCCCATTAATTCTACTAGCAGGTCACCCTTGTTTCTATAAAGTTTGAAATGCAATTACAGTTAGTAATAAATGTCTCTGTATATGTTCAGCTTGGCATCTGCTTCCTAGAGGATCCAAACTGTCAACCCAATAAAAAACAGCAAAGATTTGAACAGGCAACTCATTAAAAAAGAAATTCAAAGTAGATATGCAGACACATAGCACACACAAATAAATAAAAGTATGGAAGGCAGAATGAAAGAAATCTACCTAAAATATATGAAACTGAAGGAAAGAAAATGGAATTAGAATCCAGAAAATTAAGGGTATCCCCTCCAAAAAGCAGGATTATTTATGGATGAAAGAAAACACTATAAAGATCAGTGGTCTCAGTAATCACTACGGTTAATATTTGCTAAGCACTTATTATGTACTGAGCACTGTTGTATGAGTTTCCATGAATTAGCTCACAACAATCCTGTAGACAGGTACTACTATTATTTCCATATTAGAGATGAGGATGTTGAGGGTCAGAGAGATAAGTAATGTGTCCAAGTTGTTTAAAAAGACTTCTTTCAAGCTCAGTTAAAAAGGTCATATACATACATGGTTTAGAGAGTATACTAAATGCCATTTTAAAACATAATGGGTTCCATTTACGATAGCACCAAAAACCATAAGATACCTGGGAATAAACCTAACCAAAGAGGTGAAGGATCTGTACTCGAGGAACTACAGAACACTCATGAAAGAAATTGAAGAAGACACAAAAAGGTGGAAAAGCATTCCATGTTCCTGGATCGGAAGAATAAACATTGTGAAAATGTCTATACTACCCAGAGCAATCTATACTTTCAATGCCATCCCGATCAAAATTCCACTGGATTTTTCAAAGGCCTGGAACAAACAGTCCTTAAATTTGTATGGAACCAGAAAAGACCCCGAATTGCTAAGCAAGTGCTGAAAAAGAAAAACCAAGCTGGGGACATCACATTGCCTGATTTCAAGCTTTACTACAAAGTGGTGATCACCAAGACAGCATGGTACTGGCACAAAAACAG
>CM053605.1:141542932-141565697 GCA_028646535.1 Procyon lotor | reverse complement strand
AGCAACAAACTGAGGGTTTAGGAGGGGTGGGGTGGGGGGCTGGGCAAGCCTGGTGGTGGGTACTGAGGAGGGCACGTATTGCATGGAGCACTCGGTGTGGTGCATGAACAATAAATCATGTAACACTGAAAAAATAAAACAAACATATTTGGGGAAAAAAAATTAAATGTTTGATTTGAAAAAAAAAACACAATGGGAAGTAATACTAGGATGAAATATAGCACCCAGCCACATCTTAATTTTATGACTGTGGACACATTTTTTAACAATTCTGGATATAGTTGCCTCATTTAGAATAGAGCAATGTTACTTCATTATTTGTAATTATGTTTTGAAAATTATATTTAAAACTATAGTATGCTATACAATTATGAGATATTGACCTTAGCTCATCTGCTACAGAAATTGAATTTTTACAAAAAGAATAGCTATAAAGTATAATTTAGAAAATCCTAAATATAGACACATGTAATAGATAGAACCAAAAATCAACTAAAAATTTATGTAAGCCAATTATTTTCATTATTCCCTAGCTATATATCTAAGCTGCATGTATGCATGTGTATACACCTGAAGATTTATAAGTAAATGTGCATTTTATCAGAGCTGGTAATAAATAATAAACTTTAAATGTCACTATTTTCCAAGTTCACCCTCTTGGAAAGATATAGTAACAATGAATCAGCTTATTGAGGTTCCTTTTTACAAATTATCATAGTCATAAAGCAGAAGACGCCATACTGATGATTTCTGTATGTAGAATAAAAGGGAAAGGACAAGAATGGAATGTTCTCATTGATTCTGCAAAATTCTGCTAAGCCTCTAGTTATCTTTATGACTTAACCTCTCACATTTTAGTTCTCCAGTTCAATTATTTCACTTTGAAGTAGGGCTGTTTTCTTGCTGAATGTCAGCCATATTAAAGTAGTGCAGTGGCCCAGAAGTGTTTGGACTTTTTAAATTTATTAATAGGGCTATACCACAAACTCACATGATAACACATTCACTTCATATAAGACAAACTGTTATTGTAGTACTCTAAAACTGTATTGTTCTATCACCAATTACATAAAGTATGGAATCATAGCAGTGAGATTTATATAGTTTAGAATAGTTTATTCAATAGTTATCAGATCTGTGCAATTATGAAAAGTATAATTCTAATAAGTGAATATCCACTTAAAAACTCTAATATTTTGAATAGTGAAATTGTAATACTACTACTGAAATGTGTTTACAATTGTTAGGTGTGTCTCATACTACATTTTGACCCAGGGGATGCATTTTTCTTGGATAGCATGCTAAGCTGCTTCTCTCCTTTGTACTATTTTGTGTTTTTATGTCACAGTAAAAAAAGAAATTTAGAGGTGGTGCTCAGTTCTGTGCTTATGGATATAAAACAGATTCATTGGGCAAGTATTGTATAGCATACTATAGTTTTAAATATCATTTTCAAAATATAATTGCAAACAATGAAGTAACATTGCTCTATTCTAGATGAGGCAACCATATCCAGAATTGTTAAAAGATGTGTCCACGGTCATAAAATTAAGATGTGGCTGAGTGCTATATTTCATCCTAGTATTACTTCCCATTGTACACACACACCCTTTAAGGCACTACTTCCGTTTGTCGATAGAACTAATTTTCTCTTGCATTCAGTAAACATCCTTAGGATAGGTCAATATTCATTTTTAGATTGAACTTACATTGCTTTGAAATAAGGATAAGTTTTTAAATGTCAGAGATGTGATATTAACTCAAATAGACTAACATCTATATTATAAGCAATATTGGTGGGTTGATTCTAAAATTTACTATTATTTGGCTTTTTGTTATAATTTCTTTGGTACAAAGATTAAGTAAACTTTTCTAACACGCTGAAAAAGTACTTTATGGTTTGTGTGGGGAAAATGGGGGAGTGACAAAAGAGTATGTCAAAAAATATTTGTAATAGCTTTCAATGTTATATGTTGGCAGTGTTTTAAAACTTAACAATTAAATTCGTCGTCACTATTTGTACTTATAAAGAACCAGACTAATTTTTTTCTTGCAACAGTAGAATTGAGGCTGACCTAGTTCCCCAAACTAAAATTGATAGAGACACAGTGGTTGGCTTAGGGTGGGGATTTTCTCTCTGTGGTCAAATATTCATGGGGTTCCCACACCAGTATTCAGTTTTATAAAGCATAAAGATAAAGCTTGATGTGAAACTGGATTTCTCTTGCCCCTCCTTAAAATAGTTTAAGAAGGAAAATGACAGTGTTTACCAGAGCCTATTGTAGCAACAGTAGTTAAGTAATTATATCTCTTATATCCCGTCCACAGCACAATTTTCAAGGGCCATTTGTGCCTTACACCAGTGGTAACTAACAGAATCATTTGCTCTGTTTCCTGAGCAGAAGCTAAGTGATGATTTATAGGACTATTTTAGTCTGAGATCTTGGTTCTCTATTGCCTTACCAGACCAGAAGGACAACATCTGTCTACTAAACCAAGAAAGTAGTATCTAGCAAACAAGGAAGTAGCATGTGTTTACCAGCCAGGAGAGGAGAACCAGCCAAGCAGGCCAAGAGAGTAGCACCAGATCAGGAGGGTATTGTCTGTCTACCAGATCAACATGGATGTCTACCAGAACCAATGGTTAACATCTATCCAAAAACTGGGAGGGTAGCCTCTGTTTACCAGACCAGGAGGGCAGCATTTTTCAGACCCTACAGCAAAGGACATTAAATGAGTTTATTTGATTTTTGTATTTGTCTGCTTGATTGAAAAATCATATTATGGGAAATGCTAGTGATTTAATAATCAAAGACCCATTTATATATTTTGGTATGAAAATAAAAGCATTAGAAAACAAATTCTTGATTATATAGTAATGTATTATATAAGCAGTAGGAGCTTATATATTTTGGTATGAAAATAAAAGCATTAGAAAACAAATTCTTGATTATATAATAATGTATTATATAAGCAGTAGGAGACCACAGGAAAAAATTATCAGTACTTATAGATCTATAGAATTTAGTTTCAGATAATAAATATATTTTAAGTACAACAGTTATTCAACTTAATATTTTAAGGAAAGCTATGGGATAAATACACTTATACATAGGCTGGCTTCACTGAAAAGTCTAATTATACTTTCTTTCTTGAGAGATCTTAATATGAGGTGAAGCAATTTGCAATGTCAGGAATCTAAAATCATTATGTATAATTTCCATCTCATTCCAAAAATAAAATTATGTAGTAGATAAATCAAGAAGTTGTTCTTACTAAGGTACACCAATAAAATATAACAATGTTGTTATGATAAATTAGACATTCTTATTAATCTGATTCAAACTAGAAAATAATAAAAAAAACTATTTCTGTGGGAGAAAAATCAGTTTTGAATATAAATACTATATATTCCATGAGAATTATATATTTTAATAATTGAAAAAACCACAGAATTCGCTATTAACTTATTCACTCATTTATTCATATTCTGCATATTATTTTTAGAGATTTGAGTTGATTTGTGTTCAGAGAAGACAAATACAGAAACCAAAAGGGAATGCCAGAGTATCGGTTTGGTCCACACAGATCAGTAATTTTTCAAATCTATTATCCCATCTCTTCCTTAGAGCAAATATTGTGTAACAACTTCTTTACTATCCTGATATTAAATTAATAAATAATATAACTCATCTCTATACATAATAAAAAAAATACAATGCTCTAATTTAAGGGAAAACTAAAATGAAAGTTTGTTTCTATCTACCCTTCTATCTATCTACAAATATTTTGGTGTTATATATAATTAAACTTACTTCACATATTTAATAATTAAATATATAAATACCTATTATTTTATAAATATTTTGTGAATGTAAACCCAGCTATTATGTTAGGAGAAGCCCAAGCCACAAGGAAAGAACAAATGAAGGAGGTCTGAGGTGCTCCAACTCAGATCAAGCCCCAGATCAACTCCCAATGATGAGAGAGAGCCATCTTGGATGTTCAAGCCCCACTGAGCCCATCTGAGTCCAGCGGTGTTCAGCATCACATGGAACAGAACTTGCCAATTGAGCCAGTTATCCTACAGAAACATAGGAGATAATAAACTTCTACTGTTTTAAGTCTCTATAACTCTGGGTTGTTCAATTATATAACAATAGACAACCAAAACAGCATTTATATGTAAAGCTGAGTTAGGTTCCAGATTCAAGCCAATATAAACAGGTTTCTCATCTATTTGAAGATCCAGTGGTACAACTGAAAGTCTTGCAGGACAGAGAAGTGTTCTTCATTGTGAGGGACTGCCCTATATAATGCAGGATGTTTATTACCTCTAGCCCATACCCTAAATGTCAGTAGGGTTTCCTGGTTATTATGACAATGAAAAACATGTCCACAAATTTCCAAAATGCTCTCTTGAGGGGATAGTACTAGCTTTGCTAAGAACCACTAACTAAAATGATTATCTGTATAGTGACTACAGTGGTAGGTACTGGCAAAGGTAGAAATGAAATATAATCCATCCCTTTAAGAAATTCATAGCTCAATTGCCAAGATGAAGAAATGAATGAAATTATAACGTAGAAGGATAAATGTTATGATGGAGATGTTTTCCTGGCTCTACAGTTGTACCATGAAGGACCAATAGTTAAATCAGCCCTGGGAAGAGTCAAAATGAGTTATCTGGACAAGTTAATTATTGAGCTGAGTTCTGAAGTGATCCAAGTGGAGAAGAGAGAGGATGAAAACTCTGGCAGAGGTAATAGCTTGTGCAAAGACATGGCATGGAGCACTAGCAGCTATAAAGGTAACAAGGTAGGCTGGGGCCAGATGGTGACATATCTTTTATGCTCTACTAGAGAGTACATTTAAATATGAAGCAATTTTGTAGTACTAGTCAGAGATAATGCCTTATGTTCACCACACCACGATGGTAGCAGTTAGCTTGGGACCCTGTGACTTGTTTTGGGCATCGGATGTGGGTGGGATAGATGTAAGCCTGGCCTTAGAGAGCATCCCTTGCAATCTTCTAATTCACCCTTTTCCTGCTGTGTGTTGGAGGTCATGAGGTCCAGATGGCAAAAGAGGGCTATCTGACTTGTATCAAATGTGTAAGGAGTCAACTTTTATTGTGTTAAGCCACTGAGGTTTGGAGGGTATCAACCAGAATTCTACCAGAAAACAAATCATCCCAGATGGTTTAAATCAAGAAACTTTTTTTAAAAAAAAGATTGTATTCATTTATTTATTTTAGAGAGACAAAGAGAGTGGGGTGGGGGGGGAGGGGAGAGGCAAAGGGAAAGGGAGAGAGAGACTCTTAAGTAGGTTCCACACCCAGCACAGAGCCCAATACAAGTCTTGATCCCACAACCCTGAAATCATGACCTGAGCTGAAACCAAGAATTGGACACTCAACTGACTAAGCCATCCAGGAGACCCCAAATGAAGAGACTTTAAGGAAGGAAATCCTTTCAGAGGCATGGACATGGTAAGGGAAGAAACATGGAGTCAGGAAGATGTTCCCACTCCTGCAACTGTAAAGGCAGAGAGGAAATAGAGTTATCAGAGCCCTGAGAACTGGTGCCACAGAGGAACTGCCCAGCAGGAACTCCAGTCATGAAGGAGTATTGCCACTGCCAGAAGAAGGGGAGAGAGCCAGAAAAATACCTTGACCTGCCTTTTCTCCTGTCTTTCTGTCTCCTGAGAGGGTATCCCCATTAGGCAAACACAATCAGAATGCTGCCTTAGGAGAGCAGGTTTGCAGTGCACTGGAGCTCTAGCCTCCTAGGGCACAAAGCTGCTCAGTGAAGGGAGGAGAATGGCTCTGAAGGGTAAAGAGAATAAGCAGTTCACAGGGACTGTTGTGGAAGCTAGCTTTAATTACTCTAATACAAAATCACTGAAGGATCTGAAGCAGATCTTTAAAATAAGTTCTATTGAAATATAATGCATATGCCATAAAATTCATCCTCTTAAAGTGTATAATTCAATGTTTTTTATTATATTCGCACAGTTGTGCAATCATCCACACTATCTAATTCTAAAACAATTTCATCACATTCCCCCACCCACCACAAAGTACCATACCTGTTAAGGAGTCCCTCCCCATCCCCCCAATTCCCCAAGCCATTGGCAACCAAATCTACTTTGTTTCAATGGTTTTGTCTATTTTGGATGTTTCATATATATGGAATCATACAATATGTGGCTTCTGTGTCTGATTTCTTCATTTAGTATAACATCTACAAGGTTCATTCCATTTTGTAGCATGTGTCCATTTTTATTGCTGGATAATATTTCCTTGTATATAGTTTTCAAAAATGACAGTTGTGTAGAGAATAGGATGTACTGAATCAAAAATCAATGTGTGTAAGTTGGGGAGTGATCACATCCTCTAAAAGCATTCTCTTAAAAGACCAAGAAATATGTTAGAAAAGATAAACAGCACTCTTAATATTCTGTCCCCAAACAGCCCCTTTTCCTGGCTTCCCATCTCAGTGAATGACACCATTATCCACCCAGAATCTGGAAGTCACATTAGGATCCTCCATTTCTCTCACCCTCCACATTAGATCACTTTCCTGTGCATCTTACCTTTGAAGTCTCCTCTATGCTGACTTCCTTAGCTGAGGCCCTCAACACGTCATGCTGAAGCTACAAGGACCTAACTGATGTCTTTCGTTCATAGTGCCTGATATGTTCTAACCATCAGAAGTGATGTCTTTTGTTCATGGTGCCTGATATGTTCTAACCATACATTCTATCAGAATAATGATGATAGAAGATGGATGGATAGGAGAGAAGCAGTACCTTATCTCATTGTTGAGTTAGGAAGCAGAAATTGGGCATGTATAGCCCCAACCCCTTCATCCTTTCATCCTTCAGAGAGCACACAATCTCTCCTTATCACGTAAGGAGGACTACCCTGACAGTATTAAAGTGAGTGGATGGCTGAAAGTATTAATATCTGGGGTTCAGAAAAGAGAAATTTTTGGCTTTATATTAAGCTCTGTCCTCTTACTTAGTCATTTGTTTAATAAAAATAAGTTTTTGCTTTCATTTGCTACAAACTTTATGATTTTTTAAATCAGAACCTGAAAAAGGACTGTAGCACATACCCAATTTACTGTTTCTCAGTAGCCAAGTGCAAAGAGAATCATGACAAATTATGAAATTTTTATTAATAAAAAGAAAAAGAATAGGTTTTAGGGAAAGCAATTTTCAGTACTTAGTTATAAGAAGAAATTTAGAACATGGCATGGCATGAATAATGTCATCAATATTTCAAGCAAATGCAATGACAAATTTTGTACATGTTAATCACAGTAACTGTCCTAGTTTAAGTTCCCTAGGAAATCAGATCTGAAACAAGAACTTGCATGCAGAAAGTTCACTGACATTACACTTAGGAATAAAACTTGTAAAGAAGTGAAGAAAGTTTAGGTAGAGGGAGAAGTTGGAACTGAGGATCAGTTGAGAAACATCAGCCAACCCACAGAGAGTTAAGGAATTGGGATGACCTGTAGAGTTGTCACCAAATTAAGGGTAACACTAGGCTCTTGTACCACTGCAGTGTTAAGACACTGCAACAAAATGCACCTCAAGGAGGTGACACAACCATGGTCTAGGAAACAAACTTCCACTGAGAACAACACTCAGAGAAGGAAAGGCTCAGCTGTAAACTGTCAGCAGCCAACACTTCTTACCGCTGGGAAATAAGTGATTCAATCGCAAAGGACAGTCAATCAGGAGAATAGCCTATAATGACCATTTCAGTTCACTCCTAACATTGCTTAATTTTATTTGCTTCTCTAGAGAGTTCACCCCATTCACAGGATCCTGGGTTGTCTTTTTTTTTCTGCAGAAACCTAAAAGAGGAAAATAAGCGGGATAAACCACAGTCTTTGTTGCTACAGAGTCACTGCTACAAAGGAAATTCATAATGACCCTCTTCCCCAGCTGCCCTAGATTTCCTTACCTTCAGCTAGAACCTCTGCTAGTCTAGGTGGCCTACCTTGTAGGGTCACCCACACTCTTTTCTGAGGGTCCTTGGGCCCCTAGTCACCATCCCCTTCTCAGGCCATGTGGACTGTACTTATTTATTTAACATAAAAATTGTGTAAGGGGTATCAAGAGACACATTCATGGCTTACCTAAGTGTTACATATAATATTCCCTGCTCCTGTATGGAACAGCAGCCCTGTCTACTTCTGATGACATGGGTCGATTACTCCTGCCAGTATAGAGACTCTTTTCTTGGTGTTGGTCTCTTGGACTGAGGAGCCTGAAATGACTAAGAACAGCCATGACTCTAAGTCCCATGGGGCTCTTACTGTGCCCTCTGTTGCAAGCATTTGACCTTAAGCAGGACAGAAAGCACATATTCTCTAAGGGTTCACTGGGAGTAGGGCCACTACTACTTTCACTCTGGGTTCTTGAATTCATATATTCTACCCAGTAGGGACACAGTGCCATGTAATAGCTGTTAGTTTAAGGTGTATTATGTGTAACTTGTGTCCTAATTGCATCTTCAATTCTATCAACAGCAAGTTCCAGGTGGCACTTTATGTGATAGGGTAAGTGGATCCAATGGGCACTGTATCTGTTTCTTCTTATTGCTGCAACAAATTTACTAGGTTAAAACAAACCAAATTTACTATCTTATATTTCCGATGGTCAGAAGTCCTAAAATCAAGATGTTAGCAGGGCTATATTTCTTGTAGAGGCTCTAGGGAAGCCTTCATTTCCTTATCTTTTCCAGCTTCAAGAGGCCACCTACATTCCTTGGCTTGTGGCCCTCTCTCCACAGTCAAAGCCAGCATAGCATCTTTAAATCTCTCTTTCTCTTACTTCCTCTCTTTCTCCTCTCCTTATCATCACATCTTCTCTGACTCTATTTCCATAGTCACATTGCCTTCTCTCACTCTAACCAGCCTGCCTCCTTCTTATATGAATCTTGTTGGGGCACCTGGGTGGTTCAGTCAGTTTAGCATCTGACTCTTGATTTTGGCTCAGGTCATGACCTCAGGGTTGTGAGATCAAGTTCCACATAGGCCTGTGCATTCAGTGGGGAGTCTGCTGGAGATCTCTTCCCTCTCTGCAACCTCCCCTCCTTCTCTAAAATAAACAAATAAATCTTAAAAAAAAAAAACCCAACTCTTGTGATTACATTGGATCCATCTGGATAAGCCAAGATAATCTTCATCTAAAGATCTTTAACTTGAATCACATCTGCAGAGCCCCTTTTTCCATGTAAGGTATTCACAGATTCTAAGGATTACAATGTGGACAATTTTGGAGGGGAGGGTCATAATTTGGTCACCACAGATATACATCGACTGCCACACATCATTATGTAAACTATAAGTGAACTATACTTCTATACTACTATAAAGTGAACCCCTTAGTCTGAGACAATGTTTTTCAGGATCCCTTATCTGTGAAACAGAACTCTGTAAGCCTTCAGAGATAACGGTTCTGGCCAATATGGGCAGGGAAAGCAAATTCACAGCAGAATATGTATCACTCCCACCCAAGTTGAATCACTGGCCTTTCCAGGGTGGAATATAATTTTCTTTTTTTTTTTTAATATTTTATCTATTTATTTGACAGAGAGAGATCACAAGTAGGCAGAGAGGCAGGCAGAGAGAGAGGGGGAAGCAGGCTCCCTGCTGAGCAGAGAGCCCGATGCGGGGCTCGATCCCAGGACCCTGAGATCACAACCTGAGCCGAAGGCAGAGGCTTTAACCCGCCTGAGCCACCCAGGGGCCCCTGGAATATAATTTTCTTGCAAGTGGCTGGTTGATCTTCTTCAGGGATCACTCTGTATTAAGGATTTAGTATTGGTATTGGTATCTTTTGCTGGCAGGTTGTATATTTGGCTGTTGCAGTAGGTAGGTCAGCATTGTTAAGTCAGAGAACTGTAAGTTCCATGCATTACCTGTGCACCATAGCTACTCTATGCATGTGCTCTCCATGCCCTCAGTGGGTGGACAAAAGCAGAGGCTAGCAAATATCAACTGGTGGAGTCATCCTGTCTGTGTGGTCATTTATTGTCTCTACCATGTGGGGATGTTCTCTGATGTGCATCGCCATCAGAAATTTGATTCAAAGACTGTCACACTTCGTGCCGACTCTCATATGTCCATTCACATGTCTCTTCCACAGCCCTCCTTCTCCCCAACCTTTCAATCTTTCTATTTCCAAGCCCTTATCAATTACCAAAGCCATCTACCACTCCTATGTGTTTTACTACACTGCTCTTTACGTGCAAAATGCTTGAACCAAGTTCAGCCTTTTTTCTTTTCCACCAGCCAGTCTAAAGGGACTCCATAATCCCATGAAGCCATATTAATTGAGCTTAGAGGCAGGTACCAGTGCAATAATGGTTGATGGACATAGTAATCTGACCACACATCCATACAGCTTACTTGTGTTCTGGCCCTGCTCATGCCCAATCCTGGATATATTACTTACTCTGACCATAGGTTTTGCTGGGCCCACTGGACCTTATGAATTAGTGGGTCTGACAAAACTCAGCTCCTTATAGGCAGTTCAACACTTGACATCTCGTGGTGAGGTGCTCTGTCTCTATCAGGACCCAAATAGCCTGCCGGGAGACTTTTTTTGCTAAAAGGTTTTTGGGGGTTTTTTGGGGGTTTTTTTGCCTTGCTTCAGAACCCTTGGACTTTTCTTTGTGATTTTCCCATGGAAATTTCCCATTCACTCCATAGCACCTTTCCCCACCACTGATACATCTAATATCATAGGCCCTGTCATGTTGTATGGTCCAAGAAGCAAAACTGCTCTCTCTACAGTTAAGAGATGATGCAGAGCCCTTTACTCTTCTAGGCAGTACTTAAAGTTGGCAGCCATCTGTGTCATTCAGGAAATGTGTCAGAGCAATATTCTCAAGTAAATATTATGCCTGTAGACTCAGAGAAGCCTAACAAGTGTTGTCCCTCCTTCTTTGTGGTAGGAAGTGTGAAATGTGATAACTTACCCTTTACTTTGTAGGAGATTTCTGACATGTCTCAGACCACTAGAACCCTAACTTTCAGCATTTCATTGTCTCTTCCCAGTACATCTATGGTGCTTAGCAAGAGTAATCTAGTTTCATTATCTTTATAAGGAACACTTTCCTTAAGCCTCTCAAAAGCTTAGGCTATTGCATCTACAAGTGCATTCCATCTGCAATTATCCCACCTTAGTTCACCTCCAGTGAAAGTTTCAGCAATTGCACAGTTCTACCCATCTCAGGGCTATCACACTCAGCCTACCACCATTGATGGTCTGTTAGGTTTTTTTGTTGATGCATAATAATATTGTCACAAACTTAGTGGTTGACTTTATCACGCACTTACTATTTGACAGTTTCCATACATAGAAGACAAGGCAGGGCTTAGCTCCGTCCTCTGCAAGGCTGCAGTCAAGGTGTCAGTTGGGACTACAGTCTCATCTGAGACTCAGCTGAGAAAGGAACCACTTACAAAGCCAAATGTTTTTTGGCAGACACCAGTTCCTTGCAGGCTGCCGGACTGCGGGACTCAGTCCTTATTGTCTATTGGCCAGATACTACCATCAGTTCCTTGCTATGTGTACCTCCCCATGTGGTGGCTCACATATGGCAGCTTGTTCTTTCCAAGTTAACAGGGAAGCAGAGGCCCCAGCAAGATGGGAGTGACATTATAATACTAACTCAATCACATATGTGTAATTGTGTACATCCTATCATTTTTGACATATTCTATTGGTTAGAAGAAAATTTCAGGTCCTACCCCACACAAGGGGAATGACTTGTACAAGGGCAGGTATATTGGGAGATGGACGTCATGGGGTCACCCTAGATTGGCCACCACAGATGAGATCCCCATTGCCAACCAGCCAGTGGATGATCAAGCTCCTATTTTAGAGTTCACTTTTTCAGACAACTCCCCATAGTAACTGAATTAAGTCAGGTTCCTCAGGAAACAGACTTAGAAATGGAGACTTGCATGCAGGAAGTTTATTGTTGAGTGCTTTCAACAATAATGCCTGTGAATGAGTGAGGAAAGCAGGATGGGTCAAGAGAGAGAAAGAAATGGAACTGCAATGCAGTTGCAACAAAGGCCTTAGCTAATTCCATTGAGAATTCTGGAGTAGGGATGGCTTTTCAGAATCATCCTGAATTAAGGTCAGAGGTCCAGATCTTCTTATACCACATCTACCTGTTATTTGATGCAGACTCCCTCTGGGGATGGAGTGGAACCTTGAGTGAGACAACTCCCTAATGTCAAGAGTAACTTTTGAAAAGGGACTTAGCTGTGAGCAGTCAACACTCCCAGAAGCTAGGGGAATAAGTGCCTCAGATCTGGAAGGTTATCTGGGAGGCACATCACTGCAGAAATCTTTAATAAATCCAGTGGCAAGATATAAAATATAGTTTAGTGAACTTTCTGATGTTTGGCTTGAATAAAGCAAGAAAATTTAAGGCCCAGGAGAATGAGTGGATTTTTATGCTTCTGACTCTTTTTTCATAAATATTTCTTCTTTCAGGCAGACTACTCAAAGAAACTAGATAGGAAGCATACTTTTTTGACAAGATGTTGGAGCTGGTGTATTGAATAGGAACATTTTTATTTATAAGTAATAAACTATTTCATAAACATTAACCGAGACAATTTAGAGTTCTTTTTCTTGCATAAAAAGAAGTTTGATATTTGTTCAATGACTCTATAATGTTAAGGCCAATGTCAGTGATGCTCTCAGCCTTTATCTCATATTGCTTTTCTCATGGCTACCAAATGTCAGCCATCCTGCCCATTTTTAAAACGGAAGGAGAGATAGAAGCAATAAGAAGAGATTTTCCTTTATCTTGCTGGCCTAAATTATGTCCTAAAGCCAACCCTAAATACAGGAGAGGCTCACAGAGAGAATATTTCACTTTTTCTAGTCTTTAAAGTAGAGGCAGGCAAGAAAGGTGAGGGGATAGTGGATTAGGACTGGGTGTGGTGAATCAATCAATTTTGTTTTCAAACCAGGTTTCTGTTTTGCTGACTGAGCTCAGATGTACAAGCTTTAAAGACCAGATATGAGATGATAAAATGCCATCATTTGGCTGAGAAGCCAAATCAAGTCTGTTATTTGGATGGAAGACTATCTGTATCACTCAGAGACAGATAGGGAAACAGAAAGGCATGTGCCAGGCCATTAAGAGAGGGAACTGAACATGAGGAGCTAATTGCAACAGCAGTGAGGGAGCTGAAAAGCCCAGTAAAGGACAGAGGCATCTAAGGATTAATATCTGCAGGAAGCCACTATAATGCCTAAGGCTGGAGAGACCAAAGGAGAAGATGCTATTACCAGATTCTGGAGCCATGGCTGCCCACTGAGAACTGGCTCCAGAACTGAGGTTACCTAGCTAGAACTGGATCGTGGAAGGAGAAGCTGCCCAGCAGGAATGGAACCACAGAGGAGATATTGCCCAAAGCAAAAGGGGACCCGGGAGGGGGTGGTAGAAGGTTTGGAGGCATGGTTTCTCCCCTCTTCCCACTTCCCAACCATCTGTCTCACTCCATTGGCTGAATCTTACTTGAAGCTAGCTGTCAGGAGAGCCTGGAAAATGTAGTTTGCAGGGTTCACTCCCTTGCTGTACAGAGCAGAGCAGGGAAATGGGGAGGAATGGACTCAGGAACAAATAAGCAAATGACCATCACTCCATCCCATTTGCATGTAAAGGTGAACTTTAGGAATACTTGTGTGGAAGCCACAGTTTTTCTCCAGAAGCAATATTGTCTTTGCTCTACCACATAAATAATTTAGTTCCCAACATGTGACATCATACAGATAAAATTATTCTGTCTAGGGGCGCCTGGGTGGCTCAGTAGGTTTAAGCCTCTGCCTTTGGCTCAGGTCATAATCTCAGGGTCCTGGCATTGAGCCCTGCCTGCTTCCCCCTTTCTCTGTCTGCTTCTCTGCTTACTTGTAATCTCTCTCTCTCTGTCAAATAAATAAAATCTTTTTAAAAAATTATTCTGTCTATACTAAGAAAAGACTGCCACCAAAAATTAATTTAGGAATGTATAAACTATTTTTCATGTATTATATGTCTGAAAAACTTTTAAACAGCTCTGGCCCAGTATGAAGGCAAACCTGATACGAAAAAAAAAGGGGGAAATCTTTTTAATATAATTAATTATGAAGAACTAATGTATCAATTTGTTTTTACTTTCAAAATATAAAAGTAAAAATATTGATCAAAACAGGAATTTGAATTAGGTGAGGCTAAGACTTTCATGTTAATTACAGGTAAATTAACAGATAACGTGAGCCATGGATGATATATAATTTTTGACCCCAGAAGTGTACCACAGCCACCAGCCATTTGAGAAGAAACTTTGATCTGTTTTGACTATTATGTGTCAAAATGCAACTATCAGTTAGAATTCCAAAAACTCAGTGAACTTAATGAAAGTAAGCAATATGTTTTGTGAGTTAACAAATCATACAAGAGCAGAGTGTTTTAGGGAATCAAATAATCTTTGGATTCTATTCTTGTCATGTGAAGATATAGTTAATCTGTGTTTGTGAAAAGGACTCTGTTAAAAAAACATATTTCTAAATCCAAGTGTATATAACCCAAAGTGTATACTGTTTGTTTCTACCTCTGCCACAAGATTGGGATACACCTCAAACAAGGAAAACCACACACACTATTAATAATGATAGTTATGCCTAACAGGTAGTGTGCTAAGCAAGTTCTTCATATATATTATTTAACTTGATCTCCAAAGAATCAAATGAAGTAGGTGCTCTTATTATCCTCATTTTATTGATGAGAAAACATAGCCTAAAAGAGGGTACATGTCTTTAGAACAAGATCACACTTAGTATAATCATTTTAGAGCCATTTAGATATATCTTGATATCTGGATTAGCCAAAAACTATCTTAAAAACAATATATTTCAAAGAAATTTTGGTATGATAAAATTACTATTATGTAAGGATTTCAATAGCCCTTTAGGGTTTAAGAAGATATGATTTAATTATTAAACTAACCTTAATAATAATGGCCAACCTAATAATTTATAAACTACAGTGAAGTTTTCAAGGTTAAAATGCAAGGTTCTTACATTTCTCTTTCAAAGAGTTTTACTTTATATGCCTTTATCATTTATGAAAACTTCTTTTGTTCTAAAATGCACCACAACAATAAGATTTTCACTATATGATTTACACTCAAATATATATTAATGAATTTCACACACTTCAAAGAATATCTTCACATTTAGAATAATTTTTTAGGGCTGAAAACATCTATATTTACCTCAAGCCCCCTAGAATCTAAATTTTTTATTTATAGGAAAACATAAAGTTTGTATATTTAAAAACTAATATGAATAAAAAGAAAAAAGCATTAACTCTTCATGCCTACAAATTACGGAATCTTCCAAGGCTCTAAAAAGAACATTTGTTTAAAGCAAAAGGTCAAGATACCTAGGAGAGCCAATATGTAATTTTTGTGTAAAAGAATTTAAATTGCCATGTTGAATTTTTTCTGTACATTTTGGAGTATTAAATATAGTACAAAAAATAATTTTCATTTTAAGTGCATATGGTCATTTTGTCAAGAACGTAGAATCATTTTCCTTAAGGGAAGGTCACCAAAGAGTGAAATACTTCGTCACTCTTCAAGCTTGAGCATTTTTCCCTTCCAAATTGTTCTCGGCTACTAAGTTTGTTTTAAAATGGTCTCAGCTACCAATTTTGTTTTTAAATGTTCCAACACTGTTGTACAAATTTGGGAAACAAACCCAGCTCTTGACTTGACCACAGCATTTTCAGCAGTCTTGATGTTCCGCATAATATATGTGCTTCCTGTGTTTGTAATCTTATAGCTTTAGTACAATGTTAACCTTTTAAATGAAACTAACAACATCAATCATTGTCCTCTTACAAACACTTGATGGTTTCTGCCTGTTATTTACTACATCAGTACTGATGGCTTCCTTAAAAAAAAAAAAAAAACAAAAAGATATCCTTAAAGATATAGAGTACAAAAAAAAAAAAAAAAAAACAAATTTGAAGAGTTTAGAAAATTGTACTCCCAGGTTTGCAATTTCAAATGGAAAAGAGAGACAAAATCTGTGATTATACATATGGACGATGAAGCCACAGTCTTACACAATCATTGAAGAGAGATGCTTTTGAGAAATGAACATGATTATCAACCACAAAGACTAAAAAATACTACGCATGTGTTTCATTTATAAAATGGGCAAAGTCAGGATTTGCCTTAGTTCAATGTTATTCTTCGCCGGCGATTGTGTCCTGAAGTCTTGTCTAGCCAATTCTGACACCCAAGCCGCCCAGTACTCCCTCCACTACCCCCCCCTCCCCCGCCCGCTCTCCTCCACCCTCCTTCGAACCAAAGGCACACACAACGCCCAGCGTGGCCAGAAGATAAAGCTAAGATGGCAGCGCCGAAAGTGCTGGAGCCGTGCTCAATGGGGCTGGAAAAACAGAAGCAAATCTCTTTATATTCTTTCATTCTGCATTTTCTTGACTAAGAAGAGCCCCCCATGCCCACGCCCGCCTCATAGGCTGTGTGAGGTATTCAGTAGTAGTACGCGCAGGATTGGCAGGAAGGGACTCTTGCTTTGCACGCGGCGAGAAACCCACATCTCCCATCTGCAGCGACGGTTCAGGTGGCTCTCAAGACTTGCCTTGGGGACCACCCTCCCCTCAAATCCTTTTAGCAGTGGAATTAAGGGTGCCTCCAAACGCACTTTCGTTCCCGGCACGCGCCCGATTCCCCGCCAACCCAAGGGAACCTTCCCAATGCCCAGCTGCCATGGCAGTAGCTGTAGCAGTGCCCAGGGAGCGGGCAGTGCCCCAGCAGTCAAGAGGAGGCGGTGGAGGAGAAAAAAACTGCATTGGCTATCAATTTAGAGTGGAGCGGCCGTTGCTGCTGCCGTGGAAGGAAATGCGGCCAACCGCAACAGAAACGCCACTCTCCGCCACCTAAGTGAGCATGTGTGCGACTCCGCGCACGCCTAGTTGCAACGCTCAATGACAACGGGTTTCGCAGGAAATTATCCAGTTACCGGGTTTTGCGAGTACCCAGAATGCTCAGGAAAGGGGCCAGCCTAGGACTGGAGCTTGAGGTAAAAACTGAAGTGAAAATCAGAGTGGGAAGAACTCAGAACCATGCAGCCGCTGGATTCTATCCCCACTAGAAACTCCAAGAGCGCTGTTACTGAGCAAGCCACTACCTAAACCGAACTGGAAATACTTCTCTTTGCAGGCGACATTCATTAATTCATTAATCCATTCAGCCAATACTTGGTTCCCTCCTGCTTAGGGCTAGAGCCTGTGCTAGCAGCTGAGACTGTAATGGGGGAAACAGACACAAACACCGTTCCTGCCCTCACGGAAAAGTCTAGTGTTTTGTTCTTTGTATTACAATTTGTGAAAAATCATGTGCCAAAGTGGACATCCTAGATGTTTGAAGTTCTCCTACAATCTTCACGCAATATTATTTTGACCATTATCCAGAGGATGAAGTTTACCCAAAGACATACAAATAGCAGAGTCAGGATGTAAATTCTGGTTTGTCAGAGCCTGTTGGCTACCTGGCTGGCTCATCAACAGTAAGGAGCCCTTGCAGCTCCTACTTGTTTAGGCCTTTAACTGTACTAGCATTTCACTGCCTCAATTATCTTGTCTTTGGGGTGGGGGTGGAGGGCTTTCTGTCCAACGCTGAGGTTTAGAACTGTGCGGAAGCATCAGGACAGGAATTTAGTTTAACAAATAAGGACTGGTTACCTACTATGTGCTAGTTTCTAGACTAGGGCTGAGGAAGACACAAAGATAAATAAGAAGCTCTTGTTTATGAGCTCATATTGAGGAAACAAATACAAAACCTGTTTAACAAGGCTACTCACAGTGCTAAAATACCATGACTTCCCATCCAGTCCTTTGTCCCTATGTTTTTATTATCCCAGTTACAGCTATCCTTTTTTTTAAATGAAAATGACATCCATATGTTAAAAGCCCCAAGTAAAATGCACTGATTTAGCACTCTTTCCCTGGGAAAGCTAGAATTAATTTCTCCACTCCTTGTTTATACTTTTCAAAACACTAAACAAGGTTTTGGCTGGTTTTTTTGTTTTGTTTTGTTTTGTTTTTTGAGAAGTACATTTGTTGAAAGGGCATAGCATAGACTTAAGAGCTAGTAAATAGAGGGGTGCTTGGGTGTTCAGTGGGTGGAGCAGTGGATTCATGGTTTCCACTCAGGCCAAGGTCTCAGGGGTCCTGGGTTTCTAGGAGCAACCCCCCTTCCCCGTGCATACAAGCAAGTAAGCTCTCTCTCTCTCATTCTCAAATAAATTAATTAATTAATAAATCTTAAAGAGCCAGTAACTAGATAAAGAAAATAGTCCTGGGAATGATAGGATTAGGGAATGATTTTGTCAAGAGTATAAATTGGGTGGACTCTTCAAATTGAGATTCAAATAGAAGAGACTTAGGAATCGGGGTTCATTGGCACATGCATTTCTAGAGCACTTATAAGGGGTTAGTAGAATAGCTTGGCACAAGGGACTCGGCAAATGTTAAATTTTCAAGAGATAAGATGGTAAGATCTTTGGTAGATATGACATTTTCAGATGTTACACATAGTCACAGTTAACGGCTTCAGGTCAGATTCAAGAATTATCTCTAGTAATGTAAGTATGGGCAGAAAAAGATAAGCCATTAAGTGACCACTGTCAAGAGATAAGAGTGCATTCTAAGGAAGAGTGTGGGGTCAACGTAGTATGTAAGAAAAGTACTACTGCATTAAGGTTTGGCTCTGTGGTGAGTGTTGAGAAAAAGAATTTAGGAATGTGAATTATCTGAATTCTACTTTTTTATTTGTGAACTCTACTTTCATAGAAAAAAGAATGCACTAGCTTACTACATGTTTTTTCAAAATAAAAGGGGTTTTAATCCTAATGATAAAAAACCCAAAAAAAGATCGCCACTGATACTTCTAATTTGGCTGACCACCTCTGCCTTTGATTCGGAATTAACCAGCACTGTTCTCAGTAAATCTTCATGTTGGCAGCACACACTTTGAGAAAAAGTATCAGGAGAGTGCATAATATTCATTACGGCGGGGGGGAGGGGGACACATTCCCTCTTTCAGGTCCAAGTTCTCCCACCTGAGGGGAACCCCATTACCTGAAGTCAAGAGCCTGTAGCTGACAGCCTTCCCAGCACTTTCCTTACTCTTCCTCAAGCTGCTAGTAAAACCCGGAGAAGTGGATTTCTTTCAAATTCCGCACCACTCAAACGCCCCACACCCAAAGCCCTGAGGCGGAGGGAGTGGTGGCGAGAAGGGGGTGGGGAGGGAAACGGGCTGGAGTTACTGAGCATGTGCGGGGAGTGGCGCATGCCCAGTGCGGACGGCAGCTTCCCATTGCGGGTAGCCCCGGCGGTGGCAGCGGTGGCGGCGGCGGCAGCGGCGGCACCGCCTCCTCCTCATACTCCCGAGGTGGCGGGGTTAGATGAGCGGTCCCAGTAGTGGCGAGGGCGGCGCAACGGGGAGAAGGAGAAGACGGAGGAGGAGGAGGAGGACGGTGTCTTTGTAGTCTCCTGCAGCGGGAACGAGAGGCCGCCGCCAGAGCCGTCGTCGTTGGAAAAGAGCTGTGTGTGCGCGCGCGTGTCTGCTTGCCTGGCCCGCAGGGACGAGGCGGCGGCGGCGGCGAGGATGATGATGTGCTCAGCGACTGCCTCCCCCGCCGCCGCCTCCTCGGGGCCCGGCGGGGACGGATTCTTCCCAGCCGCCACCATCTCTTCCTCCCCGGCGCCGGGGGCGCTGTTCATGCCGGTTCCCGAGGGCTCCGTGGCTGCTGCGGGGCTGGGGCTGGGGCTGCCGGCCGCGGACTCCCGGGGTCATTACCAGCTGCTGCTGTCAGGCCGGGCCCTGGCCGACCGCTACCGGAGGATTTACACAGCTGCGCTCAGTGACAGGGACCAGGGGGGCAGTAGCGCTGGACACCCAGCCTCCAGGTGCGTCTCCAATGCCCTTCCTTGGGCCACATGCCGCATGTGTGTGTGCGTATGTGTATGTATGTATGTGTGTCTGCGTACCTGTTTACTGAGCTGTCTTTCTACAAGCGCTTGATGCTGGGTGGTGGAAGCACTTGCTGAGATAGGGTGCGGTGGCAACAATTTCTGCCCAGTGTGTGTGACTGTCTTTGGAGGGGGGGTTAGTGAGAGTGGGGCGTAGCATGTGATGTTAGAAAAGGTGAGGGTGCCGGTCGGTTATGACACGTGTGTGTGTATTGTTGAGGAAGGAGGAGGGATTGGTAGAGACTAAGAGGGCATTGCACGGAGAGAATTTGCAAGAGTGGTGAGGGAAGTGGCGTTTCCAGTATCTCTGCCGCAATGGTATTTGCACGTATTCTATCTCTTCCCCACCCCCCCGTGATATTCCATCCTCCACTTTCCACCTCCCTTAAAAAATCTGCCTTTCACTAAAGGGGAGCAATGGTATAGGTTAAGGATAGTGTCATATATATAGGATGAGTTTTAGATAATTACGCTGTTGGATAAGGCATGGAGTTTAAGAAATTTATGCAAAGGGGATGCAGAAGGAGATTTATGTGGATGTGAAAGGTGTCTAATAGAGATTTTTAGACCTGTACTTGAGTAACTGGATCTTTTGGTATTCTAGAGATGTGATTGCAACTGCACTTGTGTTCCGATGTCCCATCAGCCATTTCCCTTTATCTTATGTTCTATTTCCAGTGTCATTTATAGGCTTTAGAGTAGAGAGGGGTGAGGGGATTTTGTGGGGAAAGCTGTAGAATTTCTAAATATGACTGCTTAGACAGTGTTTAGCTGTCACCAACTAGAAAATTTGAGTAGCTCCTACATCTCTTCTTAGGCTCGCTGTATCTTCAGCTTCCTGATGTAAGAGATGTTAAATCACTTTCATTTTCTTTTTCTTAAAATGTGGGTGTCTTTTTGCTGAGCACACTCCTATTGTTTTCTTTTCCTTGTCCCTACATGCTACATACCCTGAAGGATGATGACTGACTTGTTTCGCCAGCTTGGCTTTGACAGTGGTAATTGGGAGTTGGCTTCATCTTTTTTTCTCACAGCTTCTTGCAACACATGGGCAAAGCATAGTAGTATTTTGTCAAATAAGTTCCAGAGTTTACTGTATTTATTGAATGTGGAGTGTTTTAGGCAATAAGATGTCCTTTTATGAAAGGGACTATGCTGTTAAGTCAGGTATTTGTAGTTTACCATTCATTGTGTGCTGGGGCTCTTACCCATTGCAGAGGTGTTAAGATGGAGCTTTGTTCACACTTTGTCTGGGTTAACCAGTCTTCTCATGTCTGTAATTGTTTACCAGATTGGGCAGTTTATCATTTGAGTATAAATGGATGAAACTACCTTTTGCTATCTAAACTAAAGGCCACAGTGGTACAAACCTATTTCTTGCTCATGTTTTTGAAAATAGCACAAAACCTCATTAGATAGTTTGCTCTGATAGGTATAATTTTGAGTAGTGAGTCTCTGAACTATGGCACTTTAGGTACATCTTTACAAACCCCTCTTAAAGAACTTGAATTTATTTTGTATGTTGTTTCAGACTTATAATTTGTGACTGACATTCCTATTTTAACTTTCTACTAGTATACTTGTGTAGTAATACAATCTTGTGGATCTAGAGCTATAGTAACAGTTTTAAGCAAAATTAATATAGATTAATCGCGTATATAACATTTATTAGTGATTTTTGGTCATTGATCCATTTTTGTACAACTTATCAATTACAATTGATGAAGAATTAGTTCAGATATTTAGTCATGGAAACCTTAAAGTGTGTATTATTGCCTTCTACTGCTTTTCAGAACATTATTGCTTATTTTAGTTCATGTTATTTTATCTAAGTGAGCCTGCAACTATCCTTTATTGGGGATTTGCTTAAGAATTCAATCACATTTTTGTTAAATATGACAGGGCAAGTGGAGCTAGGATTTAGGTTGTGAATGGATGTACAATTATTTGAATGGGGGGACTAGTTGAGTTAGAAGATGAGATCTTTAAAGACAGAGAATGGAGCCAGAATAGAGGATGAAGCTCCAGTGAGCTTCAAATTTAAAGGTGTGAGAGAGAGAAGATGGTGAAGGAAGCTGAAAAAAAGAGAAAAAAGAATTAAGATCGCTGTGAGACAGATAGCTCTGGTCTTAAGAAAGTGGATTGAAAGTCCTTAGCAATGTTAAATGCTTTAAAAAGTGAAAACACTTTCCTGGTCACTGGGTAACTTTTGAGGAAGTGGTCATAGAGAGATGTGAGGAATCCTTGAGAGATGTTGGGGTAACAGGGAGTTGCAGGGTTGAGGGAAGGATATTCAAATATGGGAGAGTGGGTGGGAAATGCTTAGTAAGTGGAGGAGGAGAAATTAAAGAAGTGGAAGAGGGGATAATTGATGGAGAGAGGTCAAAGAGATCTCAGAGGGGCGCCTGGGTGGCTTAGTCGTTAAGCGTCTGCCTTCAGCTCAGGTCATGATCCTAGGGTCCTGGGATCGAGCCCGGCATTGGACTCCTTGCTCGGCAGGAAGCCTGCTTCTCCCGCTGCCATTCCCTCTGCTTGTGTTCCCTCTCTCGCTGTGTTTCTGTCAAATGAATAAAATCTTAAAAAAAAAAAAAAAAGATCTCAGAGACAGGTTTAAGATATTGGGTGGAGAGGGTAGCCATTGAAAAAAATTAAGGGCTAGTCTTC
>CM053605.1:141492899-141542432 GCA_028646535.1 Procyon lotor | reverse complement strand
AAAAAAAAAAAAAAAGATCTCAGAGACAGGTTTAAGATATTGGGTGGAGAGGGTAGCCATTGAAAAAAATTAAGGGCTAGTCTTCCTTTAATATAGAAAGGGAGGAGTTAAGTATTTATAAAGACTAGAGTTTATTGAGGATAAGAACTCTATCCTATTCATTTTAGTAATCCCAATGTATAGTACAGTTTTTGGCATCCATTCTGTAAATACCAACTTGTTTGCTGTGTGCCAGGCTCAGTTTTATGTGCTGAAGATGTACCATTGAGCAAAACAGACAAGATCTCTACTCTCTTGGAACTTTTGCTCTGGTGGGGAGAAATAGACAAATGATAATTTCAGGTAGTGATAAGTAACTATGAAAGAAATAAAACCGATTATATGTGATAGGCTATTTATAGCGGAGGAGCTATTTTAGGTAGGGTGGTCAGGACAGATCTCGAGATTTAAGTTGAATCATGATGGGAAGGCAGAGCTGGAGGAAGAGTGTTAGGAAATTATAAAGGCTCTCAAGTGAGAACAGGCTTATGTTCAAGGAACAAAAACAAGGCAAATGAGTTATGTCAGTGTTGAATGAATTTATTACTGTAAATTACATTTTACATGTCTTGTAGAGTAGTTGAGGAATGTAAGCCTAATGGAGTCAGTGATTTTGATGGCATTTTAGTGAAGTGGTTAAGAGTTTAGACTCTAAAGCTAGACTGGTTTTCAATCCTGGCTCTACTACTTTTTAGCTGTGTGACCTTGGATATATTATATAACTTATTTGCTTCAACTTTAAAAAAATTTTTTTATTTTGATATAATTGGCAAAAACATTATGTTAGTTCCATGTTTATCACATAATAATTACATTTTTGTGGGGCACCTGGTTGGCTCAGTGGGTTAATGCCTCTGCCTTCCGCTCAGGTCATGATCTCAGGGTCCTGGGATCGAGCCCTGCATCTGGCTCTCTGCTCGGCAGGGAGCCTGCTTCCTCCTCTCTCTCTGCCTGCCTCTCTGCCTACTTGTAATCTCTCTGGCAAATAGATAGATAGATAGATAGATAGATAGATAGATAGATAGATAGATAATCTTTTTTTAAAAATTACATTTTTGTATATATTGTGAAATGATCACTATAATAAGTGTAAACGTCCATCACCACAGTTACAACTATTGTTTTCTTGTGATGAGAACTCTTAGATTTACTCTCAGCAACTTTCAGATAAACAATACGGTATTATTGACAGTCACCATGCTGTACATTACAGCCCCATGACTTATTTATTTTATAACCTTTACCCATTTTATCCACCCCCACCTCCCACCTCTAGCAGCTACCAGTCTGTTCTCTGTGTCACAAGTTTAGGTTTTTTGTTTTGTTTCAAATTTCACATATAGGTGAGATTTTATGGTATTTGTTTTTGCCTGACTTATTTCACTGAGGATAATGTCTTCAAGATTCATCAATGGTTTTATAAATGGCAAGATTGCCTTTTTTATGGCTGAATAATATTCTCTGTATGTGTATGTATGTATACATGTGTGTATATATGTACATATATGCATGCCACATTTTCCTTATCCATTCATCTATTGGTGGACGCTTAGTTTGCTTCCATGTCTTGGCTATTATAAATAATGCTGCAGTGAACATGGAATGCAGATATCTTTTTGAGTTAGTGTTTTTATATCCTTTGGATAAATACCCTGTAGTGGAATTGGAATTGCTGGATCATATGGTAGTTCTATTTTTCAATTTTTGAAGAACCTCTATACTGTTTTCCATAGCAGCTCTACCAATTTGCATTTCCATCAGCAGTGCACAGGGTTTCCTTTTCTCTAAGTCTTTGCCAATACTTGTTATTTCTTGTCTTTTTGATCACAGTCATCCCAGCAGGTGTGAGTTAGTAATCTCATTGTGCTCTTGGTTTGCATTTTCCTGATGATTAGTGATATTGAATATCTTTTCATGTGCCTATTGGCCATCTGTATATCTTCTTTGGAAAAATGTGTTTTCAGGTCCTCTGTCCATTTTTAATTGAGTGATTATTATTTGTTTTTGCTCTTATAATGTATGAATTCCTTATATATTTGGGTATTAACCTCTTACCAGATACATGGCTTGCAAATATTTTCACAAATTCTGTAGTTTGCCTTTTCATTTTATAGTTTCCTTTGCTGTGTAGAAGCTTTTTATTTTGATATAGACCCACTTTTTATTTAGGTTTTATTTGTGCCTTACTTATGTGTAGAATGGGGGTAATGATAATGAGGATTGCTGTGTAGATTAAATGAATCCATATATAAAATGCTTGGCACGTTAAGTGCTATTAAATATTGTTGATTTCTGCTGAGAGTGAGGGGGCATATGGCATTCGAGGACTTAAAAGGCAAAGATCATGTCTCACTCTTATTTTTGGTTTCAGTGACTGTGATGAATGTGAGAATAATGATTTTGTTTATTCAGTGACTCATTAAATATATTTTTGCATGAATGAACCAATCAAAATTAGAACATTAAGTTGGGGAAGGGGGTTGGATTAGAAATCATTAAAGGAATGTCTGATCAATTCTGAGTGTGAATGGTAATATAGCATTGCATTTGGGAAGAACTATATATAGGTCAGTGCCTAAATCTGCTTTACAGGCAGACTGCCTTAGTTCAAATCCCAGTTCTACCTTTTTCTAAATTGGGCAAGTTAATTAGCATTTCTTTGACCGTTTCTTTACCTGTAAACTTACAGGGTTATTAAAAGGATGTTGTGCCTGTACAGGGTTAGTACTCACTAAATGTCAGCTGCTGCTGCTATTATTATTATTAAAATTATATATTTAAAATTCTAGTCAGCATGATATTGTAAGTTTTTTCACTCAACAAAGAAATGGGAAAAACTATTGGTTGAGTTAGCTCAAGGTTAAAGTGTAACTGGAGGTCAAAGAAAAAAAGAAAGTGAAAGTTTTTGGTGACATTGATTGACTATTTGGTAAAAAGGAAAGTAATGGCAAGGAGGGAACTCACAGACTGGGAGATAAAGAGGAGTCAGGGGATGTGGGTTGAAGTGGTAGAAGAACAAAGTGGAAGCAGTAGAGGAGATAATGGTTAAAATGCGGAATTGCTTTTCTTCTCTAAGCTAAACCCACTTAGTTCCTTCAGCTGCTTTATCTCAGATGCATGGGATTTTGGTTTTAAGAGGTTAAGTAGTCAATTAATCCAACAAAGGTTCACGGATTACTACTTGGCACTAACCATTGGCCCTATAAAGATTTATAAAACATAGTTTCTATACCTGAGTTTATTATCTGGGTATTGGGAAAAAATACAAAGACAGGTACTTATAAAAGTGTTAAAGGAAATGGCATTCTGGTCTGGCATGAAAGCATGAGCAAAAGGTGAGAAAGCAGTTTGTGTGCAGGTAATGTTAAGAATTCTGTTAGAGGGGGAGCGCCTGGGTGGTTCAGTGGGTTAAAGCCTCTGCCTTTGGCTCAGGTCATGATCTCAGGGTCCTGGGATCGAGCCCCACATAGGGTTCTCTGCTCAGCAGGGAGCCTGCTTCTCCCTCTCTCTGCCTGCCTCTCTGCCTACCTGTGATTTCTCTGTCTGTCAAATAAATAAATAAAATCTTAAAAAAAAAAAAAAAAAGAATTCTGTTAGAGGGATCATGTATGTGTTAGGAGGGAGAGTAGTGGAATTCATAATGGAAATGGAGACTTTGGTCAGGGTAAGGCAGCTTGAACAGCAAGGTAAAAATTAGATTTTATTCAGTAGACACTGATGGTTTTGAACTATAAAGAGACATTATTGTAGGAGTACTTTAGTTAAGTGATGTGGGATTGAATTAGAGTTTGTATGTATATATTTAGAGTATGTATATATATATTTGTGATTAGGTAATGTGTTTGATATGGCTCTAATATCTATGGAATCCTGTATAAACACATTTTAAGGCAAAAACTGCCCTGGCATATTGGTAGGTAGAAATGAGATAAATTAGTCCTAGCTCAAGATAAAAGAAAATCTTGTGATTAGGCTTAAAAATAAAAATGAAAAGTTAATTTAAAAATACTTTTAAGATCTTTGTTTTAAAAATCAACAGAATAGTCAGAATACTCAAAAACTTTTCAGGTTTTCTGAAGAGGACTTGGGTTATTCAAGGTTTAATTTACATATAATAAAATTCACCCTTTTAAAATGTTCCTTTGAAGGGTCTTAGAACCGTCACCACAGTCAAGTATAAAACACTTCCATCACTCCAAAAAATTTCTTCAGTTAATTCCCTCCTACTCCTAGCCCCTGGCCACCACAGATCAGTTTTTCTATCACTATTATTTTACATTTTCTAGAATGTCTCATAGGTCTAGCTCTTTAAGGGCAGGACCCCAGATACTGTTTGTCTCCTTGTCTTCTATTCCTGTATTTCCTGTAAATGAGAGTTAGGATTTAAGGCTTCATTAGGTTAGGGTTAAACATTTTTAGCTAGAATATTTTGCATGTAGTGCTGAATACTGCATATTGCATCCCATCCAGATGTTTTCATGTTGTGCCACTGTTTACTAATGCTCAATCTAATTACTTGGGTAAGATGGTACCCACTAGATCTCTCCTCTGTAAATGTATCCTTTTTTCATGTGCAATAAGCAGGTAATGATGGTTCATAACTCTAGTACACTGTAAATATCTTTCACCTTATGGTTTTAGCATCCTTTGATAATCCTTGTCTGAGTCTTTTATTTCATTGGGGGTTTCAAAATGATGATTTTAATAGTTCTGTTCTTTTTCCTGTATTTATTAGCTGTTACTCTTCTGCACAGAAGTTTTCTCTCCTCAACTGGTGATGGACTGTGGTTCCTTCTAAGAACACAGGGCAAATGGCTTAATTCTCTCCCCTCGTTAGCCAAATTAGTATAATACTCCATTAGTGATGTGGTGGTTGCTTGGTTCACCACCCATATCCCTCTGTTGAGGTACAAGTTCCCCTAGCTGTTGGGAACACTGGCAGCTAAAACTGATTGCAGCCGAGTCCCATTCCAGGCCCTAGGCCAACAGAACTACTTCTCTCAAAGTCATGCCTCTTCTTCAGCGTTAACCTGCATCCAATGCCTGTTCTCTTTAGGGATATAAATGTTTGACTCTTTCATCCTAGGGCAGGAGAACCTCGAAGATCCACTCCAACGCCAGACCTCCACATGGGATTGGCTCAGTCCTTTGTGTGACTGCATTACAATTCAGTCTTACTTCCTTCATTCTTCCACAGTTGTTGGTTCAAAGTTTACACTGGTAAACTTCTGGTTACAAATCACCATTTCAGAATCTGTTTCCTGGGGAGCTTTACCCAAAACAGTTTTGGTACCAAGAGTGGTCTGAGGAAGTAGACCTTAAAATGGGATTTTGGAGCTGGATTATCTGCTCTCTGGTTGGCAGTGAGAACCCCACTATGGACTGTAGATGGAGCAGTGATACTAATAATCCTTGGCATACACCATGGCTGTGCAGTTGTTAAAACTTCAGTAGTGGTGAATTGGAATGAAATTCCTGTGGAAGGGAATGCACTGGAGAGTACAAATATTTAACCTTCTGAGAGGTTCAGGAAGTTATTAATTATAAGGCCAGTGTAATCAAATGGTTGTTGATGAGTGATGATGATAGATTGGAGAAAGACAATGGAAGGGTGAAAGTAACTGGGGGCAAAATGAGAAAATTAGGTGATTTCCTTAGCATTATGTAAAGAAACTCATCTTCAATAGGAGAAAAGAAAAAGCTAAAGATTAGGCTTGAGACTTAATTTTAAGAGTAGCAGAACTCTAAGGTATGTTGAATTCTCAGAAGTTTTCTATGCCAGTTGTCTGCTTTGATTAGAATTGAATGGGACCCCAACTCTGGATGGGACATCTGAGTTGATGCCCTTGAAAATCTTGAAACCCCAAGTTCCTGCAAGCTCTTTGGGCCTGCAATAGTGGCCTTTTTCTCCTAGCTAGAGGGTAGTTACATGAAAACTATGCTGCCCTTACTATACAATCTCTTCTCCTCCCCCCTCCTGGCTATCATCAAACCAATAACTAGAGTTAGATCACAACAAAACCTACTGGGAGGTGCTAGGCCCACTAAGAGAAGAAAGGGAGTGTATGTGTACACACACACGTGTGCTGATTCCCAGATGTACTGAGGCACCCTGAAACACCACAGCAGACACATAGGAATACCAAGGGATAGTTCATAATTTCAAAACACATCAGTATCTGTCACAAAGAACTAGCTAGAGGTAGTTCACAGTTTTGACATTAGATCTTGCTACGTTCCTTTTGATAATGTCATATCTTTTTAAAGTTGGATATTTGGTAGTTGCTGCTATATAAATAAAGCACTGCACAAAAATTAGTGTGAAACAGGAAGGGAGGGTGCATGTTCAGTCTGATACCAATTTTGAGAAGTTGTGCAGTGTCTAGCATTGTACATGTCCAAGTATTAAGCAATTGTGGTTATAAATATTTTTCAGTTTATGCATATCATTTTTTCAAGTGGTTGATGTTGTTAGGATGTATATTCTTATTATTTGGATCTAAGTAGTTAATAAACACTACTATTAGGTATTTCTTTTGGCCTACAAGTGTTGTGGAAAAATTACTGGTGGTGGCTATGCAAGGACCCAATAACAGATTTCTACTTACCAATAGTCATCTGGCAACTGAATTGCTGAATGTCCTGCCTGAGTGGTGGAAACTAACCATCCTTCACAGAGACCATGATTCATTTTGACTGGATTTGACACATTTTATTTTTTTAAGATTTTATTTATTTGAGAGATAGAGTACACAAGTGGGGAGAGGGGCAGAGGGAAAAGCAGACTCCTTGCTAAGCAAGGACCCTGACATGGGGCTGGATCCCAGGACCCTGAGATGACCTGAGCTGAACGCAGATGCTTCACCAACTTAGCCACCTAGGCGCTCCTTGACACATATTTTTAAGTATGAGTTTATAGCTTGCAGGGGCTCAGCCATTGCCACTATTTGAGGGCTTACTGAGCTTATAGATCCATCAGCATAAAGTCCCACATAACATTGTTTCAGAGTAAGGGACCCACTTTTTAGCAAAGGAGGATTCATGGGATCCATTTGTCCCATCATGCATCACATCACCCAAAAGTTTCTCATCGGATAGAGCAGCAAAACAGTCTTTTGATGGCACAACTGATGATGATATCCTGCAATTTGGACATTATACCCTGCAGGGGTAAGGTTCCATACTCCAGAGTTCCCAGTAGGAAGGACACATGGAAATAGGAATGGTTCCACTTAGCATCACTGGCAAATTTATACTCCCATCCCTGTAGCTGAGCACTGGGGGTTAAAAGGTCCTGGTCTTCAGAAGGGAAACATTTCCAACAGAAGACACTGTAGGAGTCCTGTTACACTTTAAGGCACAGCTATCTCTGGGACTTGGCACAAAGTACCAGATGGTTGGGAGGAGGTTGCTGCTGTTACATGATGGAGCTTAGGGGTTTGGCACACCCGTGATCTACTCGGTGTCTCTTGGTACTTCCTTTCCAACTAGTTACGATGTTAAATGGACATGAGAAGGCCTGATGACTGCCTCACAAGGTCAGCCACCTGGACCAGCAGAAATGCTAGCCAAAGATGAAGGGAATTTAGAATGACCAGCAGAAAACAGGTTATAACAAAGTTTTCTTCTTGAAACCATCTGAAACCAGTGGAGGGGGTTGTAATTTGTCCTACCTTACTTCCCCTGGAATGTTTCTTCAGGAAATAAGGACCAACCAGAATTCTGGAGGACCTTTTCCAGAATATATATGAAGCAAGTGAATCCTAGTAGTGTAATAGGTGGACTGTAGTGAATGCCATGGATTAATTTTAATAGTTGTTTTTTAGAATCTCTGGGATGTTCTAAAATCTGTCATCATTCTTTTTGACTTCCAGAAATCAGAAATGCAAGCCCCTACTCTGCTCCCCCAACTTTTATTCCATTGACAAGAACAGCCATAACAATGCTGAATAGAAGTGGTGAAAGTTGCATTTTCCTTGTTCCTTAATCTGAGGAGGAAACAATTACAAATTAGTCTTTCAGTATTAGGATATTAGCTGTGGGTGTTTTAACGGCCTTTCCAATTTGAGGAGTTCTTTAATATTCCTACATTGCTGTTAGTTTTTATCATAATTGGTTATTGAATTTTGGTAAGTCTCTTTTCTCTATTTGGTGAAATGATTTTATATTAAGAGAAAAAAGGAAAAATTAAATTAATTTTTGAATGTTAAGTCAACCTTGCATTCCTGGGATAAAACCTCATATGTGATGTATTATTGAATTTGATTTGCTAATATTTTGTTAAGAATTTCAGATGTACAAAAAAAGAATTTCGGATGTACATTTATGAAGGATATTCGTCTGTTAATGTCTGTCAGATTTTAGTATTACAGGTGTCCTTGTGTCATAAAATTATTTGGACAATAATCTCTTTCTGTATTTTTAAAAAGTTTCCATGAAACTTTGGGGCTATAAGGTATATATACATATATAATTATTAAAACTTCTTGATAAATTATTCTTAAATATTTGATAGATTCATCAGGCATATCTGATCCTGGAGTTATCTTTTGGGAATGCTTTTGACAAATTTAGTTTCTTTAATAGATGTAGGGATATTCAGATTTTTTATTTCTCATGTCAGTTTTTGGAGAAGTTTGTCCATTTCATCTAAATTGTTGAACATTTTGGCAGAAAGTTACTTAGCATTCTTTTTTTTTTTTTTTTTTTTTTTAAAGATTTCATTTATTTATTTGGCAGTGAGGAGAGAGATCACAAGTAGGCAGAAAGGTAGGTGGGGGGGGGCGGTGGCAGGGTAGCAGGCTCCCTGCTGAGCAGAGAACCCAATGTGGGGCTCGATCCCAGGACCCTGGGATCCGAAGGTAGAGGCTTTAACCCACTGAGCCACCCAGGCGCCCCTTATTCTTTTGTTCTTTAATATCTGGGATCTGTGGTGATAATTCATTTTTCATTCCTCATGTTGGAGTTTTCTCTTTTTTCTTTGATCAGTTTAGCCAGAAGTTTGTCAATTTTGTTTATAAGTTCAAAGAAACAACTTTTGGCTTTGTTGATTTTCTGTTATTGATTTCTTTTCTCTTTTGTTGACTTTCTGTCATTAGTATAATTTACTTCTACCTTGAGTTTACTTTGCTCTTTTTTTTTTAGTTTCTTAAGTTTGAATCTTAGATCATTGATTTTAGATTTCTCTTCTAACATAAGTATTTAAAACTATAAATTTTCATGTAAGTGCTACTTTGGTTGTGTCCCACAGTTTTGATATTCTGAATGTTCTTTGTCATTTAGTTTAAAATATTTTCTTTTTTTATTGTTTATTTATTTGAGAAAGAGAGAGAGAGAAAGCATGGGGCAGGGTGGATCAGAGGGAGAAGCAAACTTCCCACTGAGCAGGGAGCCCAATGTGGGGACTCTGATCCTGGGACTCTGGCATCATGACCTAAGCCAAAGGCAGATGCTTAATCAACTGAGCCACCCAGACACCCAAGTTTAAAATATTTTCTAATTTTTTTGTAATTTTATCTTTGATCCATACATTTTTTAGAATTATTTTATTAACCTTTAGATATTTGGTATTTTCTTACTGTATTATTATTACAATCTATTGCATATTTTTGTATGATTTCAGCCTTTTAAAATTGATTGAGATAAGCCATATCTCCCAGGGTATGGTCTACCTTGAAGATTGTACCATGTACACTTAAAAAGGATGTGTGTTCTGCCTTTTTTGCGTGTAGAGTTCTATATCAGTTCAAATTGGTTGATGGTGTTATTTGGATCTTTTATGTTTATACTCACTTTTGTCTAGTTCTGTAAGTTGCTGAGAGACTGCTACTGAAAATATCCTACTCTAACTTGGATTTAGATTTGTCCTTTTAATTTTCTCAGTTTTTGCTTCATATACCTTGGGGCTCTGCTATTTGGTATATATATGTATATAATTATTAGAACTTCTCAATAAGTTATTCTTTTATTTCATTTTGACACATCTCTCTTCATCCCTAGTAATACTCTTTGAACTTATTTTATCTGATATTAAAATAGCCTTCTTTTGCTTACGGTTTGGATGGTAAGATTTTTCCCATACATTTACTTTGGAATTATCTCTATTTTAAAGTTTCTCTCCCTTAAGTAGCATGTGTAGGGTTTGCTTTTTTTAATCTGCTCTGTCAATCTTTGCCTGTTGTTTGGAGAATTTATTAGTATTTACTATAATTAATTATTGATATGGTTGGCTTTAGATCTATTATTGTCTTATATTTTCTTTGTTTTCATTCCTCTCTTCCTTTTTCCTCCTTTATTTTGGATTATTGTTTCGTATCCCATTTTAATATAGCTATTGGCCTTTTTGGCTTTATCTTTTTATATTTTAATGCCCTAGGAATTACAATATACTTACCTAACCTTTCACAGCCTACTTAGAGTTACTGTTGTACTGCTTCACTTAAATTAGAGAAACCTGGCAACCATACAGATCCTTTTTTCCCCCTCTGCTTCGTTACTTAGCCTCCTTATATTATAGTTGCCATATGTATTTATGGCTGCATGCTTTGAAAACCTCACCGTACAATGTTATATTTTATGCTTTCAGTAGGTATATTTTTAAAAAAATAATGATATTTTTTCCATTAATGGAAAAAATGTGATATTTTATGTTTACTTGTGTATTTATTATTTTTGTTCTTCCTTCATTCCTGAAGATGCCACATTTCCTCTTAGCTTTTCAGTATTTACTTTAGCATTTCTTGTACATCAGTCTGCTGAGGATAAACTTGTCTTTGTTTTTCTTCATCTGAGAATCTCTTCATTTTGATTTCATTCCTAAAGAATGGATGTAGAATTCTGAGTAGTCCCTTTTTTCTTTCAGTATTTTAAGGATGTTGTTCCACTGTCTTCACCATTATGATTTCTGATGAGAAACTTGCTAATTTTGAATCTTACTCCCCTCTGTGTAGTATGTCATGTTTCTCTGGTTTTAAGAGTGTTTTGGGTGTGGGTTTTTTGGTTTTGGTTTTCAGAAGTTTAATTTGATGTGTCTAGTCATTGTTTTCTTTGAGTTTAACCTCTTTGACAAATGCTCAGCTTCTTGAATTTGTAAAATTGTCTTTTACCAAATTTGTGATGTCACTGTTTCTTAAATTATTCTGCCCTAATTTCATTCTTCCTTCCAAGATTCCAATGGCAATTACAGTAAAACTTTTGAGGCCATCCCACAAGTCTCTGATTGTTCATTTTTCCTTTTCCCAGTGTTTTTTTTCTCTTAGTTCTTCAGATTTCACACTTTTTAATGTTTCATTTTCAAGTTCACAGACTCTTGTTATCTCCCTTCTCTTAATGAGCTCATCCAGTGAATTTTTTTATTTACACATTATATTGTCCAGTTTTAAATTTTACATTTGGTTCATTTTTAAAATAATTTCTCTTTGTCTTCTGAGGAATTTTTTTTTTGCTAAAGTGTGTTTGCCTTTACTTGATGGAGCATATTTATAGTAGTTGCTTTAAAAGTATTGTTGGGGACACTCAGAGAAGGAAAGTGAAGGGGGGGCATCGGAGGGGGAGACAAACCATGAGAAACAAACTAAGGGTTTTAGAGGGGAGGTGGATAGGGAGGGGATGGGTGAGCCTGGTGATGGGTATTAAGGAGGGCACGTATTGCATGGAGTACTGGTTGTTATACGTAAACAATGAATCTTGGAACACTATGTTAAAAACTCAGGCTATATGCTGACTAACATAACACAATAAAAAAAAATAAAAGTATTGTTGGATAATTGGAACATCTGGATCACCTCAGAGTTGGTACCTCTTGATTATTTCTTCCTTTGAAATTGATCACATTTTCTTGCTTTTTTGCTTTGTAAGAATTTTGGATTGTATCTTGGACATTGTTAATGTTATGTTTTGTAAGCTCTGAGGCTTATTATAATTTGAGAGGGGATTCTGATTTTTCTTGTTTCTTTCAGCTGACAACCCATTAGGTTCAGATGGCAAATTTGGTGTTGCCTTCTGTGGGTGGTACTTTAAATCTCAGTTCAATTCTGAGTCATTACTATTCTGGTAGGGTCTAACGTGTACCTGTGTAGATCTGGACTAAGCCCAAGACCTGTGTGGGTTTGTACACAGAATTAGGGACTCTCTTTTCTCTCATAATTCTCTTTTTCAGGATTTTTTCCACATTCTCCAGCACTCAGGAGCCCCTTTCCTCAATTCCCCTGGCCAGAAAGATAGGGTTTCTCTTAGAGGTTTAACTTCTGGATTGTTGCTGTGATGCAGTGATTGTTTCCTGGCCTTTGGGCAAAGCCGTTAGAGAAAGAGGAAAAAATAATTGAACTGGGAAGTTCACTCTCCTGTGGGTCATTTTTCTAAGTTTAACTCCACTCTGCAAATGCTTTTGTTTGCTTTTGAGAGTCCTCAATTCTTTCTTTTTTCTTTCTTTTCTTTTCTTTTTTCTTCTTGTATTTTGTCCACAGTTCTTAGTTATAAACAGTGGGAGAGATAGGCTGTATTTTAGTTTATGCCACCATACTGGAACCAGAATTCTTTCTCTGACTGCTCTTAAGGTTTTTCTCTTTACCTTTGATTTTTAGTAATCTGACTATGCTGTGCCTAAATAAAGTAAGTGTGTGTGTGTGTGTGTGTGTGTGTGTGTGTTTAGCTTGTGCTTGGTATTCATTGAATTTTTGATATGATGATAATTTTTGTTTAATTTGGCACATTTTGGCCTTTATTTCCTCAAATATTTCAAACTCAGTCATTCTTGTTTCCTTCTGGGAACCCAGTTATATGCATATGAGATTGCTTGATATTTATTTTCTCATGGGTGAAGGGTCAGCAAACATAATTCTGTATAGGACCAAATACCCTAAAGTATTTAGGCTTTAGGACTATTTAACTCATGTTACAGTTTGAAATTGCCCATAAGCAATAAATATGTAAACAGATGAGCATGGCTGTGTTCCGGTATAACTGGAAAAGGTATAGAATGGATTCGAGAATGTTTTGGTGTTAGAAGAATGAAGAAAGAATGATAGGTATAATAGGTGACTAGATTTCAAGTATAGAAATAACAATGCCTTTTTTTTAGGTAGTAAGGAAGAAAGAGCTAGTTTCTCAAGAGTCCATTCTTGGTACCCATCTCTCTAAATTTTCTTCCTTGGTTGTTTCAATCAGTCCTGTGATTTTAGTTACTACCTAATTGTTTTTTATTTCCTGGTGTGTGGTTTATAGTTAAAACCTTTCCCTTAATCTCTAGACCTGTAATTTGAAAAGTCTGCTGCTGGGACTGTCAATCCAGTCTCAAATACATTATGCTTAGTATATTCAAAGGGTCCTCATGAACATGCCATCACTTAACTGCCTCTTTTGCTGTAGGTTAGCTAAATAGAAGTCTAGAGATCTCATCTTCAAATTTGCATTAAGAGATAATGACCTACACCCACTCACCCCTATCTCATTTTTCCAGAAGGCAAGGAGAAATCACATTTCAGTAGGAAAGTAAATTGAGGTTAGGTGAAAAAAGGAGAGTATTTAGAAGTCAGTGTTTAGGGGCACCTGAGTGGCTTAGTTGGTTAATAAGCATCTGCCTTTGATATCAGGGTCCTGGGATCAAGCCCCGCTTTGGGCTCCCAGCTCAACAGGGAGTTTGCTTCTCCCTCTCCCTCTGCTCCCCCCACTCTCTCTCTCTCAAATAAATAAAATCTTAAAAAAAAAAAAAAGAAATCAGTATTTAAAGGGAAAGAAGGAAGATGGTAGCTTAAGGAAGGAGACAAAGAATTATCTTTTGGATAAGAGATGCTGTAGTAGATGTTATTAGTGTCCTAGCCTTATTTCTTTGGCATTTATCTCCATGCTCTGTACTTATGTCTATGACTTTCTGCCTGAGAGCTTTCTTATTGGCCATAGAGACTACTTGGCTTATGGGCAGGGCAAGCCAGAAATGCCAAAGTTAATGCCTTTAGAAAGACTTTCAACCAGTGATGGAGGAGGAGTTAGTGGATAAATACCTCATTTTTCTCATTTTTATTTGGGGTAACTGAGCCATGTTCTATATCATCTACCAGAGTTTTCCAGTAGAATCATGTTCTAGTTGCCCATCAAGGGTAACTGGCTAATCCGCTCTTTACTGGCTGCCTTCCCTTCCCTTCCCTATCTTACTTTTGATCCCTCCATCGGTGTTTTTCCTGGCTCACTTCTCAAAACGGATCCTTTTACATGAATCCTTGAATCAGGTCTGCTTCTGAGGAAACCCAAACCAAGGAAGACACTTTAGCATGATAATAATAAGAAATAAAATTTGTTTAGTACTTATTAAATACCAGGTGTAACTAAGTGCTTTATAATCCAATGGGAAAGGTACTGTTTTCACCCTATTTTACAAATGAGAACTCTGACGTAGAGAGATTAAGTAACTTTCCCAGATCACAGCTAATAAATGACGCAGCCTGCATTTGAACCTAGGCTATTTGTCTCTAAATTCTGTACTCTTAACCTAATAGACTGAAGGAGAAGGACAGGAATAATGAATAAAAGAGAATGAGGATAATTTATGAAGTAAGGCCCATTTAACCAGCAAAGAGGGTTAGGAGATCTAATTTGAACTAAATGAGTTGGGGTGGGATTTTGAAGTGGCTAGAACAGTTGTCAGTTTTTTTGGTAGATGTACCTTTGTTGTCAGAGAACATAACTGTCACTAGACCAGTATTCCAATGATGTCCCTGAACTCTCAGTAGTTATTATTTAGGGTTGTTATGGATTATTAAAAAAAAAAAAAAAGAGTTGGTAAGATACAAATATGGAGTGTGAACAGGTAACTCTCATGAGAAGTAATATATTTACTAAACATTTAAAGGACAGGAAAAGGACCTATTAAAGAAGACTGAGAAAGAATCATCATCAAAGAGAGAAGGAACACTAAAATGAAGGTTGAAGCCAAGAGGTAGGGGGAAGGTATTTAAAGAAATAGACTGACAATACTCATATACAGAAAAATGTGAAGGATAAAAAAATGAAGCTAGGAAATCGAGTAAGCAACAAGGAAGTTTGTGGCATTGAGAAGTCATACATAGGAATTTGATAGTAAGGGATTGAAAAAGTTCAAGACAATTTTTCCCTAAGAAATTTCATGATGAGGAGAAATAGAGAATCATTTAACTTTTTTTCCCCTTCATTTGGAGGGGGCCAGTCGGCTTCTAGGTTTAGAAATCCTCGATAAAAGAGATTCAAGAGTGAACAAAGAGAGGATGTAAGTGGTGGAATGAAATCTTGAGGATGGCGAATGAGATGGGGCCCAGTGTATGAGAAGTATACTTGGATGGAGTAAAGGCCATCTCTTTTGGGATGATGGGAGTTAAAGGAGGAGGAGGTTTCAGAACTAGGTCTCAGGGACACATTTTCAGCCTTTGTATCTTTTATGCTGAATTCTAGATACTTTTTTCTAATCTCTTCAAATTCTCTCTTCATCTGTGTCTGAGATGCCACAAACCTACCTAGTGGGTCTTTACTTTCAGTTATTGTATTTTTCATTTTTCATTTTCATAAAAGTTTGATTTTATTATCTTCCATGTATGCTGTATTCCCCATATTCTACAGATACTTTAAAGCTATCTCTTATTTCTTTAAATTTGGTAAGCATAATTGTGTCTGAAAATTCCACTTGCACTCTGTTTTTGTGTCTGTTGTCTATTTCTGCTGGTTCTCAGAGTGCTTTGTATCTTTGTGTGTGCCTGCTTATTTGACTGATAACTGTTGGTACCCTTGTGGTAGCTCTCTGAGGCCTGGGGTGAACAGGTTGTCCTTAGAAAGTTTTACAGTTGCTTCATGGCTTGAGTTTTTCTCACCCACTTTGGCTATGTGTATCTGCAGTATAAATCTGAATGAGGCATGGTCTAAAGTCTTAACTTTTCAAAGACTTCTCTCCTCACTTTCTACTCCCTCTTTTTGTTAGGCCGCTCTGCCCACTTCCAGGGTGGTTTTATATTTAGAGTTATTATCCCCCATCCCCACTGCTGTATGAAGACTTCTAAATAGATCAAGAGATTGAAGCTATATATAGGAAATCTGTTTGCATCTCTCCCCTGGATTGGTTTGAACTGCTTAAATCTCTTTTCTTGATACTAATTATCAGCCTAGGAAAGAAAATAAAAGTTTTCTACTTAGTAATCAGACTACTGTTCCTCCCTAATTTATTTAGTAATGCTTGTACACAATGATGAGAGTATCATTACATTAATTACACAGGAGAAATAACTCTAGTTTACATAGAAAAGCTTTAGTTTACATACAGTGTTTTATAGATTAGTTGATTTTTTAAAAATTGGTGTTGTATCGAGTGACCTGGATAATTCGCTTATTATTTGTGGATAATTTTGCACTTTCTATAAATGCAGTTAGGTTACGTACAAGTAAAAATGCTTTACTGTTTTCTTTTCCACCATTATGATTTTTATTTCTTCCGTTTAACTTTACTGACTTCCAGATTAAGTAATTTCCAGATTTAGTAATTATCAGATTAATTTTTTCCTGCCTTACGGAAGCATTTCATCACAAGTACTTGTTGAGTTTTATAAAATACTTTTTCTATTTCCATTGAAATGATCATTTTTTTTCCCCTTATTTTGCTATCCTGTTGAGTTACATTGATTGGATTTTGCAGTTTATCCTTTTTATAGGTTGCTGAGCATTGAAATTAATGTTTAGATCAGTGGCTTTTTTCCTGTTATTTTTTAGTTGAGATATAATTCACATACCATGAAACACACCATGTAAAAATATACAAATCAGTAGTTTTTAATATATTGACAAAGTTGTGCAAATAGAACATTTTTCTTCCCCCAAAAAAGAAATCCTATACCCATCGGCAATCACTCTGCTTCTCTTTTCCATCGGCCTCTGGCAACCACTATTTAGCTTCCTGTTTCTATGGATTTATTTAATCTCGACATTTGATATAAATGGAATCATACAATTTGTGACCGTTGGTGGCCTTTCTTTCTTTCACTTAGCATAATATTTTCAAGGTTCATCCATAAAGTGGCATGTGTCTGCTCTGTTTATGACTGAATAATATCCTGTTATATGGATGTACCACATTTTGTTTATCCATTTGTCAGTTGATGAACATTGGGTTGTTTCCACTTTTTGGCTATGGTAGTATCTCTGCGTCTTTGTTCATGGGAGATGTTGGCTTGTGATTTTATTTTGAAATATTCTTTTCAGATTTTGGTATCAGAGTTATGCTAGTCTCATAAAATGAGTTGAGAAGTTTCTTCTTTTTATATTCATTGGAAGAGTTAGTTTAAGATTAAAATTGAAAGAATGTACCAGTGAATTAAGTATTTAGAGGAATTCTCTGGTGAACCCACTGAGCCTGCAGTTTTCTTTGTGGGAAGGTTTTGGTTAGGGATTCAGTTTCTTTAACAGAATATAAGACCATTCAGATACTGTATTTTTTCCTTGTTTGATATTGAGAAGTTACATTTTTCAATGGAATTTGCCCTTGTATTTATTTAAATTGTGAAATTTATGGGCAGCGTCTATAATGATGTCCCCTTTCTTATTTCTCATATGGGTAATTGTGGTGTTTTTGTTTTTGTTTTTTCCTGACCAGTCTTGCTCGAGCAATCTTTCCTTATCAGTCTTTTCAGAGAACCAGTTTTGGTTCCTTGATTTTCTCTACTGAATGTCTGTTTTTTATTTTATTGATATCTGTTCTTACTTTTGTTTCCCTCTTTTTATATTGTTTACCTGCTATTGTTTTTCTAGCTTCTAAAATTGTAAGTCTTTACATTTACTTTTAGAATTTCTTTTTCATTATATGCATTTATGTCTTTGCATAAAGCTATAAATTTTCCTTAAGCACTACTTCAGCTACATTTCACAAGTTTTGATATGTCATATGTCATTTTTATTTTATTGAAAATATTTTCTGAATTCTATTTTAACTTTCTGTTATAGCTCATTGACTCATAGGTTATTTAAAATCTGTTTGTTGGGTTTTCTTTTCTTTTTTAGATTTCCAAACATTTGGGAATATCTTGGTTTTTTCCCTGTGGTCTCTAGTTTAATTTTTCTGTGATCACAATCACAGTCTTCGGAAATTTGTTGAGACAAAATAGCATTCTGTTGTCTAATTTGGTTAATGCTCTATTTGCATTAGAAAAGAATGCATTCTGCAGTTGTTAGGTGTGATTTTTCTAGGTGTGTCATTTAGGTCTAGTTGATTAATCGTGTTTTTTTTTTTTTTTTTTTTTTTTTTTTTTAAAGATTTTATTTATTTATTTGACAGACAGAGAGAGATCACAAGTAGGCAGAGAGGCAGAGAGAGAGGGGGAAGCAGGCTCCCCACTGAGCAGAGAGCCCGATGTGGGGCTCGATCCCAGGACCCTGAGATCATGACCTGAGCCGAAGGCAGAGGCTTTAACCCACTGAGCCACCCAGGCGCCCCGATTAATCGTGTTTTAAATATTTCTTTATCCATGCTGTTTTGTCCTGTACTTGTTCTGCCAATTAGAGAGAAGTATGCCAATTAGAAGTATGTTAAAATCTTCTCTTTTGATTGTGAATTTGTCTTTCTCTTTTTATGTAGCTCAATTTTTCTTCATATGTTTTGAAGTTATGTTATTAGCTGGATTCAGATTTGTGATTGCTAGGTCTTCCCATTGAATTGACCCTGTTAGCACTATGAATTGCTCAGTTCATCTCTAATAATACTTCTAGCCTTAAAAATTAATTTTGTCAAATACTAATATAGCCATACCAACATTTTTTGCAAGACTGGATATATCTGGTGTTCAGGATATATCTTCTCCATTTCTTCTACTTTAGCTCTGTGTCCTTTTATTTAAAATTTTGACATAGCAGTTATTAAAGACCTTCCTTTTGTATCTCTTGTACTATTGGTATATTGACAATGAATTATGTCAGCTTTTGTGGGTGTCAAATATATTATCTTCATTTTTAAAGGGCATTTTTGGTAGGTACATAATTCTAGGTCTATACCTCTCCTTCCCCAGTACTGTTCAACACAGAGAATGGAAGCTATCAAGCTTATTGTTCTTTTGAGTCTATCTTTTTTCTCTTGTTGCTTTTAAGATTTTCTCTTTATCCTTTGTTTCATCAGTTTGTGCCTAGCATTTGGTGTGCCTGTGATTTTCTTTGCATTTTCCTGCTTACATTTCCCTGAATTTTTTATTTGATTTTCTCACATTTGTAAACTTGTCATTAATTATCTGTTCACATGTTGCATTTGTTCCATTATTTTTTCTGTCTTGGATTTCATTTACATGAATATGTGACCAATTAACCAAGTCCTACATGTTTCGTACTCTGTTTTATTCATCTCGTTCTTTTCTCTGTGTTTGAGTTTGGATATTTACCTTTGGCCTATCTGCAAGTCCATGAATCCTGTTTTCCTCTGGTCTATTCTGCTCTTAAAATCATATGACAAGTTCTTGATTTCAGTTATTTTTTAGAAAAGCTACTTGCCTTTTTAAAAACTAGATTCTGTTGAAAATTACATCATTTCATCCTATTTTTCCATCTTTGCGTCTATTTTAAACCCTTGCCTCCTAAGTTCAATATCAATTATCTTGAGTCTGCCTGATTATTTTGCTTCTTGTATATCTCTTAATATATTTATTATGTGCCTAACAGTTATTTTCTTTCAGAGAGTTTTGCTCTTTGTTGTATTAGACAAGTAGGGTGAGGTGTTGATAGTTTCCATCCATTCATGGATTAAGTAGACTCCTCCTTCTCCCGGGATTCTGTCTTCTAAACATTGGGAGACTGGGAAATTGACTCTGTTCTGTTGGTCCAGCCTCCTTATCCTCCAGCATCCCATTGCTAAGCTTTATATCATTGGGGAAACTGCCCATGTTTTTGAGGCTTTTCTAGATTTTCAGTCTCATTCCAGCTAAAGCCCCACTAGTTTCTGGTTTTCTTTAGTAGTGTTCCTTTGTTTAAACTAGGCTCAATTTGACCTCACATGTATCCAAACTTTACATATCTTTAAATATCCCCATGGAAGAAAATGCTAGTGGTCTGAGCTCACCATGGAAGTGCTCTTTCGTCTCTGGAGTTTTGGTTTATCTGGTTCTTAATTACTTCCACAGCATTCTTAGGCTGGTCAAGTTTTTGAAGGAAGAGCAATGGCTTGCTTCTCTCTAGTATCTTATTTTAGGGAAGTGGAAGTCCAGAGTTTATCTTTGCAAAAAGAAAAGACATAATTTTAAGAATGCTTATTTGCATAAGCGTAGTGATATTTTGAACAGTGTTTATCTGCGTTGCATACTAATAGTTATTTTTTTTCCTTTCTCATTGAGCCTGTTTATCAAAGTACACTCTAGACCAGAGGTCAACAGAATTGTGGCACAAAGACCAAATTGGCTTAGTGCCTGTTTTGTATGGCCTGTGAACTAAGAATGGTTTTGACGTTTTTAAAGGTTTAAAAAAAAGTGTTTTGTGGCATATAAAAATTATATGAAACTCAAACTTGAGTGTCCATAAATAGTTTTTAATATAACCATACTTGTCTGTGTGTTGTCTATGTCTGCTATCATGCTATAATGGTTGAGTAGTTGCAACAGAGATCCTATAGCCTACAAAGTGAGAAGTATTTACAGTCTGCCCTTTACAGAAAAAAATTTGCCTATTCCTGCCTTAGACCATAGACTTAGGAATTTTTCATTTCTCATTACTAAGGGAAATTAAACAAAAGATTGAAATCTTATTCCAGAAGTTCTTTGAATTTGGACTTACTAAAACTCCAGTATTTTAGAGTTAAAAGAAATCTCAGAAATAATCTCCTTCATCTTGTCATTTTACAAATGAAGAAACAGATTTGGGATGAGAGACGTTTTTAAATTAAAAATTTTGACTAATTTTTGTTTGTTTTTTTAGAGAACAGACTCAGCAATAACCTGATAGAGAAACAAATGATCTGTATCATGGAACAGCTTACAAAAATTCATTTGTTCTTACATTGCAGGAAAAAATTGGTTTCCTTAAACCATGGTAGCTATTAAAATTTCTTCCTTGGAATTTTTAAAGTAAATATTTTTAAAATAAATATTTAAAGAATGTTAATAGCCTTTGCCTTTTATTAGCACTCATAATTCTTTCAAATCTCATAGGTATGAGGTTCTTTTTGTGAAATGACTAAAAATCCTACAGGATCAATTCCAGACATTTTTCATTTTAAGTTCCTATTTTAAATTGATTTAGGGTTTAAAGTCCTAAATCTTCATAAATTCCAGGGTGAATTGTTAACTGTGTAAAACTGGTTTCTGGAGTTTTTCTTTTATCTGTTCATCTTCAGATATCATGAAAAGTTTATTTAAACTTAGTTTTCAATTAAGCTTTTCCTTTAGTTATATAAGGGGATGTTAGCTTACTGACAAATAGCATTTTTATTTTCTAATGTTGACTATAGATTTTCTTCATAATAACTTCTAACTTATTACTGGCTCTCTTTTAACAACTATCTACTTCTAACAAAACAAGCCAAATTAACAACAACAAAAACCACAGTAAAATCAATTTGTGGGGATTTGGGAGAAACTAATTCTTTATAGTCAGGAATTGGTGGGCTTAAAATTCATTAAACCTTAATGAATTTTAAAATTCATTATATTCATTAAAATTGTTCATTAAAATTGTTATAGCTAATTAAATGCATAGGAAGAAGTATTTTAGGAATATATATTAAAGCCATTTGAACTTTAAAGATGTTCATTAAACAAAGAAACACAATTATTGTTGTATATTTGTGAAAATTCTAGTCTGTGATGACTAGGCTTCAGGAATGTCATTTTATTTGGGTTTATATATTCTGCTTCTCTGAAGATTGGTTTTGAGTGAACCTTGATGTTTTTCTAAATTGTATAGAAGGGGCTAACCTTTTAGGAGTTACATGTTCCTGTTGCTTAAATAACTGATTTCATTTAATGTAAAAGAGAAGTTGTTTTTCTAAAGTATAATGAGAAATACCCATTACTTTTTGTTCATGAAAGTTTTGTTCTTTTTTGATAATTCTTGAACAACCATGATATGTCAGGCACTGATGCAGGTCTTGAAAGTACAGAATTGAAATAGACATTCTTCATGCTCTAGCAATGCTCATAGTTGAATAGACTGTATAAGCAGGTATATCTGTTCATGTGTCGCACATGACACTATTGATCAGTCTCTCTTTACTTTCGTAGCATGCTCTCTGGGGGAAATCTTATCCATGTACATCGTTTTCCACTACCTCCGTTGCACCAAAATCTGCATAAAATCATTTCATGTTTAGCTCCTAAATGGACATGTCTGGCTCACATAGCCTTTAAATGTATCTGAGTATCTATGAATCTAACCTTGGTCCTCTGAGTAATGCTTAAAGCTATAGTTCTGAACTTTGTTCTTTTCTCTCTTTCCTGTGTCCTTCCTCCAGCTTTTTCTTTCTCTCAAGATAGCATTGAGTACTTTGTTCCAGGTACTTTTTAGACTAAGAAGCTAGAGCACAGCCTCTGTACTCTTGGCACTTACAGGTTGGTGAAGGAGTAATGCATTGAATGCATAATCCCATACATAATTACGGTTGTAGATGACACAATGAAAGTGTAAAATGATGTGAGAGTGAATATTAGGGAAATTAACCCAGTCTGGGATATACCTGAATAAGTGACACTTACATTGGGACTTCAGAGATGAATTGTGGTTAGCAAAAGATGTGGAAGGGAATACCAGAAAAAGGGAGAACCTTTGTGAAAGCCCCAAATAGCTTAGCAGGTTCACACAACTAAAAGGATGTCTTTGTGGCTGGAGTATGATGAACAAGTTGGAGGGGGTGCAGAATGAGGCAGGGAGGCTGGCAGAGGTCAGATCTTGGTAGATCTTTGGAACCATGCAGTGCTTTTGGACTCTAACCCAAAAGAATTGAGACTTGAGTAGGGCTTTAGTAGATTTGTGTTTCTACTTTTTTTTTTTTTTTAAAGATTTTTACTTATTTATCTGAGGGAGCATGCGTGCTGATGAGCACATGTGAGCTGGGAGAAGGGCAGAGAGAATCCCAAGCAGACCTGAGGCTCAGCTCATAGCCCCAGGTGAGGCTGTATCTCACAACTGCAAGATCATGACCTGAGCTGACATCAAGAGTCAGATGCTCAACCAACTGAGCCACCCAGGTGCCCCTTCAGATTTGTGTTTTTTAAAAGTTGACTTGGGTTCCTGTGTAAAGAATGGATTGCAGTGGGGCAAACATGGATGTACAGAAATGAGTTAAAAAGCTTTTGCAGTACACCAAGCAAGAAGTGGTGGTAACTTAGATGATTAGAATTGCAGCAATAGAGATGTAGACAGATTCAAGAACTATTTACAAGACATAATTGACAAGATTTTATGATTATTTTGGTTTAGGGAATAAAGCTGAAGGAACTGTCAAACTGAATTTTCATATGCTTGTTCATGTCTATTTTGCTGACATTTTATTATCTTGAACTCAAACGTCTTTAAAATTGAACTGGGGGCATCTGAGTAGGTCAGTTGGTTAAGCAACCAACTCTTAAATTTCCACTCAGGTCATGATCTCAGAGTTGTGAGTTGGAGCCCTGCATTGGGTGTGCTGGACATGGAACCTGCTTAAGATGCTCTGTCTCCCTTTGTCCTTTACCTCTCTAAAAAAATTAAAAATAGGGGCACCTGGGGGGCTCCATCAGTTAAGCATCTGATGCTTTGATTCAGGTCATGATCTCAGGGTCCTGGGATCAAACCCCGTGTTGGGCTTCCTGCTCAATGGGGAGTCTGCTTCTCTCTCTCTATCTGCCTTTCCCCCAGCACATACTCACTCTTTCTCTCTTTCTTACTCTCAAATAAATATATAAAATCTAAAAAAAAAAAAAAAAAAAATAGAGGCAGTGTTTTCCTTTTGGAAACTAATTCTTCCCCTTGACTTCCCTATTTTTGTGAATGACATCCCTACCTCCAAGTGGCCTAGGCTTACAACTTTTGTTTTGGTTACAACTTCTACTGAATTAGTTACCAAGTGTTAAGGACTTGACCTCTAGCATCTAGTGTCTCTTCCTTCCCCTCCTCCTCTTCCTCTTTTCTTTCCCTCTCCTTCCTCTTCCTCCTCCTCCTCAGTAGCATCCTTTTGCTAGATCATTAAATTATGTTTTTCATTCAAGTCTTTGAGCTCCTTGAGGGCAAGAACTGTCTTTTTCATCTTATATTTTTTAGTACCTAATAATGTATACCTCAGTATTAGAGACATACCAAAATATAAAAATAAAATAAAATACATTGTTTTCCCTGATTCTTCTTTCTTCTACTGTAATTCTTATTCTTTGCCACATTTTTTCCATATCTTTCTCAAAATCATTCAGGGGATCCTTCTGCTTAAAGAATAATTTGGTTTTAGGCCTATGAGGTTATGAAAAAACTGGTTGCAGGATATGAGAAGAGTATGAGTTGGGTTCTTTTATAGTGATTTAGTAAAAATTGCTTCCTGTCCCTTTTTATACTGTAGCCCCTGGAACTACGAAGAGTAGATTTTTCTGGGAAAGGAATATACCTGATATTTATTAGCTTCCCCACTGTTGAATAACATTTTAAAAACTCCATTGATGCCATTTGCCTTTTTTAATTTTATAAAAATATTTGCAAAGTTCAATTTTTTGATGATTTAACGTATATATCTTAGCATTCCGGTGTTGTGTTATTATCTCAGTAGCTACATTGTGTGTTAGTATCTTATGTGTGCATGGAGAATATATTGTTCCATAGAAAGTTTGTAGAAGAAATACTCAGATATCTACTTTGGAAGTACCTATTTTTTGTAGCTTTGTATGTCCTAATAATGAACTTTCATAATTCTTTTTTCCACTTTTAGGAATAAGAAAATTTTAAATAAGAAGAAGTTGAAAAGAAAACAGAAGAGCAAATCAAAAGTGAAGACAAGAGGCAAGGTAAAACTGCTGAAAATTTATAGGGAGTAAGGACTTTTTATACAGTAGTTGGGATAAAAATGCCAAGATTAAAAAGGTATAAGTAGCAAACCATTTCATGTCTATTTTTTTTAATTGTAATTTTTAAAGAGTCCCTTAATACTTCTGCTTTTGGGATAAAGAGGGAAATGAAGAACATTCTTTTTTTTTAACCTTGGGGTTTTTTTGTTTTTTTTTTTTTAAGATTTTATTTATTTATTTGACAGAGATCACAAGTAGTCAGAGAGGCAGGCAGAGAGAGAGGAGGAAACAGGCTCCCCACTGAGCAGAGAGCCCGATGAGGTGCTCGATCCCAGGACCCTGAGATCATGACCTGAGCCAAAGGCAGAGGCTTAACCCACTGAGCCACCCAGGCGTCCTGGAGAACATTAATACACTTGTTAAATAGTCATTTGGATTTTCAGTCTCTAACCCTTTTCCACTTTTTGGTGGTATGTGCAAAGTCAGAGTATGGGAATCTTAAAAATCTTTTTTAAGTTCTTTTAAGGTTTCATTTAGTGATGCTCCTAAAAGTGGTAGCATATGATATTGAGGAAGAGGTGGGAATTCAAGATCTTTAATCCTCTTCAATTCTGTCTCTAACTTGGTGCCTTTAGTAATGCATCTTTCTTCTCTTGGCCTCAGGTTTTTTATCTGCTTTTTAGGAGCACCTTGTGATAAGATGATAAAAAAAAAGTTATTCATTTATTCCTAAAACATTTTCTCCCGCTGCCACTCCCTCTGCTTGTGTTCCCTCTCTTGCTGTGTTTCTCTCTGTCAAATAAATTTAAAAAAATATTAAAAAAAAAATCAACAAAACATTAATTGCATACTGACCATGTGAAGGCCTTATGCCAGGTATTTGGAAGAGAAAGATGAGTAAGAAATGTTTTCTGCTTATGATGGGCATATAAAATAATAAGATAGTGTTGTTAGTCTCCCTGCTCTCTATTACTGTTTCTGGACTATTTTTCACTCACCTTTTTATAAAATCTTATTTAAAAATTCTAATGAGCTTCCCCCCCCATGTATTTAAGAATGAGCCTTTCTTTTCAGCAAATGAAATAAGATACCATTTAACTATACCACTTTATTTCCTTGTTTATTGCCCCATAACCTCATTGGCCCCTCTATTTCTCCTCATTCATTAGCCATCTCTTTCATTCAGTTTCTTTCTTACTCAGCTTAGATAGCACAGTCTTTAAAAAAAAAAAATAAAAAGGACTTAATCTCTATTAGTTTCCTATAGCTGCTATAATAAATTGCACAAACTTGATGGCTTTAACAACAGAAAGAATATTCTACAGTTTTAAAAGTCTAAGTCCAAAATGGATCTGGGCTAAAATCAAGGTATTAGTAAATCTATGTTCCTTCTGGAGACTCTATGAGAGACTTCATTTCCTTCCCATTTCCAGCTTCTAGAGTCTGCCTGCATGCTTTGGGTTGTGCTTCTTTACACCTTCAAAGCCAGCAGTGGTTGGTTGACTCCTCTCATGTTACATTACCCTGACATGTTTCCATCGTTACAGCTCCTTCTTTGACTGTCTCACCACCCTTTCTCATTTGTAAGGACCCTTGTGATTACATTGGGCCCACCCAGATAATCCAAAATAAACTCTTCATCTCAAGATCTGTGATTTTTCACATCTGCAGGGTACCTTTTGTCATGTAAGGTGACACATTCCCAGGTTCCAGGGACTAGGGAGAAGATGTTTATGGAGGCCAGTGTTCTGCTTACCACATCTTCCCTTCTCCTGTGTATATTTGTTGCACTCATTTGACAAAATTTAATCCTATACGAATCCAGCTGTTGAGTCTTTGCCTGCAGGTGAGTATTGTGTGCTGCTAAAGGGAGTTAAGGTACCAGAACACATTCATGATCACCAATCTCAAATGGACCTTGCACAGCTAGCCTGTCTTCTTATTTTTTCTGATGAAGTAGAAATTATTTCTATATATATTATTTCAAACCTTTGTCACTCTCCTCAAAGTTGATAAATCCTACTCTCTAACAAATGACTTCACTTTTTTACAGAAGAAATCAAATCCATTACACAGGAAACTTCTTCAGCATCCTGTTACCAAACATGCTGGGTCTTAGGGTAGGATATTTAAAGCAGAATATTTTGAAAGATATTATCAAGGTTTAGAAAATTTCCATCATTCCCAAGCATTTCCTCATCCTTTGCTGCATTCTATCTCTTCCTACAGCTATGGCTCTAGGCAACCACAGATGTACTTTCTGTCATTGTAAATTAGTTTTTATTTTCTAGAATTTCATATAAATGTGATCCTGCAGCATGTACTCTTCTGTATCTGGCTTCTTTCCCTCAGCATAATGATTTTGAGTTGTATCCATGTAGTTGTATATATTAACAGTTCATTCTGTTTTTTTTGCTGATGAGTATCCAATTATGTGGATATATCTTAATTTGTTAACCCATTTACCTGTTGATGTTTCCAGTTTTTAGCTATCAGAAATGAAGCTGCTATGAGTATTTGCGTATTAGTCTTTGCATGGATATATGTTTTTGTTTTTTGGAAGGATAAACACCTAGAAGTGTTTATGAGTAGGTGCTGTTTCCTTCCATGATTTGCTAGAAGATTGATAAGTCTCAAAAGCAACTTACACTGATGGCTAAGATTTATTACAGCCAAAGGTACAGAATAGGCCGCAGGAAAGAGAAATGAATAATATTAGTGGTGTCTAGGGAGTTAAGGCATAGGCTTTCTAATTCCTCCTTGTCTGAGCAAGGAACTTTCCTCCTTGTCAAAGTACACAGGACATATTTTGTCTCTGACAGTGAACTATAAGGATATGTATGGAATGTTTTTATCTAGGAAAGCCCACTTGAGTCTGAGGATATGAGACTTTTATGGGGAGGGTTGGTCATACATAGACATGTCCTGCTTTGCAGTCAACCGTGGTACGTGAAACTCAGGTACACATCATCAGTCTTGATGTTTGTACAAAGCAGTGGAATAAGCCAATAGGCATGGTCCGTTGCTCTGGGTGTATTTTACAAAACCCACCAACATAAAGAAAAGTCTAAAGACCACATTCCTAAGGATTGGCCCACAGTTAGCCCTGGTTCCCTTGAAGAAATACAAGGAATAAAACAGTCATACCTGCATTGTTAAGTCTTTCCTCATGGATGGCATTGTAGATGAATGTTTAACTTGTTAAAAAAGACATTCATACTATTTTCCAGAGTAATTGTTGCATTTTACTATTCCACCAGTAGTCTATGAGAAATGCAGTTGCCTTACATATTTGCAAATGATGGTATTGTTAGCGTTTAAAATTTTAGTCATTCTAAAAACATAGGGGTATTTCACTGTGGTTTTAGTTGCTTTTCTCTAATAACTAATGATGCGAACATCTTTTCATGTGCATTTGGCTATTCATATCTTCTTATTGTGAAATATCTTTCCTATCTTATTTCCCCTTTTTATAATTGTCTTATTGAATTGTCAGTTCTTTATGTACTCCAGATAGAAGTCCTTTGTCAGATATCTGTATTCCAAATAATTCTTCCTGCTCTGTGGCTTGGTTTTTTTTATTTTTATTTTTTTTATTGTTTTTGTATAATGCTTTAGAAGAAAGAAAGTTTTTAAGTTTCACAAATGTAATTGATTACTTTCTTATATATATGATTCATATATTTTGGTTTCTAAGAAATCTTTGTCTATCCCAAGGCCACATAGATTTTTTTTCTATATTTTCTTCTAGAAATTTTATAGTTTTAGCTGCTATATTTAGGCTCATGATACATTTAGAGTTAATTTTTCTGTGTGGAATGAAATAAGAGTTTATGTTCATTTTTTTTCATATTGGTATTCAGTTGATTGGCATTTTTACAAAGACTTCTTTTTTTCTATTGAATTGTCTTAATTAATTTTTAAATTGTACAAAAATTAAGTTGTACAAAAAATATGTTGACCATACTCCTTTGAACCTATTTCTGGAATTTGTTTTTGTTTAATTGATCTATATATCTGTCTTCACACCAGTACCACACTGTTTTCTTTACAGTAGTTTTGAATTCAGGTCATATGTCTTCCAACTTTGGTCTTTTTAAAAAAAGATTGCTTTAGTTACTTTAGGTCCTTTCATTTCTATATAAATTTGAGAATCAGCTTCTCAATTCTATTTTTAAAAGTCTCTAGAATTTTTATTGGGGCTTCATTGAACTTGTAGATTTGAGGAAGAGTTGCTATTTTAATGGTATTAAATCTTCTAATCAATGAACATGGTTTATCTCTATTCACTTTATTTAAGTTTTCCTTAATTTCTCTCAGCAGTGTTATTTTGGTTTTCAGTGTACAGAGCTTGCACGTAATTTTATCAAATTTATTAATTTTGTGGTTTTGATGTTATTATAAATGTTATTATTTAATTTTTTAAAACATTTTGAGATGATCACAGTAATGCAGTTGTAAGAAATAATACAGAGATCCTGTATACTGTTAACTTGTTTTTTCCATTTGCTAAAGTATTGCTTTACTGTGGTAAATATCACAACTAGGAAATCCATATTGATCCAATCTACTGAACTTAATTAGATTTCACCAGTTTTACACGTACTCATTTGTGTTTGTATGCGGATGTATATTTAGTTCTATGCAATTTTATCACATGTGTGGATCTGTGGACAGTTACTACAGTCAATATGTACAAGAATTCCATCACAAGGATGCTTTTTGCTCCTGTGGTACAGCCATAGACCTTCACCCATACTCACCCTCTCCCTAGACTCTGGCATTCACCAATCTATTCTTCATTTCCTTAATTTTTTCATTTCAAGAAGATTATATAAATGTAATCATGGTGATGGGCCTTTGCCACACAGCTTAATTCCCTTGAGATTTATCTCAATTGTTGCATATATCATTAGTTTCTACCTTTTTATTGCTGAGTAAGCATTCCATGGTAAAGATATATCATGATTTGTTTAACCATTCCCCCATTAAAGGAGATTTGAATTGTTTCTCATTTTTGCTTATTTTGAATAAAACTGTTATGAATATTCACATGCTGGTTTTTGAATGAACATGTGTTTTTATTTCTTTGGTAAAAATGTCCAACAGCAAAGTTGCTGGATTGTGCTGTAAGGTGCATATTTAATTTTGTAAGAAATTGCCATACTTTTTTCCAGAGTGGCTGGATCATTTTATATTACCATTAACAATGTATAAGAGATCCAATTTCTCCACATCTTTAACAGCATTCGGTGTTGTTATTATTTTTTATTCTAGCCAGTCTGATAGGTTAGTATTATGTCTCATTTTTTAATTTTTATTTTCCTAATGGCTCACCATAGTGAACTTATTATTTGCCTTCTGTATATCTTCTTCAGTGACATGCCTGTTCATGTCTTTTGCCCATTTTCTAAATTGCATTGCTATTTGTTTGTTTTTTACTGTTGAGTTTTGAAAATTCTTCATATATTCTGCATGCTAGTCTTTTGTCAGATATGCAGATAGTTTCTCCCAGTGTGTAACTTAAATACTGTTATTTTTTAAATTATATTTTCCAATTGTTCATTCTTAGTATATAAATACATTAACTTTTAAAAATACGATCTGGTATCCCTTGACTTTGCTAAATCCAATGTTATTTCTAGTGGCTTTTTTGCAGACATTTTAAAATTCTCTACATATCTTCCACAAATAAATTTGTTTTCTAGTAAGTACTTCTTCCTTTCTAACCATATCTTGTGTTCCTTTTTCTTGGCTTAGGACACTAGCATATCTAGTACAATGTTGAATTATGTTGTTGAGAATAGGTATCTTTGCTTACATCTTAAGGTACAGGTATTCAGTCTATTACTATGTTAGCTGTGGGTATTTCATAGATGTCTTTTATCCAGTTTTGGAAATTGTCTTTTATTCCTAGTTTACTTGTACTTTTTTATCATGAATAGGTGTTTAATTTGTGTTAAATGCTTTTTCCATATTTATTTAGAGTATCGTATGTTTTTTTCTATTGTTTTTGTTAGTATGGGGAATTATACTGATTTCTTTTCCAGTGTTGTTACCAGCCGGTTTTTTTGTTAGATTATGATGTATTATCTTTTTCATGTGTTCTTGGATTTGGATCGCTAATAATTGTTTGTTTTTAATATCTCTGGAAGGCATACTTACATGTTATTGTCAGTTAACTCTGGTATATATTTTTTCTAACAAGAATTATTCCACTTTTTCCTCAATTACTTATGGAACAAGGGTAGAATTTTGAGACCAATGTTTTTGGCACTTGAAGTGTACTTCCTGGACATACTCTAATTTTTGGAACTTGCATTAATAAACTATCTTAAACCAGTTCTGTATAGTTCTAATGTAAATGTTCATCTCAAAAGTATGATTGTGGTCTGATGAATAAAATGCTGGGCCAAAACAGAAATTGACTCTTTAGTTTTAACAATTAAATTACCAAGCATGTGATTTTTAGTATTTATTAAGACTGATAGCTAGGAGAGAGCTTCAGGAAAGCATATGTCCATAATTTGCAGAAATCTAAGTTCCTAACATTACCATTATTTAAATGAGAATGAAATTTTTAAAATTGACCAAAATTTAAAATTTTGGGTTTTCTTTAGTTCTGATTTCTGTTTAAGTCCCTAAATCTACTTTTTAAAGAAATCAAAATGTAATTTAACATTTGTAGTAGGTCATTGAGACACTGTAATACATCTCATGTCCCTTAGGAAAGCAATAAATTAATATCCTGTGATAACTACAACAGTTAAGCTTTGTTGACTCTATTCCTATCATGGGATAAAAGGGCATTCCTGTTAGATTCTTTGCCACTCTCCATCCCTTGTCAGTTTGGCTATTGCTGTGTTACTTAGAAAGTAGTGAAGTATAGAAGAAAGGGTACTTACTATAAGTTGAGTTGGTAGACTTAGATTATCTTTGCTGTGTCACATATTTGACTTCTGCAAGTCATCTAGCATGTCTAATCTTTAATTTTTTATTTAAAATGAGAATTGGTGATTATGGAAAAGAAGATGAAACTGAAATATTCTATCTTCTATTTCAGTCTGAAAACTTGGAGAATACAGTAATCATACCAGATATCAAACTACATAGCAATCCTTCTGCATTCAATATTTATTGTAATGTACGCCATTGCGTTCTGGAATGGCAGAAAAAGGAAACATCGTTGGCAGCTGCATCTAAGAACTCTGTGCAGAGTGGAGAGTCAGATAGTGATGAAGAGGAGGAATCCAAAGAGCCCCCAGTCAAGCTTCCAAAGGTAAGTCACTAAGTTCCACTTGGATGGATAACCTACAGGTAGTCAGCTATAATACAAATATTTGCATAGCTAAAATACCTTTTTATAAAATTGTGCAGTAAAAATTAACAGGGTTTATGGGTAAAAACAGGTTTGGGGCAGACCAAGAAAACTATGCAATTTTATGATTGGAGTGCTAACAAAGTCAATAATTGGTAACTCAGTGGTGAGTACTTGGACAGCCCAGGAAGAAAGATCAAGGGCTTTTAAAAATGTACAAAAGCAGTAAAGTGGAATTGATGGCTTATAATCCTTGAGCAATTGCAGAAAGAAGTGGAGCTCTGAGCCTGTGGGCTGCCATTAAGCTAGGCATAAGCAGAACTGCAAACTACCACAAGCCAAGAGCCATAGAAAGCTGGGAGTGTTCCCTTCTAGGAAGGGAATCTGGGGTACAGGTATGCATTTTTATTTTTCTTGAAGTAGAACCAGAAGGGTTCCTGGCTGTGCAGCTGCTGGGCTGAGAGCTTTTGCCTTTTCTGCCCAAGGATATAATTGTACCCTTGCTACTTTGGCTCCCTTTGCGTATGAAAAAAAATTTCATATTGAAGCAATAAGACTTCTACATTGTTCTGATATTATTCCCTGTTTAGCAGAGACTGGTAAGCTAATTGGTATTATGAAAACGTGTATGATAGTAGAATAGGTTATTCTTAAGGTACTCCCTTCTATTTAGGTATTAATATATTTCAAGACTGTATTGTTATTTTATATATAGTATTTTTTCTATATTGTGGGTATAGTTTGTATTTCTAACAAAAGACATATAGACATATTTTTAAAAAGGTACCTTTATCAAAAAAAAGGTACCTTTATCATAAATGATTTATGCATATTGCCTTTTTAAATATAGACATTTTAAAATGATTTCTTTTATCATAAATGATTCAAGTCTATTGCCTTTTTACTAAACTGATACCTTAAACCTATGCCTTGAAAACTTTCTTACACACACCCAGAGGAGCTATCATGCAAATATTTTGGTACTTGAAAATAGCAGCCAAGATAGAAAGTATGTTCCTGATCTGATTTTTTTTGTGGTGGAGGGCCCATTTCATGGTGGCTATTTCTAAGTGCACCACTGTCCTTAATTACTGTCAGGTTCTTCTCACCTTACGCTCAGCGGATGACTTGCTTCCTGTTTCATAGAGTAAGAGGTTTTGTGAACTTCCTCCGCCTTTTAGTCAACCATCTTCAAATATCCTTCTCTTGGGACTCTTCTTCCTTTAAGTCCCTTTCTCTCCAGCGTCCTTAAGTGTACCTTTTCTGCTACTTCCTTTCTTCTACTTAAAATAAGCAAGCTGATCTTTTCCATGTAAGTTCCTCTAGGTAGAGAGTTTTGCATCGGATACTGACACATCAGGAAATAGAGTACAGTGATTAAGAACATGGGCAGTGATGTCAAACTGTCAGGCTGAAACACTCACCATTAAAAGTACTAGCTCTGAGGTGCTGGGAAAGTTACTTGACTTATGTGTGCCTCAGTTTTGTCAGCTGTGAAATGGAGATAACATCTTCCTCATAAAGTTGTAGTGAGGATTCAGTGAGTTAATAAATGTCATAGTTATAAATAAGTAGTTAAAAGTATCAGGTTAGATACAAACAAGTTGTGTAGATTCAAATGAATTTGAGTTTCTTTTCAAGGAACTCTTCAATCCATTAATGAATATGTCCAAGGAAATCAAACTTCTGGACAATCTGTGAGATCATGTGACAAGTGAGAGAGGAAGAAGTGCTGAGATGTTTTTATGCAAAGGCATTCAGAATGCTATGGGGTTTGGGCGTGGGTGGGGATTGAAACTCCCAGGTCATGAGTTTGGCAGCCATTTGCATGACATGAAGGACTGACTGCGGAAGAGATGAGGCCTTCAGGGCTTGAGGTGATGGGAATTTGAGGGCAGGTGAAAAACGTTAGCATTTTTCTTTTCCTTTTGACCATTTCTGCTCCAGATGCTACTCTTTTCCATCAGTTCCTTTTCTTTACAATTGTTCCTCTCTTGTTCCTCCTGTATATGTGGCTATTGCTTTCCTTCTTTTCACTGAGGTTTTTTTCCTCTCCTATTCCTTTTCTCTTGCATAATTAAGATAGTCTTTATGTGTTATTGAAGTATCACTTTAATGCAATTTTATTTTCTTGAATTTTAAAAGTTAAGTTGAATTTGATTATTATATGGACCTTGGTTTTCAGTTTCTTTGCCTTTCGTTTTTTGTAGTCAGCAATCATTGATATTTTAAAAAGAACTTTCTTAGCCCCACCTAAATGCTTCATATTAAGTTTTTTACCTAAAACACAGATTTTAGGGGTGCCTGGGTGGCTCAGTTGGTTAAGCATCTGCCTTTGGCTCTGGTCATGATTCCGAGACTCTGTAATTGAGCCCCATATTGGGCTCCCTGCTCAGTGGGGAGCCTGCTTCACTCTGCCTCTCCCCCACTCATGCTTTCTTTCTTTCTCAGATAAATAAATAAAATCTTAAAGAACAATAAACAAAACACAGTTTTTACCCACCTCAAACCATCTTTCACTGTCTGATTTCCAGATCCTCCAAAGTGTTCCAACCTGTGTAACTACATAATTTTTAATAGTTATTTTTAGGATTCATACTTCACTTTCAGTCTCATTTGATGCTAGTCATTCCACATATTTTGTTAAAAGATACAGACTTAGACTTATTTGTTTACTTCTTAAGTTAATTTACTTCTAAATTCTTTTTTGAGTTACAGCAAGCTTTATATTAGGCCCTGAAAACGAAATGATGAGACATAGCCCCTACCTACCCTCAAGAAAGTTGTGTCTGGTAAGGATAGCAGGCAAGTCTAGTTAGTGACTTAAGGCTTACTAGGGACGTGATAGGTGTGGTGCAACTGAGTGGGGTAAGGCAGCTCTGACTGCAGATGCACGTACAGGCAGAGGGAACAGCATCATCATGAAAGTACAGGTGCTCTGTTCTTGGCCAGAGTGGAGTAGCTGAGTAGGGTGAGAGTAGAAAGCAGCAGCTACATTGTAGGACCTTCTGTGTCCTGCAGCCATTTTCAGATTTTGTCTTATGATTTGGAAATATTGAAGATTTAAGCAAGAGAGTTTGATCAGATTTGTATTTAGTAAGACAGATCACTGAAGGGTACTAGTAGGTGCTAGTAAGACAGATCACTGGAGGGTGGTGAGATTAGAGCAGAAGAGCTAATTAGCAGCTATTATAGTTGTCCACAAAGGATGATTGATGGTTGGAATGAGGGTAGTGGAAGTGTTTGGCATATGGGAAGTGTATGACAGGAATTAGTAGTTGGTTGATTGTGAAGGCTGACAGGGAAGGTGAAATCTAAATGTATTTCTGAAGTTTCTAGGGGCAGTGCTATTTACTGCAAGAGGGAGAACTGGAGGAGAAACACTGCTTTGCTGGAATGATGATGATGTTTTGTTCTGGTCACATTGAGTGAGGTGTCCCATGTACACTAGATAGGACTGAAGTTCCAAAGAACTTTTAGTTCCAAAGAACTTTTAGTTCCAAAGAAGCTAGTTCTCAGCTAAAAGTAGAGATTTGGGAGCTATTATAGTGTGGGGGAAGAAATTCTGTTAGAGATAGGATGGGAGTGGGATTAAGAACATTGCTTAAACATTGTTAGCTTTGAAAAGTTGTAAGAACACTTCTTTTGGGTATGAAGAGAAGGGAAGAAGATGGTGGTAGTCATTGATAAATTTGCATGTCAGAGGATAGGAACTTAGATATTTCACACCCAGACCTTCTGGGAGGCAGAATTTTTCTTCCTCTTTTTGCCCTCCTCCTCCTCTACTGCCTCTGCTGCTGCTCTTCCTCCACTCTGTCTTTCGCTGCCTTCTAGATTTTTATTCTTTATTTGTAAATGTCATTGCTACCAAATATTTGCTTTATATAAAAAATTCTGAAAGTCAATACACTGTCTTCTGTGGTACTTTTGGTTTCCTCTTCAGCTTTTTCAAATGTATTCTAGAAGTATTAGAATGGATTCTAGGACTTTAAAAACAATTTTTAACTTATAGTTGACATAGAATGGTATACTGGTTTCAGGTATCAAGCATAGAGACAATTCTGTACATTTCAAAATGCTCACCATGGTAAGTGTAGTCATCATCTGTCACCACACAATATTATTACAATATTATTAACTATATTCTCTATGCTATACTTTTCATCTCCAGGACTTATTTATTTTTTAACTGGAAGTTTGTACTTCCTAATCCCCTTCCTCTATTTTGCCCATCCCCTACCCCCTCCCTTTAAGACCTTTTAATAGAACAAGATACAGTTTCTAATCACAAAGAATTTATTATTGCATCTAAATGTAACTAAACTTTTATGTTCGTACTTGTTGGTGAAATAATAAAATCACTTTTGGAAATAATATGATTTGAGGAGAGCAAAAATCAAACCTTGAAAGACTCATTGTGTCATTTTTCTCTGGCCAAGCAAATTTTTATCTTATTTTTCCCAGCAGTGACATTGGACTGGCTGTATCACATAGTTATTTGAGTTTATGTCCCTTCAAGTATAAAGAGAGCCTTCAGGATTTAATTATTTGAAAGCAACTGTAAAGAAAAAGTTCAGCAAATATATAAAAGACTATTTTCTGAAGAGAAGTGGAAGACTGTGTTGGGTAGTTATGGTTTATCATTGAAAGTATTGAAGCTTAAGGGCACCTGGTTGGCTCAGTTGTTTAAGTGGCTGGCTTTGGCTCAGGTCATGATCCCAGCGTCCTGGGATCGAGTGCCGCGGCAGGCTCCTTGCTCAGCAGGGGGTCTGCTTCTCTCTCTCCCTCTCCTTCTGTGTGTGCTTTCTCTCTGGCTCTCACTCTTTCTCAAATGGATAAATAAAATTAAAAAAAAAAAAAAAAAGATAGGCCTCAGTGTGTAAAGTGCAATTTCAAAGTTCATACATATGGTAAAATACTCTCAGCAAAACCTCAGGGGGAAACACTTCACAACATCTTTTGTTTCTCAGCTCAATAATTCAAAGCTAGATATGTTGGAAAACTCGAGGTTGATTTTTATTTTGTTATATATTGAAAACATCATCATTCTGGAAATGAAGTAGTTTTCCCTCTTATTAAAAAATTTTTTTGTGAAGTAAGATACAGATGAGTAGTGAGAATCTACACTGGTTAGCCTAGACAGATGGATCATTTCTCTCTCCTGATCATTTGACTAACATTTTATGGGCATGTCTCACCAAAACCAGCCAGTGTTCTATTCCTGAGCAGCATTCCTGAGTTCCTTACTGTCATACATTTGTTCTTACACTCTGAAGTTACCAGAGAGACAACTCAGGAACTTGTTCAGTAAGTAGCCTTACTCTTTCTAGTAAGGTTCAATATTTTCTCTGTTACTATAGGAATTTTATATAAATAAACCCTAGGTAAAGATGTATCTGTGATGATTCTCCTTTGGATTTTGAGAAGTCACAATTGGTAGCAGTAGAGTAAGCATTCTTGAAGACTGAAAGGATACAGTAGTCTCCCATTGGCCTGAGAACAGAGTGTAACATTTTGTGTTTAGGAGATCTTTGAGTTCAGATTCATTTCCTGTAAAGTACCTAAGCAGATAGAAATCTTGAACAGCATGTTTTTATTTTTTTAGTCTATTCCAGGAAAAGAAACTGTATCAGCTGGAAAATTCTCACTGATTAGTGCATTTAATCAATTGAAACTTTATATAAGCAACTTCTGTAATCTTAGCTACAACTTAGTCTGCTAGGATATTAGATAACTTCTCTAAAAAGACAGTCCTGCTAGTTATTTTGACTTCTCAGTCATATCTGTATTCTTCAGAAACTTTGCAAATGATAATCAAAACTGCAACTGACTTGCCTGCCACTGCTTTGACCGTTGTCTGGAAAATATATTTCTGAGTTGCAGTGGTTTTTAGCACACAACTGAGAGAGCAATTAAACAAATACTTATTATATGCCTATCATGTGTCAGGCACTGGGCTAGCTGTGAGAGATACTAATCTATTTCAGGCATGCTTATTATCTATTAGGAGACTACAATTTAGTTAGGAAAAAGGAAACAAAAACAGCTACACTATAATATAATAAAATGCTATAACAAGTCTCGACTAGGTAAGAGTAATGTACAAGGCTCATTTATCCTCTTAGAGTATAAATTCTTAGAAGACAGGGACTAATGTAATGTATATCTTCATATCTCCTCTTACTTGCCAAAGTAAGTGCTTAAGGAATATTTATGTAATATGTGATTAATGCACAGGTCTCAGCGTAGAGAATATTCTTCTGCTGTTATGTCCAACAGAATTAATGCTTTGATGCATTTCTACCAATTAGTCTTGTTTTAACTTTTCTGTTACTTCTCCAAGTAATTTAACACTTTTGAAAAGATCTTCTACATCTCTTTCTCAAAATATTGTCACTGACTGAGAAATGGGATTTCATTGTTTGTTTTTCTGTCAGTCCTCTGGAGTTATCTCCTAATACCAGGTCATCACATTTCTCTCTGAAACTTAAGCTGCAATTTTCTCTATCTTTTGCTAGATGCTGAGTCAGATTTTTCCTTGGTCCTGATGAGGAATGATAAGATAATTAAAGTAAAAATAGTAATGAGCTTTTAAGTAGGCAGTTTTTAATTCTTTTGTGATAAACCTTACAAGAAGAAGGGACACCATTAATAAATAATAATATGATTGTACCATTATAGAAGCGCTAAGATGAAAACCTCCTTTTTAAATCTCTTCATTGTGTGAGTTATGTTGACTTTTTTTCTGGTCATAAGTAACAATCGACATGACTTTTAATGAAAGAATGCTGATTTTTACTTGAGTATGGCCAAATGAACTTTAAATTAATAGTTTATTTTTTCTGAGTGAATGTAACCTAGTATCTAGCGCACTTCTACAATTTTCTTATCACTTCCTTAAGCTATAACTACTTTAAAAATAGTGCCATTGTTTTTTAACCTTCCATATAACTAGATGGTTTTCTGAATCTTGAAATTAAATGTCATGTTTGGTTGCATTTTTTTGTTTTTTTTTTTAATGTATTTCTTTTTGTTTTTGCCTTTTAAATATGGCAGCATTAATCATTTGTGGTGGAAATAAGCTGTACTGGTTCAACAGCCTGGGAAGTGTTATTAGCTTACCTTATCACAAGGTACATATATATATGTGTGTGTGTGTGTGTATGTGTATATATATATATATATATATATATTTTTTTTTTTTTTTTCATCTTAACAGATCATTGAGGTTGGACTTTGTGAAGTTTTTGAATTGATCAAGGAAACGCGATTTTCTCATCCATCCCTATGCCTCAGGAGTCTCCAGGCCCTGCTTAATGTACTTCAGGGTCAGCAGCCAGAAGGCCTCCAGTCAGAGCCACCCGAGGTCCTAGGTAAGAGCTGAGGGGGCATTAAATGAAATCTTTAAATGTAAATAGCTTCTCTTAATGAAGCATATACAGCAGCCCGTAATGCAGTTTTGTTTTTGTTTTTTTTTTTTAATTATGGTATTAAAACAGCAGGGGTATAAATTTTAAGGTATTTTGCTGTGTGCTACTAGAGTTATAGTTTTAAGACTTACAATTCGTGCACAGACATTTCTTGATTATTGTGATGATGAGGAAAAAGCAAAATATAAATCCTTGGAACCCAGAAATGATTCCAGGCCTTATAGTCGCTATTAGCTTAATCGTTCTCGTTAAACCTCAGGCCAAAATAGTGAATATTGACTTTCTCTAACTTTATGTGTTAGTCTGGGTAGTTAAAAAAGTGGGAAGAGAGGAAACAAACGCTACTAACCCAAAACAGCACATCTGGTTTCCCAAGAGAGGGCATTTCTTTTGTATTCATTGTAGATAAAAATCTATTTTTGTTATAGATAATGCTTTTAAATTAGTTGCAACTTCCAATAAGTAAATATGTTTGCTTTTTGTAAAATGTATTTGGATTTTATGAATGCATGCCTTTTGTGTTACTGATACAGGTTCAACACATAATCCAGGAAGCAAGTTAGGAGCTCTTGAGGAATAGAAATAGAGGTGGAAGCATAAGTTTGAAATCAGCTATTGCTTTTCTCTGATGCTAACCATGGGCCTTGAAAGTCTAGATTTTTCTAAATCTCAAGCATTAGTTCATATCAGAATCACGTGGATCCTATCTGTGGAGTTTCTGATGCAATAGATTCAGCATGGGGCACAAAAATTTGCATTTAGAATACATTTCTGGGTGATGTGCTAGTGCAGCTCACCTAGGGATCACACCAACGGTCTAGACTGGAGTTTGATCTTTCTTTTCTACTTGGTTCTTTGGTGTTTATTAGACCCACATGTGAGAACCTAATTACGTGTCATGTTGGTTTTGTTTTGGTGGTGGTTTTTTTTTGGAGGGGAGGGAATCACATGGTGATTAGTTTTTGTGTTTGATTTTTTTGTTTGGCTTAGTGGAGGAGGGGAGTGCTTGCCAGGAAAACAAGCTGAAGATTTAAAAAAAAACTACCCTCCCCCACCCCATGTTATTAAATAGTGCTACTAAATAAAAGCTGTCATATGGTGAGAAGAAGGCATCTTGTTGATTATTGTTATGGTAACACCAGTGATCATATTACTATTGTGATGCATTACTTGGCATCACAGCATCTTACTAACACTTTATTTAACTGATTTTTTTTTTTTTAAGAATTTTTTTGCTGGTCTTAGCTCTGTCTTGTCAATTAACAAATATTACTATTGTGATGCATTACTTGGCATCACAGCATCTTACTAACACTTTATTTATTTAAATGATTTTTTTTTTAAGAATTTTTTTGCTGGTCTTAGCTCTCTCTTGTCAATTAACAAATAATTGAAATATTTAAAATATCCACTAAAACATGTATATCCAATTATTACTTTGAATAGCATGCTAATCATTTCTATTTCCTAGATCTTCTGGCATATCGTTGTCTTTTATCAGTTGTGAAACATCTTGTTTTGTATCCCGTCTATATATAAATACTCCCTTTCCTTTATTCTTTTCAAAATAGATCTTGTTCATAATACTGTTTTTGAAATTATAATGTGTGCTTTTAGCTTAATCATCTTCTATCAAAACTTTGACCTGATTAATTTGTCTGTTTTTTGTTTTTTTCTTGTTAAGAGTTTCAGATGCTGCCATGCTTCTTTGGTCTCTCTTATCTTTTCAGTGTTTACTTCTGGTCTCTTCACCACTTTGACTTATTTTTCTATTGAGGGATTTACCATCACTTTATATTTCTTACTTTGTTTAATTAGATCAAAGACGTAATTTGGCTTTTTAAACCTAAGTTTTTATTGAAATCTGTCTCTGTTTTTTCCTCTGATCTAATAGCATAATCACATTAATACACTTTGGTTTTTCTTTCATGTTATTCATGAAAATATAGGTATATATGAATCACTCTTACTGTCAGGGTAGCTTGATTATTATACACCAAGCTTCTTCTCTTAGCAAATGGATTTTGATTTAGAAATTGTCTAGTTAAAAAAAAAAAATCATTCTTCTTATATCTATTTTAATGTTCATTTTAAGTTTGGAATGTATGTTCTTAAGTATTCACGTAAATGTATCTCTTATGTTTTGTGCAAGGAGCTTATAATTCAGGGGTGATCAATACAGACATTGTTGCTGTTATGGGACTTAGCATCAGACAGACACGTGTTATTTCAGATATGGGTAAATAGTATGGGGGATATAGAGGGAATTCTGGAAGTCTATAACATGCTTCCTTGAAATGTGACATTGGAGATTTGAAGGACAAGTAGGAAGAAGCTAACTATGTTTCTAGGCAGAAAGGACAGCGTGCAGTAAGTCTCTGAGACAGGAAGGAGCATGATTGAACAAAGACTGTCTGGCTAGAATGTGGAGAGTGATGTGAAGGAGAAATTTGCCATAGGTGAGGAGGGAGGCAGGGACTAGACCATGTGGAACTTCATAGGCCGTGTTAAAGGAGCCTGGTGGCTATTGTTCTAGGAGAAATGGAAAGTCACTCACTGTCTCCTCATGCTTAAAAAAAAGTTATTTATTTTATAGCACTTGCACTGTGCTCTTCCACTTGAATCTAACTTTTTTGATGACAGGTATTCTTTGTCATGTTTGCCAAAATACTATCGTAACTGAGAATAGTTGGGTTTTTTTTAAGATTTTATTTATTTATTTGACAGAGAGAGATCACAAGTAGGCAGAGAGGCAGGCAGAGAGAGAATGGGAAGCAAGGTCCCCACTGAGCAGAGAGCCCGATGTGGGGCTCAATCCCAGGACCCTGAGATGAAGGCAGAGGCTTTAACCCGCTGAGCCCCCCAGGCACCCGGAGAATAGTTTCTCATGTACAGAAAGAATTCAGTAAACATTTTCTGAGTAGTTAAAAGATGAAGGGGCAGAAGGATAATGATGGAAGGAAGGATGGACAAAAGGAGATAGGAGAGATGAAAAGGTGAGGGGAAAGAAGAATAGTTGGGAGCAAAGGGTGAAGGGAAGGAAAGACTGAAGGATGTACAGGCAAGTGAAGAAAGGGAGGGAGAACAGAAAGAAGGAAGAGGAGCAGGAATGAACTAAGAAAGGAGTGAACAGATTTTAAATAAAAAACCAGATGTTTGGTTTAAAAAATCTCTTTGGCTATAAAGGGGCAAAGTGAAGGTAGGAGCTAATTTAGGAACACTTTGTAGTCGATTCCAAGGTGGTGATAGCATGGATTGGGAGGATGGTTGTGAGATGGAGCAAATGAAAGCATTAGGAAGCAAAAGTGACGGGTTTAACTGGGATGAGAGACACAGGAGATGAGGAAGAGACAGAAGAAGGCTAGCTTTCTGTGAGTTAACGAATAAACCACACATGGCCTTTTAGTTTTCAGAGAGTTGCAGTACATGAATTCTTTCCCGTAGTCTCTTTTTCTCCTCTCCCTTTCTTCATCTTCACCAATTTTGTAGCCTTTTTCTGACTGTTTCTTTTTCTTTCTGTCCTGAGTCCTCACTCTATATGGATTTTCAAATTCCCCTTCCCTTCTGCAGAAGAAATACCTGGAAGTCTTTGATTTAATCTTGGGCAGACTTCAGGGAATTTTGTATGGAAACTTCTCGTGGCCATAGAATGTTCAGATGTTACTTTACCATCTTCGCCACTAAATGGCTTTATCATTTAGGGAAAATCTTTTTTACCTCCCTGTCTCAATTTCATTGTCTATTAAAGGGGGAGGATATATGTCCTATTGACTAGGAGGTCTAGGGTATAAAATGAATTACATACTCTCTTTATAAATACAAATGTAAATTGCTATTATGTTAGCAATAAAGCAACTTTACATTAAAACAAATTATAGCAGGTATTTTATGTGTTCTGTTGTTTTACAAATACATAATTTTCTGGATACTTATTAACATCTAAAGAAGCTTGTATTCTTCCCACTCTAAAAGGTAAAATAAGTGCAGTGAGTAGTCTGTTATTTGAGAGGATATTTCTTGAATGTGTCAATGCCTCAAAACAGGTTTCTTTTAAACAACCTGGGATAGATTCTATTTTTTTATTTACAAAAATAAAGGGTTGAACTAAATGTTCAAGGTCATTTTTTTATAAAAATTCTAACTTTGCGGGGGAAAGGATAACTAGAAAGGAACTAATGCAAAGTAGGTGTTCCAGGTGCCTTCAATATTTTCTTTTATAATGAAGCAAGGTATAAGTAAATAAACAGATGCATGAAGTGTTCTGTGTTGAATGAAAGTAATTGAGTTTTATTTTATCCACAGAGTCTCTCTTCCAGCTCCTTTTGGAAATCACTGTTCGAAGTACAGGAATGAATGACAGCACAGGCCAGTCTCTGACAGCACTTTCCTGTGCTTGCCTCTTTAGCCTGGTGGCTTCTTGGGGAGAAACAGGAAGGACGCTTCAGGCCATCTCTGCTATCCTCACCAACAATGGCAGCCATGCTTGCCAAACAATACAGGTATTTCATTGATAGCTGCTTAGAAGGTTATAAGATGCCAAGTTGGAATTTCACCTTAATTGTCAGTAGGAGTCCCCGGCTTTTTCTCACTCATTATAGTTATTCGAGCTGTCCAGGGTTGATATATAAGAAATCCACGGCATATCTAAAGGTAATAAATGAAATTTGCCAAATGAAATTTGGCAAAAACTGAAATCTTTAAGCCGGTCTTTGTGTCAGCACCCCAGCCACCTCTTCTTTTGCATTGTCGTGTTCTCTGCCCTCGCCCACCTCCCATCTTGCCCAGAATTTTTAAGTATTTTAACTAACCCCTGCATTATTCAAGGATCAAATGAAGTTTTTTGTTTTGGTTTGGTTTGTTTTTTATTTATCTGACAGAGAGAGAGAGTGAGCGCGCGCAAGTAGGCAGAGCGGCAGGCAGAGGGAGAGGGAGAAGCAGGCTCTCCGAGGAGCAAAGAGCCCGATGCAGGTCTCAATCCCAGGACCCTGGGATTATGACCTGAGGCAAAGGCAGCTGCTTAACTCGATGAGCCACACAGGTGCCCCTCAAACGTAGTTTTTTAATGAGTTGATTTGTTTCTGAGCTGCTGCTGCTTTACAAAGAACATTTTAAGTTTTAATATCTGATTGTGGAATAAGCTCTTTATTGTTGTTAGTAGTGGGAAATATAATTCTCCTTAATGCAAACTTGATTTAATTCCTTTGGTTGTTCTGGAAATTGAGTAAGAAGTTACAGTTTTAAGTCTCTGTTAACGTGCTCTTTACTAGACCCTTGGACAGCCTCCAGAACAGATGGAAGGGCTGCTTCAATCCTGTTATTCGCAGCCAAAGATAGCAGAAAGGGTATGTGGGTCATTTTCTTAGGTTTAATTCAGCAATATTGAACTCTCCTTGTCAAACACGAGCAATCCCCTTATTCTAGATTTCTGTTCTTATTCTTTTCCCTCTTTCTGCCCTGCCTGAAATCTTCTTTTTCCTGTTTATCATCCTTAATTATTTTGAAGTTCCTTTAATGCAGTGGTGTTCAAAACTGTTCTGCAGCTGTGCTTTGAGGTTTGGCAAAATTGTAATTTAAATACATGCTTAAAATACACAAATTTAGAATACACAAAATACCGAATTTTTAAAATATAGTGCCCATAAAAATATGAGCTTATTAGGCATTGTGTGATTTATTTTTGTGTATAAACCCATCTCAGAGGATATGAGTGAAGTCTAAATGATGAGTTGAATTGGCCAGTCCAGAGACAGGAGGTGTTAGTGTTGAGAATGTGGAGGGAGCATGTTCTTGGTATCAATGGGCTAAGGCAGGGAGGTAAGAGTAAGAGAGGAATACTGAAGGCTGAAAGGAGTTTAGTATAGTTATAGTATTGAGAGCTTTCAACTAACAGAGACAGGACTTGCATGTATATCTGTCTGACTCTAGTATTATGCTTAATATGCACGGGTCTGTGCACAATACTAGATCTCCTGAATCAAAGCTGAGGTTCTCTATAGACCTGCCCCATCCCTGCGTCCCTGTCTCCAGCCCAGACACTGTATTAAAGCCTGTTATCTCAACATGACTTAGAGTGTTCCTTATGATTTGGCCTCATTCCACCAACCACTTCATTTCACAGAACTGTCTTGGCCAGGCTATGGGTGGAGAGACAAAAGTCTTCCCCCAAAATATATAACTCTAATATATCAAATTCTTTTGGGATTCAAATGCATATTACTTATCTTGTTCCAAAAAGCTTAAGCTGAGAATTTAAAGTAAGACAGGGATGAGAGTACCATGAGGTACCTTACTGAAGGAGACTAAAATCCTTTTTAGAGGAATGAACTCCAAGCTTCAGAGGCTTCCCACAGACAAAACACATCTGAGCTCACAAACAGAAAGCACATAGAAAAAAAGCACATTCATTTAGAATTAGTAGAAACAAATATAGCAGAGTTGGTCCTGCCCAGTCTATATGTATTGAAATTATTTGAAATAGAATATAAAATAAATACATTTAATATAGTTAAATTAATAAAAGTATCACAAGTATGATTAAGGAATAAGAATATAAAAACAAATCAGAAGGATCAGAAAACCAAACTGAACTCCTGGAAATAAAAAAACCAAATAATTACAATATGAAATTAAAGATGAGTTAACCATTGGATATAAAAGAGGAAGAAATTATTCAGAATGTAGCACAGAGAGACAGAAAAGATATGGAAGACAAAAGAAACATGAATAGAGAGTGAGAAAGCCTAATATATCAATACAATTTGAGTTTCACAAGGCGATAATGCATTTGTGGAGAGCAGTACTTGAAATAATGGGTAAGGTTTTCCAAAATTGGTAAATGACATAGAATCCTCAGATTAAGGAAGTCTAGTTTATCAGAATAAGTTGTCTAGGTCCTGCTACAAGGTTGGTGAGAGAAAATCAATAGAAGAGAAAAAGGAGGAAATCTGAGACTTCTTATTATAGTACTGGGTTATTTTAGAACTTAAGTGCCCTGGGGGCACCTGGGTGGCTCAGTGGGTTAAAGCCTCTGCCTTCAGCTCAGGTCATGATCTCAAGATCCTGGGATCAAGCCCCACATCGGGTTCTCTGCTCAGTGGGGAGACTGCTTCTCCCTATCTCTCTGCCTGCCTCTCTGCCTACTTGTGATCTCTTTCTGTCTGTCAAATAAATAGATAAAGTCTTTAAAAAAAAAAAAAGAACTTAAGTACCTTTTCAGAAAGCATGAGAGAAATGGAGTCATGTTAAAGAAACATGTTAATTTCTGCCCCTCCCTAGTCTCCACTAAGGTTATAATAAAGGAATTTTTTTTTTTTAAGTATAAACTTTTAAGAATGGGACATATTTTTGATAAACAGAAATTGGGAAGCTTAAATTTAAGTTCCTTAAGAGGCTAATGCCCACAGAAAGTAAGTTGATTTTCACCTAAAACTCCAAATAGGATTTGGAATTAAAAGTAACAGGTACCTGGAAAGTGGTGGTAAGGTCAAGAGCTAAAAATTGATTGGAAATCTGTATAATGAAAAGTAGAGAATCCCAGAGGTGTTCTTTTGCCCTTCCTAGCCAAGCAACTGTCCTTCTCTTATACCTCAGAGAGATAGGTTTCCTGTCTAAAGAAATTGAACCAGAGAAGCCAGGGGAAACCAGCCACGATTAAGAGTGGAATTAAGAGCGAGGCTGAAAATGGAGATTTAATGAAAGTTTTTGTATTGATGAAATGTCATAATCCTCACTAAATTTCCGGAATAGTGGCCATAAGACTTATTATAGCTTCTAGGAAAAAGACTGGCAGGTTCTTCTTTGGAGAAAGAGTAAGAAAAGACCCACAAATGCAGACATTTGGAAGGGGGGGTCCTCCAGCGAAACTCTCAATCTTAGTGTGATCATTTTGAGGTGAGCTCAAATCAGGTGATCTGTCAAATCCTATCTATACTCATACCAAGCATCCTACCATTTTCTTTTTTAGTAAACTTACTCTTAAAAGTGTACAACCAGATTATTTGTCTTTTGAGTGTTGAGTTTGGTAGGTTCTTTATAGATTTTGGATACTAATTCTTTATCACATATGTCATTTGCAAATATCTTCTCCCATTCCAATGGTTGCCTTTTAGTTGTTGATTGTTTCCTTCCCTATGCAGAAGCCTTTATCTTGATGAATCCCAGTAGTTTATTTTTGCTTTTGTTTCTCTTGCCTCCAGAGAAGTGTCTAGTAAGAAGTTGCTATGGCTGATGTCAAAGAGGTTGTTGCTTCTGTTCTCTAGAATTTTAATGGTTTCCTGTCTGACATTAAGGCTTTCCTACACTTTGAATTAATTTTTGTGTATGATGTAAGAAAGTGTTTTATTCTTCTGTGTGTGGCTGTCCAATTTCCCATCACCATTTGTTGAAGAGACTCTCTTTTCTCTATTGGATATTCTTTCTTTTTTCGTCAAAGATTAGTTGACCATACAGTTGTGGGTCCATTTCCGGGTTTTCTCTTCTGTTCTGTTGATCAATATGTCTGTTTTGTGCCAGTACCATACTGTTTTCATGACTACATCTTTATAATATAGCTTGAAACCTGGAATGGGGAGCTTGAAGCTTGGAATAGGGATGCCTCCAGCTTTTTTTTTCTTTTTTAAGATTGCTTTGACTATTTGGGGTCTTTTGGGGTTCCATACAAATTTTCGGATTGCTCTGTGAAAATAAAATAATTTTAACTTCTATTCCTGCCTCTTCCTTAGTCTAGGTCAGAGCAGGGTTTCATGAGGGGTGTTGCCAAGTGGGAAAAGTAGGAATGATGTGTTTGTGACTTTATTGAGAAGAGTGTGGGGAAGGACCACTTACAGGTAGGTATAGAGGAAACAGCAAACACAAAAATAGGGCAGTTGTTGACCTAACAAAAAAAAAGGAACATTACACAAGAGGGAAATGTAATACGTTATACAGTTTGTTTCATGAACCATAATTACATGGTCATAATAAATGACCTTTGAATACTAATGTAATCAGAAATTATTATATAGCTCAGTTTTGAGGATTTGGGATGGGAGGAGGGGCATCATTGTTCATAGTAGACACCAACAGAGAAAGTATCTGAAACAAAAAAAATGAACAGTGGAAGCTTTGGCATATTATATAGGAATGTGGGTAGTGATTCTAGATAAAATAGCTGTAAGTTTAATATAGCTGCTTCTAGGGAAAGAATTTGTAGTATTCAACTATGTATATGTTATCCTATCATATATATTATATATATATGTATATATATTTTTATGCTATCTATACATATAGCAGAAATTATTTTGGGTGAGTCAGAGGCCTTAGAACTGGAAGGGGAGGAGAATATATCTGTGAACAGTGGGTCACTTATCCCTTGAAAGCTCTTCCCTCTACAAAGTGCTGCCCAGTAGAAATAAAATGTAGTACACATGGGTAATTAAAATTTTTTATTAGCCACATTAAAAAGGTAAAATGAAACAGGTGTGGTTAATTATATATTTAAATGATTTATTTCACTCAACATATCCAAAAAATCATTTCAATATGTAATCAGTGCGATATTATTTTTAAGATTCTGCATTCTTGTTTTTTTTGTTTTTTGTTTTTTTTTAAGATTTTATTTACTTATTTGACAGAGAGAGAGAGAGAGAGAGATGACAAGTAGGCAGAGAGGCAGGCAGAGAGAGAGAGGGAAGCAGGCTCCCTGCGGAGCAGAGAGCCCGATGTGGGGCTCGATCCCAGGACCCTGAGATCATGACCTGAGCCGAAGGCAGAGGCTTTAACCCACTGAGCCACCCAGGCGCCCCTGCATTCTTGTTTTTATACTAAGACT